>CP092872.1:10611695-10624711 GCA_030710605.1 Cordylochernes scorpioides
TTGGGTAAAAGATTATTTCTTTACACAGAATAACTCAATATGGTATTCTCAAGACACAGAAGAAATTGAACAAATGTGTGTTTGAATAGTTTTTTTTTTTTTTTTTGCTTATCCCTAGTACACGTGATACAGGCCAGAATAATCATGATGGGTAGAAGTTAGCGACTGCTTTTACTGTAAGTGCACCACATGTCTACACATGTAAAATTCAGTTCGACTTTGCACTTACAAATGTGCCAGAACCCCGTTTGGTTACTTGCACTCGCTGGTGGGGTTGGACTTTTGCAAGAATCTTTGGCCATTGGATCATTTCTTTTTAATCAGAAAAAAAGTGCCCAATGCGGGAATCGAACCCGGGTCGTAGCGGTCGAAAACCAACGGTTTAGACCATCCTTCCACCAAGTCCCTGTTTAAATAAGTAAAACAAAATGTTTTATATTTTAGAAGTTTCTATATACCTTTACAACTTAATTAAATACATTTTTAAATAAATTAAACAGCGCATATATATACTTTTCTTTAAAAATAACTTTTTATTTAAATATATTTTCGTGATTTCTCGCTTGGCTACATAAAATTTCAATATAAATTATTCGAAAACCGTGTTTTATAACATATATTTTTTTAACAGTTGGGAGAGACACGCCATATCCACAATTTGGATAATTGCGTGTATATTTTAAATTATATACAATTAGCACAATTGAACATTGGGAATCATGAAAATTAAACGTTCGATGTCAAATTTTGCATAAAGTAATTAGAAATAGTAGCTTGAAATATGTACAGTCAACACTTTCGCCTTAAAACATACAGCCTGCAGAATCTATTAAACTTGATGTATTGGTCTTTATTGCAAACAACTTGTTTTGTATTAGTCAGGTAAAGTTGGTTTTCTTCCCTTAAATCAGAAATTAATGGACAGTTTATCAAAAGGGGTTCAGGGGTTTGTCTTTCGTTTCCACAAGTGCATGCAGGTGAACCAATTTTGCCAATTCTAAACAAATATGTGTTGAAGTCACCATGTCCAGTAAAAAAAATTGAACATTATAGAAGTTGGGTTGAACATAGTTAGGAATTCTTGAAGTATCAAAGAATCCCTTGAAATTATCATTGGCACCTCCATAGTATTCCTCAAATTTCTGGTTTATAAAATTAGATATAATTTTTCTTTTAGTTGGATCTGATTTTTTGTTTACAATTTTTAGTATTTTTGTTTCAATAAAATCCGTGAGCTTTGGTGTTCTAGCAACAATATGAGTACAGTTTGAAGATGTTGAATTATAAACCTGTGTACTGTGCTTCAAAATTTTGTACTGCAGAGAGTTTAATTTATCTTTGACCTTTTTGGGTATAAAGTTGTACCAGATCGTGGAACCATAAGTTAGTGTACTTCGAAACAATGTCTTATAAAGTACTATTATTCTTTTACTGTCGTGTCCCCATGCTTTACCCGTTAATCCAATTAGGTATCCACTAGCTCTATTTGTCTTAGTAATAATCTCCTCAATATGGGGCACAAAATCCAATTTGTTTTTACTTCTATGATTTTTAAAAGTTATTCCCATAATCTTCAGTTTTTCTACCCGATTGGCAGTGATAGTGTTCGGAATTTTTGCAGCTATTTAGCTATTAAACAAGTATATGATTTTCGTTTTCTCTTCAGATACGGTCAACTTATTGTTCCCACACCAGTCTAATATTCTCCCCATGACCTTTCCTGTTGTATTCCGAAGTTCTGTCAAGTTGTTTTCCCAACATATCACAGTTATATCATCCGCATAAGCAATGATTTCACTGTTTGATTCTGAATAGTTATCCAATAAATCGTTCAGAATAATATTCCATATTGTAGGGGATATAGGCCCACCCTGTGAGCATCCCTTGCTTAATTTTTTATGGGTTTCATTTTATGAATATCTAAATCTCACTTTTCTATTATTAAGAAAAGACTGTAGTAGTTTTATTATTGAAGCTTGAACGTTGTCCTCATCAAGTCTTTTCAGCACCATCGGCCACCATGCATTGTCGAACGCTCCACTTATATCAACTGCGATTATAGCTGTATATTCTTTGTTTTTATGTTCTAGAGATATTTTAACAATTTTGACGTGACAACGTCTTAAATTAGGTTGCGGCTGGGAGTCACTTATGAAAAAGTGTAACGCCCGGTAACGTTACGATGAGTCATCGAACGAGAGTGCTGCGCGCGCAGCTGCGCGCGCAGCGCTAGAGAATTAGGCGCATTGAATCGGCGCATGCTTGTCTCTGTCTTTGTCTTTCTCGAACGTTCTTGGCGTTGGAAAAACAAGAAAGCGTCAAAATACAAGTTCACACGTGTGGTTAAAGTATCGTCAGCTGTGTCTGTAGTGAAAATGTGGAGTGCTTAGATTCGCCATTTACAACAACTACAACAATAAAGGTAAATAATTGTACACTGATATTTCATTATCGTAAACTATGATTGATTGATTAATTGTTAGATTGACACAAAAGTTGAGAAACTGAGTTTATAGGTTATGTCATACTATTGATAAATGTTGATAGTGTTAAGTAAATTATTAGTTTAAAATTAATTAATTAATTAATTATTATTTTACAAATTTTAAATAGTTTCAAATTTATTTAGCAAAAATATGAACCTTCGATCTGAATAAATGTTTTGATTTTCGAATTGATTCTTTAAAATTACAAATATTAAGAAAAAGTGGCAGATATAAGAAAACTTTATTTAAACTGTGTTGAGCAAGAATTTTAACATCTAATTTAAGTAAATGTTTTAATTTTCAACTTCATCATTTACAATTACAAATTTTATTTAATTTCAAATTTATTTAGCAAAAATTTGAACCTTCGATCTGAATAAGTGTTTTGATTTTCAAATACCAACGCGGCTGGTGGAGTGGCGATCTATCGTAAATTATCATCGACATCTACGGCGGAAGTGTTCCAAGTTGCGATTACAGACGTAACTCGTGTCATTGAAACCAAGGGTGACATGTGCATGACTGAAGTTACTTGCTTCGCCGCTAATACTAGCCTCAAGTTTATACTCGGTGCTGTATATATTCATCCAGGAGCTAGTATGCAGGATATTGGAATGTTACTATGGCAAGGACTCGGTCCGTACATTCACAACAGCCAGTACGTGCCACCGTTCGTGCAAGTTGATTCTAGTATACCGATTCTTCTGTGTGGTGATTTTAACAAAAACGTAAAGCCTGACAACTCGTTTCTTAAATTCATGAAAAATACGTATAATCTTGATTGCGTATTAAACGTTTCTAAGTCAACTACGTTAAAAGGAACAACTATCGACTTGACTTTCGCAAGACACATTACAGCAGAAACACTTCCTTTCATTTCATATTTCTCCTATCATCGTCCTATCCTCAACAAAATCACTCAAATAGGAATTAGTTAAGTTTAAGTTTACATGTACAATGTTTTAGTAAACAAAATATATTTCTATAGGTAAAATTTGTGCAATTCTTATTTTCATTCAATTCCTTGTTCCTATTGTGCAATTTAATTATATTCATATCAATAAATATTCTACCGTTGTCACGTAAAATCTTCGCCCGTAAAACCGACTTTACAGGCAACCAACTATTTTTTATTTAATAAAGAGATAGTAGATCTTGATCTTCTAAATCCATGTTGACGATTGTTAAGCAGATTCGAGTCTTCATAAAATTTTATTTGTTTGTTGTTAATTATTTTTTCAATATTTTGGAAATGTTTGAGTTGAGACAAATGGGTCTGTAGCTTTTATAACTTTTCATGTCTGTTTTACCTGGTTTGGGAATAATTATTACCTCAGATTTTTTTCCATTCATTCGGATAATAATTTAAATCTAAGCATTTTTGAAAAGGTTTCACCAATATTGGAACTATTAGTTGTTTAGTATGTTTTACCATATTGTTAGAAATATTATCAATTCCAGGCGTTTTCTTTGAGTTTAGCTCATCAATTATTCTATTTACTTCATTGAGCGTTATTATTATATTTTCTTTATTATGAAATCCTAGAGTATAGTTCCTTATGTTTATGTGGAAGGTTGTGTCTTCATTATCTCTATCATCCGGGAAAAGGTTGTTCAAAAGTTCCGCTGTGTCTTCTGGAATCGTTCTTCATCTTTATTCACTTCTAATTTTTTTTTAAATCCCTTTCGGTTAGAACCGTTTTTAATATTTTTGTATACCCTGTATAAATTTCCATAGTTGAAGTAAACAAAAAATGCGCTACAAATTATAAAAATAAAAATACAACCTTTCGCATTGAGTAAGTAGGTTGTATTTTTATTTTTATAATTTGTAGCGCATTTTTTGTTTACTTCAACTATGAACCTCAACTTGAATTATTTGGGATAATAAAAGAAACTCAATGCGAAAGGTTGTATTTTTATTTTTATAAATTTCCATATGGGTTTTTTGATTTGATGTCCTCTAAGAAAAACCTCCAAGACATGTTTATAACATATATACACATATATAAGTATATATATGTATATATTATATATATGGGGGTTGGAGGAAGGATGGTCTAAATCGTTGGTTTTCGACCGCTACGACCGGAGTTCGATTCCCGCATTGGGCACTTTTTATGTTTAAAAAAATGCTCCAATGGTGTTGGGAGAATCTTAATAAATTAGTCTCTATTTAAACTTAAAACTTCTTTATTAAATGTATGAAAAACAATGACGTTAAATTACTATGATAAATTTGAAGAAACTCTAAGAAAACTCATACGTCTCCACACAGATTCTCAACCACACTCACTCAAAGAAAATACCTATATATATATACACACATAATCAACACCACAGAATAAATCAAATTACAGATTAATTATATCACAGAATGAAAATTGATATTTTGAATTATAAATATCAACAAATCTCCCCTTCAAATCTTCAATTTTCATTCCTCAAAAAATAACTCCACCACTTATGCAGCGTTTAAGCTTGACAGCATCCACACTCTTGGTAAGATGGTCCGCTTTCATTTCTTCTGATGGGACATGCAAAACTTCAATTTCTTCATCTTCCACAATTTGTCTTATGAAGTGACACTTTCTATTCAAGTACTTCGTACTTGCTTTCATATTTTTTGACTTAATCATAGATATGGCATTCTGGCTGTCACAATAAACAGTAATTCGATCTTTCAATTCAATCTTCATTTCTCCAATGATGTTACGTGTCCAAATCAATTCTTTATTTCCTTCAGATAAGGCTTCTAATTCACTCTCTGCAGTTGACAAGGCAACAGATCTTTGTTTATTACTTTTCCAATTAAGTAAGTTGTTTCCCATTTCTATAACAAAACCAGAATACGATCTCGCATCAGCTGTTCTGTCCCAACTCGCATCAGTATAAGTCACAATACCTGTATCTCCCCTAGAGTAAATCAATTCATAATTCATAGTTCCCTTCAAATATCTTAATATTTTCTTCAATCCATTCATGTGAACCTCTCTAGGATCATTATTAAATCTACTCATATTGCTTATAGCATAACATATGTCCGGTCTTGTTCTAGTTGCTATGTAAATTAACTTTCCAACAATTTCTTGATAGTATTTTTGATCAATCGATTTACTATTTTCAAATAAATCATAATTTGTAGAAATGCATAACGGAGTTTTCGAAGGATTGCAATCACGCAAATTATAGGCTTCCAATATTTCTTCAATATATTTCTTTTGATTTATAAAAATGCTATCATCCCTATACTCAAATTCCATTCCAAGAAAGTTTTTTGCAGCTCCTAAATCCGTGATATCTATCTCTCTTTTTATCTTTTTCCAAATATTTTCCTCAAAATCGTCACCAGATCCTACACTTAGTATGTCATCTACATGAATTCCCAGATATAAGAAATGATTTTTAAAATTGCAATAATATAAACATGGATCATTCGCAGATTGTTTCATTCCGGCATTGGTTAATAATTCATCTAATTTCTTATTCCACATTCTACTCGCTTGTTTTAGGCCATAAATACTTTTCATCAGATAACAAATCTTATTGTTTCCCTTTTCAAATCCAGGAGGTTGAAGCATAAATATTTCCTCCTCTAAATCACCATATAAAAAAGCTGTTTGAACGTCCTTTTGCTGAGGAATAACTTTTTTCATTGCAGCTATTTTTATTAGAATTCTAATGGTCTCAGGTCTTATTGTTGGAGAATAAATTTCGTGGTAATCACTACCCAGTATTTGATCATATCCTGTAGCTACTAGCCTCGCTTTGAAGTTTTTAATTGATCCATCACTATTTTTCTTAATTGAAAAAATCCACTTACTTTTGATCAATTTTTAATCTTTAGGCTTATCGATTAATTTCCAAACTTTTAAATTAGTAATCCTTTGCATCTCATCTTCCATGGCTTTAATCCATTGCGCTCTATTATCAGAATTAAGTGCTTCTTGGTAATCCCTTGGACATTTAATCTCATAAGTTTTCTATCAGAAACATTTTCCTTATTCTTTATTAGTCTTAATCTTTCAGATCTCCTCACACCCTTTTTTATAAGTTCTTCTTCCTCGGTTTCTCTCAGACGAAGATCTCGTTCTTCTCTCATTTCTCTCGTCATTCCTGGTTCTGGTCCTCTTCTACGTGGAGCAATTATTTCATCAGGAGGTATTTCCTCTATTTCACTCAAATCTATATCATTATCATCTTGAGTAATATGCTCATCATCGATGTTAAAGTTTTCTACTCGGTCTTCTCTATTACCACCAGAGTCTTCATTCCTGTGAGAAATCAAATTTTGGTCTTCTCTACTAAAAAAGAAAAGTTCTTTTCCATCAAGATTTCCACCACTATTATTCATTAAATAATATCTTAACTTAGCTTCATTAAATTTAACATCTGATACTTCATGTATTTCATCCATTTCTGGTAAATATATTCTATAGCCTTTTCTTATCATACTGTATCCCATCATGATCCCTTTATGAGCTTTTGGTTCCATCTTCTTTCTCTTTTCTTTTCTTATATGAACATAAGCTTCACTTCCGAACCTTTTTAAATAAACAATGTTTGGTTTCCATCCTTTGTATATCTCGAAAGGAGTTGTATTCATTTCTTTGATTTTTATTCTATTATTTATATGAGAACAGCTACCTTAACACTTTCACTCCAAAATTTTAAAGGTAATTTAGAATCAATTAACATGGTTCTTGCTAACTCAACTATGGTTCTATTGAATCTTTCGGCTTTTCCATTACTTTCAGGAGTATAAGCTGTAGTGAATTCTTGTTTGATGCCCTTACTAGATAACCATCGCCTCAAATAATTTGATATATACTCTCCACCATTATCATTTCAAATTCTCTTCAATTTCCTTCCAGTCTGTCTTTCTTCTTGGATAATCAAATTTATTATGGAATCTGCTGTTTGAGATTTATTAGCAATTGGTATAACGAAAGTAAAATTACTATAGTCATCAACAATCGTAATGAAATATTTATATCCAAAAGAATCATTTAAAGGTCCAACTATGTCGGTATGCCATAGATCCAAAATATTTTCAGATTGTTTATATTGAACACTTTTGTAAGATTTTCTATGTAATTTTCCCAATGTACAAGATTCGCAATTTCCTTTGTTATTATGTAAATTTTTCAATCCTAATACAGTAGAATTATCATACATCTCTTTCAATTTTTGAAAATTTACATGAGCAAGTCTTTGATGCCATAGCATATTATCTACTTCTGCTTTTCTAGCTATTTCCATATTTAGGGTTCCTTCCACTTCAAATTTATCACCATTTCTTCTTGCCTCATATAAAATTTCACCATCTTTACCTATTACTTCAGCTTTATTTTTACTAAATAATACGTTTAAATCATGATCCACAATTTTTGAAACTGATAATAAACTTTCTCTCAAATCAGGCACATGTAAAACATTTTCAAATCTTATGAATCCTTCATTTACATTCGACTTCATTCTTATAGCTCCAATTCCTGATGATTTCATTATTGCACCTTTTTCAGCTGTCGGTATTATTCTTTCCTCCTCTTTATATTCTATAAATAATTCTTTCTTACTGACCATATGGCTAGAGGCTCCAGAATCCATTGTCCATCTTATTTTTTCATCCCCTTGATCTTCCTCTTCGTAATTGTCTTCATTCGCCTCCATCACATGACCCGTAGATTCTCTATAATTTTTCCTGTCTACTCCTCTCCTAGGCCCATTATAATCATACTTTGCATGACTTTCATTTCTATACCTTTTACACATCGTCGATTCATGCCCAAATCCTCCACATTTAAAACATTTCATCCTATTTCTACACTCCCTAGAGATATGACCCATCCTTCCACAGTTATAGCACTAAATAGCAAAATTTCGTCTTCCCGATCGGCCTTCTCTAGCTTTAGATGCAATCTCTGTTTGCCGTTTTTCTTCTTTTCTATGTTTCAATTTTTCTTCAGTTTCCTTCAGGATTTGTCTTATTGTGTTCATATTATTTTTCCTGTCTGATTTTATAATTTTTATGTCAAAATCAAATTCAACTCTCAAACCTTCCAAAACGAAGCAAATCAACTCTCTATCTTTAATCTCATCTCCTGCTTGAATGCTTCTGCTCTTTATAATCACGGCTCTATTCAAGTAATCATCCACCGTTTCATCTTCGTTCATTTTTAATTTTGACAATTCTATTCTATTTTTCATCTGCAAGTCTTCATTTTTTGATGCCATTTCTTCCCCAATTATATTCCATAATTTCTTGGCACTTTTTTCGCTCGAGTATTTTAGCACTTGAGTGTCATTCATTGTTCTGTTCATCAAATTTCTTGCTATTGCATTGTCATCATCCCAGTCTTCCCAGATTTTCATTTTTTCATCAAATTTTTTGTCTGTTTCTATTGGCTTTTCAACTTCTTTTCCTTTTATAATTCTTCTCCATAATTTTAATCCCCGTAATTCACTTTCAATTCGATTTGCCCAGATCAAGTAGTTTTTGTCAGATAATTTTTCTATTGGAGATAAGTTAAAATTTTGCATCTTTTCTTTTTTCTAAAAATTTTTCAATTAATCTTGATTTGCATCAATTTAAGTCAACCGCTCTCTGCTACCAATTGTTGGGAGAATCTTCATAAATTAGTCTCTATTTAAACTTAAAACTTCTTTATTAAATGTATGAAAAACAATGACGTTAAATTACTATGATAAATTTGAAGAAACTCTAAGAAAACTCATACGTCTCCACACAGATTCTCAACCACACTCACTCAAAGAAAATACCTATATATATATATATATATATACACATAATCAACACCACAGAATAAATCAAATTACAGATTAATTATATCACAGAATGAAAATTGATATTTTGAATTATAAATATCAACAAATGGCCCCCGATTCTTGAAAAAGTTCAACGGAGCTCTGGCACATTTGTAAGTGCAAAGTCGAACTGCTTTTCACATGTGTAGACATGTGGTGCAGTTACAGTAAAAGCATACGCCAACTTCTACCCACCATGATTATCATGGCCTGTACCACGTGTACTAGGGGATAAGCAAATATATATATTATATATTTTAAAATGAAAATATTTTTATATTTTATAAAAACATATTCCCGCCCCTGGACACTTTTATTTTTCCGTTCGCCATTACTCTTCATATTTCACCCTCTCATACTTCATTCAAAAAAGTTAGAAATAGTAAATATTTCTCTTTGAAATAAATATTGATTTTTCACAAAAAAAAGAAACCTATGCGGTGTAACTTTAAGTATTGTTTATAATCACTCGCCGCAGTCCTTTATAAAAACATATATTTTATTTTCATTCATTGACTGTTCTACATTTTTGACAATAGTTTTAGATTAAAGCACTTTGAATATTGTTGTAAATATATATAATAAACCTAACTATTTTTTAATTCACTAATATAGGATTCATTTTATAAATTCTATATTACTGTGATAAATATTTAATGTATAATTTGCTTCAAGTAATTGAAAATAAAAACTACTTGATAAGTAAATAATTATCTTTCCTATTTTCACGACTGCACCTCCAATTCTCTATCTTTCCTACAACAAAACGTTA
This sequence comes from Cordylochernes scorpioides, assembly GCA_030710605.1. NCBI lineage: Eukaryota > Metazoa > Arthropoda > Arachnida > Pseudoscorpiones > Chernetidae > Cordylochernes > Cordylochernes scorpioides. Next base: position 10,621,782 of record CP092872.1, read on the forward strand.
TTTTCGTAACCTATATAGATATATATATATATACAGTTAAACCTGTCTATACCACCCCCTCTCTATAGCACCTTATTTTGGTGAGTCCCAAGAGGGGGCCGCTATAGACAGGTTTAACTGTATATGTATATATGATATATGTATATATATGCTAATATAAATTTAATTCAATTATAAAAATAATTTCAAATTCCCAAAATACCTGAAAATATAATTAAGATATTTCTTTCCCATTTAATTCAATTAAACGAAGAATCTGTCTTGCTATAATTATTTATATTAATGAAATTGTGAAATGATAAATTTTAAACTTTAATTTATTTTTAGAATATACATTTGTATAGATATGTAATATAGGGTTGCGGGGGTCGATGGTTTTCTGGTACCAAAAAGGTACCTCTCCCTTTAATTATGTAATAGTGTCCTAGTAAAAACTTTACTAGGGATAGTAAGAAATGAGCCACAACACAAAGTCGAACTGCTTTTCACATGTTTAGACATGTGGTGCACTTACAGTAAAAGCAGTCGCTAACTTCTACACACCATGATTATCATGGCCTGTACCATGTGTACTAGGAATAATTTTTTTAAAAGTTGAAACTGCTGGGAGGGTTCACTACTGATGAACCAGGCCTTTTCAATTTTTCCATCGTAGTAGAACAGTAGAAGTTGTTTTTTTAAAGTAAAAATAGCTCTCTGAATATATCTTCTTTTTACCTATACAGATGGTACGTGTATGTGTATAAATATGTGTGAAAGCTATTTACACTTTTCTCTTTTAAAATATCTGTTTAGATCTATTTATTTACTTGTGTTCTAATAAAAAACAAACAATATATATGTGATAATCTGTATATAGCAATATGTATCCCCACCACAATCTATGCAATGTATCGTCAAAAGATTTAATAAAAGTTAGGCTTCGCGAAAAGGGAATAACAATTAACAGGATTGCATCATCCAGGAAGTAAAGGTCACTGCCCAGGACCCCCATAAAACTTAAGTTCAAAGACCTTCTTCTTCCTGGAAGATTGCAATCATGGCGACAATGGTGGTACTAAGCCAATCACAGTTAAGCATGACAAATCAACAACCAATCGTCTCTAAGCATGACCAACTGATAGCGAATCATCAGAGAGCACGTGGAAGGATCTCCACCAATGAGAAGTCGAGAGAGTTAATGACGATGATCTCGGACAAGAAGCTAAAAAGAAGGTAGATGACCGTGCTAGAAGCAAGGTGTGCTCAACTTAGGCTCCAACCAAGGTAGTGTCCGCTCCATCATGTGAAAGGCAAAGTACCTCCTCCAGTTAACCACTCTCCCTTTCGCAAGGTCTATTTTCTATCCCATCCAGGTGTGCTCGTTATTCCCCTGTGGAAAACCACCATTCGACCAAGACTGCGCCATCAATCACCAATTCAACATAATCCGACATAGAATTCAACAATTCACCAGGACTCACCAGGATTCAAACGGAATATTATAGTAAGTCGACAGGATTCAAACGGGTTGTTACAGAGAGTCAACAGCAATCCGACAAAGTAAACACCAATCCTACAGTAAGTCGATAGGATCTTACACACCACAACCTTATCCTACATATATTTACAGTATTTAATAGTTTTTCTGTTGTGTTGATTACGTATTAAATCTAAACATATATAGAATCTATTTATAAAAGACAGTTATATATACAGAGTTATATATTATTCAACAAAGTTTCTGATACAAAACAGCATTTTAAATTCTCTTTGAACATATTATAAAAAAATATTCCTTTTATATAATCGTTTCTATTTGCTGTTTTTTTCTTCGACCATTTTATTACCATCTTTCAATATTAAAACACTAATTAAAGATGCACGGTAGAAAGAATGACTATAATCACAAATATATTTAGCGAATAGAAACATTAAAACGTCAATGTTTATTTCACATATAAATCAAACGTCTACTATCATTTCTTTATTTCAACTTAGAGCGCTATGTCCCCTTAGGGACACTTGCACTTTAAACATAAACAAAAATTTTGAAAGAAAAGAAATAAAGATATTTAAATATGTACAGAATTAGTATGCAAGTTAGTTAGATGAAAAGATATATATATATCAACACAATTGATATATGTACAAAGGGTTGGTATGCAAATTTAGTTAAATGAAATCAAATTGTAAAGTATTGTGTGTATTCGAGAAAAGCAATTTACAGATAAAAAAAAGTTTTAAGGAATATTTTTGAATGAAAATATGCTAGATATTATAGAGAATCATTCAATTAAAACAATACTAAAAAGAATTAATTTCTAAATAAAAGCGTTCCAATAGAATTTAGTAGTTTTTCTTTATAAAATTCAAACTAAATCTGCAAAATGAGTTGAATTTTATATATTTGTCTTTTGTTGAAATTAGATCAAACGGGTTTGATACATTTAGTCCATTGTTTATTCTATACTCTTGGAAGACGGGGCAATTTAGCAGAAGATGAATAGAAGTCTACTATCCTTACTGCGATGAAAAAATATTGGGAGGACAATTTATCCTTATTGTTTGCGGAAAAGCATCGCTCGATGCAAATATGTCTATAGTTGACTTAAATATCATTTCTAAGATTCCACCCTTCAGTGTAGCATATAAAATCAGAATGATCCAATATAGTATTAGAGCTCTAAATAGCGGTCTAATGGATTAAATTGATGAAACCTCCAGGAAGGTTCACTGTGATGAACCAAGCCCTCCCAATATATTTTTTCATCGCAATAAGGACAGTAGAACTTTGATTTATTTATGTGAAAAGAAACATTCGCGTCTTTTAATGTCTATATTCGTTATACAGTAAAATGAACTTGTTAATTCAAATCTTTCTATCAGCAGGATCCTTCACGCTGACTTCCACACGTCCATGTTAGTCCATCTTGGTCCCAATTGGAATT
>CP092872.1:10624811-10685930 GCA_030710605.1 Cordylochernes scorpioides
TCCTTGCGATTTTCTCATATGTCCCTGCGGATCTGTGGATATCACTCCGTTCCACACACATCACGTTCAGACTTGGGTGACCCCGACTTGTAGACTCTTCCGCTGTCACTTTTCATCCTCACGTTTTTCTTTTACAATTTTAATAATGGAACAATATGTTGTCAAATCTATATATGGCGTGGATTTTTGTTAAATAATACGATAAATTAAATGCACAAATAATTATATTTATTAACTTACAAAACAAAGGGAGAGATATTTAACATATTTTATATATGTTTAAATTTAAAGAAATATAATAATAAAAAACAGTTATCTATATAAAAAAAGTCTTCAAGACAAATCTAATAACAACAACCCACTTCTGGTCAAAAATTAATAATTATATAAATATTTCAAATTTATATAATCTAAATATATATATATGTATTAATTATCGTCTATCACAATATTAACTAGAAAAGAAACATAAGTCGCTGAGTAAAACTTATAAAAAAACGATATAAAACAACGATGGTACAAGCTTTCGGACAAAGAAAGACGCCCTTCTACGAGTATCAAAATAGAGTATCCGTAGAAGGAAGTCTTGCCCAAAAGCTTGTACCATCGTTTTCATACATAAAGAAGCTCATCTCCATGACCTGTGTCTCTTCTATAGAACAGTAACTCATCACATATGCAACAGAGACATCCAAGAGTATCTGAAACATAATGCTAATCATAATGCGATTGTGGAATAATGGAGATCCATTTCCGGACGTCGTCCGGACGGCTCGGGTAACTGTAAACAAACAAGCCCCGGCGGCGCCGCCAACAAAGGACCAGAACACTACCTGGTCTTCTACCGCTCAGTTTGGTGTTTTCCTCTGTCCTCTTAAGATGTTTTGAATAAAGTTAGTTTGAAGGAGACTTTTGCCCTCTCCTTTCTGCTATTTAGTGATTTGATTTAAATCCTTGCAACAGCCCACAAAAGAATCATCACTGCGAATTCTTCTACCGAATTTCACATCAGTGTTTTGTGAAACGATTACCCGACATTTCTTCACAGCGATGTTTTCATTCATTCTAAAAAATTATATTTGAAAACAGCCATAAATACGGTTGAAGAACAAGTTAAAAGGTAGCGTGGAATGTAGAAATATAAGGCAAAAACAACGTCATATAAAACATTAATTAGCTTTACATTATAGAAATCTCAAATGTATAATTTTTATAGCTTTAACGAAATGGAAATAAAAAGTTTTCAAATAACTAATTTTATTTAATATAAAGTATTTCTATTTTTATAAAAAATGAAAATTGTTGGATAACTGAATGCTACGACAGCTAGCGCCACACTGGACCTATCATCATCACAACTGTTTGTTTACCTTCTTCTCTATACTTCAATAACTGTTCGCTACCATAACTTTGTCTTTCTTGCTAAATGGATAATAAAGATTATTATCATATAATCCTCAACGTCCTCATGCCTTCCTACCAGCTGTAAGTACTTAAATCTTACAACAATTAGATTATGAGACTGAATATTGCATGAAATTCAACTAACGAGTTAAGACAAAGAAAAAAGGCTTAGCAAAAATGGCGTCACTCCCGAGCCACGATGTAACCCTAAATAAGCTCGACGGCTATAACTACTCACTATGGTCTTTCAAAATTGAAATGCTCTTGCAAAAGGAAGATCTTTGGGAAGTTGTCACCGAAAATATTCCAGATGAACCTAAAATCGAATGGAAAAAGAAAGACTCAAAAGCTAGAGCTATCATTAATCTAAGCATCGCCGACTCACAAATAGTGCATGTCAAAAACCTACTAACAGCCAAAGCTACCTGGGACACTCTTAAAAATATCTATGAAAGAAAAACACTCTCAGGCAAAATTTATTTGCTAAGGAAACTATACAGCTTAAAACTCGAAGAAGACAAAGACATGCAGCAGCACATCACTACCATGATGGAACTAGTTGACAAACTGCGAACCATTGGCGAAACACTAAAGGACTCTCACATCACGGCTATACTGCTTTGCTCGCTTCCAAAGAGCTACTCCAATCTCTTCACGATGTTGGAATCAAGGCCTGATGACGAGCTAACGCTTGAATTCACCAAGAACAAACTCCTTGATGAACACACACGCAGAGTAGAAAGCTCGAAAGACGAAAGCACCGCATCAAAAGCCTTAAAAAGCCTCCACGGAGCTTCAAGCCAAAGAAGAGAAAAAGAGAAGAAATTCTGTTCTTTCTGCCACAAACCAAACCACTCCAAAGAAGAATGTTGGCACTATCAAAAGCGAAACAACAGCAACAAAGAGTACAAATATGAAAACTTCAGAAGAGGAAACGTACGAAAGTACACAAATCAGTCGAGTGTCACCCAAGAACAACCAACAAATCAGAGAACAACAAAAGGACCTAACCCAAAAGCTCTCAATTGCACTCAACGAGAAGCAAGTGTACACAACTGGTTCATCGACTCTGGAGCCACATCTCATATGGCGTACGATGAAAGCTTCTTCACTGAACTTAACAGAGAACAAACACAAAATGTTGTGGTTGCTAATGGCAATAAGCTGCAGGTCAAAGGGATAGGACAAGGAGAAATAAAAGTCATCACACCCCAAGGAAAGACTGACACCTTACTTCTCACAAAAGTTCTCTACATCCCGGAACTAACAGACAACCTTCTGTCAGTGAGTGCGGCCACCTCCAACGGATGTAAAGTGACGTTCCAAAGAGATTGGTGTACCATCGAAAGAGACAACACAGCCCTCGCGAACGGTATACTTGACAATGGAATGTACCGACTCCACCTGGATGACAACCTCCAAACTCGCACATTCAAAGCAAATGTAGCAAAACAAAACCACTGCAAGAACAAAAATTGCCTCATGCTCTGGCACGACAGACTAGGACACAGAAATATAGAATCAATTAAGAAGATTCAAAATGAGAACCTAGCAAGAGGACTAAGCCTAAATAACTGTTCGCACAGCACAGACTGCGTTCAGTGCATTCAAGGAAAACTCACCGAAACCCCATTTCCAAAGAAGACAGAGTACAGAGCAACTGAAACGCTTCAACTTGTCCACAGTGATATCTGCGGTCCATTACCAACTAACTCTCTCAGCGGTAAGAGATACTTCATCACCTTCACTGATGACTACAGCAGATACACGAAGATCTACCTCCTGAAAGGCAAAGACGAAGCCTATGAAAAAATAAAAGACTACGTCATCTCAGCACACACGGAATTTGGAAAAAATATCCAAACCATACGGACAGACAACGGTCGTGAGTACGTAAACCGACAAGTCGAAGATTTCCTGAACCAAAGCGGAATCAAACATCAGCTAACAGTCCCCTACTCACCAGCCCAGAACGGAGTAGCAGAAAGGAAAAATCGATCACTAATGGAGATGACAAGATGCATGCTGTTTGACTCAGGACTCCCACAGTCTCTATGGGCGGAAGCGGTTACCACAGCTAATTACCTACACAACCGAATACCCTCGAAAGCTACAGACAAGACTCCATTTGAACTATGGACCAACAGGAAGCCCAGTCTGAAGCATCTAAAAAGATTCGGATGTAAAGCCTTCGCCTATATTCCCAAGATAAAAAGAAACAAGTTGGATAGCAAAGTTATCGAAGGGATCTTTCTTGGATACGATGATCGAAGCAAAGGATACAGAATCCTGCACGACACCGACAACATCACAATCAGCAGATCCGTAAAATTTCTAGAAAAAGAAAATGGTTTTCACCACGCTTCCACAAAAACAACTTCACCACAAGTACTAAGTACAGATCTAACTTCCTCCAATCATATTGGTAATGCAGAGGAAAGTCAGGAACCAGGAACACAATCCGAAAACCTTGAGGACTCAGAAACCGAGGATTACCTTCAACCCGGTACAAGCACAGGAACACAAGTGGTCACACAAAGAAGATCCACGAGACCAACAAAGGGAATACCTCCCATAAGAAATGACTACATGCTGTACAAAACTGAAGCTCAAGACATTCCGACACCCACCAGCTACTCGGAAGTCCTACAATTACCAAAAATAGAAAGAGATAAATGTCTACAAGCAATGAACGAAGAACTAAATTCTCTTGAGAAGAACAATGTCTGGGAACTAACCCCTCTACCTAAGGACAAAAAGATCATAGGATGTAAATGGACCTATAAACAGAAACTTAATTCCAAAGGAGAAATAGAGCGGTACAAAGCCAGACTCGTAGCAAAAGGGTTCAATCAGAAATTTGGCCGAGACTACGAAGAAACCTTTGCACCAATTGTGAAGCATTCTACAATTAGAGCCTTCCTAGCTGCATCAGTCTACAAAGGGATGAAAGTGAACCACCTCGATGTGAAGACAGCGTTCCTACACGGCGACCTAGATAAAGAACTCTACATGGAACTCCCAGAAGGACTCCATACAAAACAAACAAACGAAGTCTGCAAACTAAAGAAGGCTATTTACGGTCTAAAACAAGCCGGAAGATCTTGGAACACAAAAATTGCAAGCACTCTAATTAAAAATAACTTCAAACAGAGCATTGTAGACCCATGCCTATTCACCAAGAATGAAGAAAACCATTCCATCTACTTGATTCTATATGTGGATGACATGCTCCTCGCAAGCGATTCCGAGATAATCATCCAAAACACTGTAAAAACTCTCGAAAAAGAATTCGAAATAAAGAACCTTGGAGACCCCACTCAATTCATTGGTATAGAAATCTCAAGGAACAGAGAAGGTGAACTCCTTCTGAGCCAAAAGAATAAAATCCAAGAATTAGTTGAAAGGTACAATCTCCAAGAAGCGAAACCTACTTTCACTCCCATGGAAAGCGGATGCCCCGGTATATCTGATGAAAAATTTCTACCAAACAACGTCCAATACCAACAACTGATAGGCTCACTATTGTACCTAAGCGTAGTATCCAGACCAGATATCGCAGCTCCAGTCTGCATACTCAGCAGCAGAAACCAGAATCCTAGAAATTGTGACTGGAATGCAGCAAAAAGAATCGTAAGATATCTAAAAACTACTAAAGAACTCGAGCTACGCATATCTAACCAAAAACCTCCCACGCTGGAAGCATACAGCGATGCCACATGGGCAAGCGAAAACACCGACAGAAAATCACTAAGCGGAAACTTGTTCCTACTGGGATCAAACCCCATCTCATGGGGTTGCTTACTTTATTAGACTTGCTAAAGGATCTCGAACTGGAACAGAAAGCTCCAATCTACTTCCACCAAGACAATCAATCATGTCTCAAGATATGTTCATCCGAAAAAGTGTCTTCTAGAACCAAGCACATCGCAACCAAGATCCATCACCTGAAGGATCTTCAGAAGAAGACAGTGATAAAAATGGTCTACTGCCCAACTGGCGACATGAAGGCGGACATTCTGACCAAGCCGCTACCAAGGCCGACATTTGAGAAGTTACGCTACAACCTCGTGATGTCTCCACATTCATGCCGGGGATTTGTTGGATAACTGAATGCTACGACAGCTAGCGCCACACTGGACCTATCATCATCACAACTGTTTGTTTACCTTCTTCTCTATATTACAATAACTGTTCGCTACCATAACTTTGTCTTTCTTGCTAAATGGATAATAAAGATTATTATCATATAATCCTCAACGTCCTCATGCCTTCCTACCAGCTGTAAGTACTTAAATCTTACAACAAAAATTAAAAGTATTAATCTAATTTGAAATTTCACTTTAAAATGGAAATGTCGTCTTTTTTTAAAGTATAAATTGTTGGTTTATATTTTTAAATATAAAATAAATTAATAATTTTTAAAAAGAAAACAATTTTTAATTTAAATAAAAATATATTGGTAATTATTTCTAATATATTTTTCCTTTTATTTCATTTATAAAATTGCTAATATTTCAAATTATAGATCATTTATTAATCTAGGCATATATTAAAATATATATATCAGATAGATTTTTATTTGCTAATATTATTGAAAATATGAAAAAATATTCATTCCATATAAATATACATCTTCTGAATATTAATGGTAATTTTATTTATATCCAGGAAGATATATTTTTGTTATGACTTTATTTTTCACTCAATTAAATTCGAATTATTATTTTTGAAAGCTATCAAATTTTCTAAATTGAATAGGATTCTTTTTTAAAAAATGGTGTATAATGTCATTTATAATTGGATTATAAAAGAAAGGCTTTAAAAGTTATAGATATATTATTGAAATCAAATCTATGAAAAATATTTAAATTCAATTGGCAGGCGAAAATTTGAATCTAAATTCAATCTAACTCCCAACCTTGTTTAATCAGATTTTCTCGAAGATAAATCCCTGGAAAATAGGTAAACATTTAACTTTATTATAAAATATTTTAGAGAAACTTCTTGAGAACTATTTTAATGCTTTTTCTCTAAAATCTAATATTCTCTAAATCAAATACAAGGCAATTTACATTTATTGGGCAAACCATTTTCCATTGTTTTCCTAAATAGGAATTGTTATTGTTGAAGATAGTTATCGTTTGAAATTAAATGAATCTTTTGTTTAGAAATATTATTATACTTTTAAATTAGACTGCTATTTATTTTTAAAATATAGTCTGAATTTTGTTTTGTTTCTGTAATTAACATATTGAACGTTTTCCTATATATCCAATATTTCTGCAGGTTCAACTAGTTATTTATTTATTGTAGTATAATTATATGATATATTTTAAATACCTACATATAGTTTTTTTCAGCTTCTCTACTCTTGATTTGATTATGGATTCTAGTGGCGTTACACTTCTTTATCGTGTTTAGAAGCAAATTTGATCGAAATTTTCATTATGTGGCACGTTTATAGAAAAAACAAATCTCAGAGGTAATTTTAAATATATTCATCTTCTTTCTTATCTCCACTCAATCATATTAGGGTATCAAGCTTGTAGAGCTTGAGATTTTGATGTTCTCTGTTTGGGATTAGAAGAGCTCATCAAAAGAGATTTGACATCTATAATGAGAATAGGTAAAGTAGAATGTGTCTGCTTTTGTCATTAAGACTAGGAGCACTACTCAGTAGCAGGCCGACTTAGTTCCAATATGAAATGGCCGCCTCTAACATGAGGAACAGATGCCATGTACAGCCATTCCTAACATGGAGTACAGACTCATCCTGTATTCCTGGAGCCCTTACAGGGTACTATCAGCTGGACCAGCTGAGCCCAGGTTTTTTTAGAAAGCTTGTTACTGCTCCCCCTCCTCTTTTTTCAAGCTCTTTAAAATGAAAATTTCGACAATGCATTATTCAATAAAATGGAGGACCCTTATCTCCGACAATTTGAAACATTATAATGAATGATCTATTAACCAACTTTCAGGAACCTAATAGCGAAATTTTTGGATATGCAGATGATCTAACGGTAATATGTTGGAATACAGATGTAACAAATCTTAAGATTACAATTAAAAATTCAATAGGGAAAGTAAATATGTGGTGTGAAAACAACAAACTTAAAATAACAAGACAGAAAACAACAATTTTATATTTATTCAACTGCAAAAAGTATGTAATTACCTTGCATGATAGTCTTGTCAAACCAGTTGAAAACCTAAAAATACTAGGATTGACTTTCAAGAATCACCGAAACAAGAACAAATTAGATTTTATGCCTCACACATCGACAGTGTTATTGCAAAAGCAACTAGAGCTAGTGGATATCTTCTTGGGTTAACAAAGAAATCGTGGGGATAGTAGGTGATCATTAACATTATATAAGACCTTATTTAGAAGCACAATAAATTATAGTTCAACAATCTGGTACCCATATATAAACACGAGATCTAAAAACAAAATAGATTCACTACAGTATAAAATTCTTAAACACTGTATACATGCTTATAATACAACATCTTCGAATTGTACACATGTTCTCGCAAGAATACCTAAAATTACGGATTTCATTCTGTCAAACATACTTAAAGTTGAAATAGATTATAATAGAAATGATCCAGCAAAAAGAATAAAATTATCTAACTTTATAAATGAAAAAAATTCAAAATACTATGAAGATTCAAATGATAATTTCAGAGAATATTTTGAAAACTCAAATTACCCTAATTTATTCAGCCAAATTTTTATAATATACAATTCTTTACGGGACATGGAGACTTTAACACATACTTATACAGAATTGGCAGAATTGATTATTCAATCTGCTTATGTGACCAAGATCACAACCCTGAGCATATTTTAATCCGGTGCCCACTTGTTGCAGATTTGAGAGTACAATGTCAAATGAACAGTTCTAGTTTAAGCCAAATGGTTTCCAGTAAAGAAGAATATAGAAATTTTAACAAGTTTTGTAGACTCTATCTCAAATGCCGTGGACTTAAATTACATTAAAAATTAAAATTTCTAGTCTTAATTAGTATATTTGTGCCACTGGTTTAGTGGTTGTAATTCTAAATATATATTGGACTTTTGATAATATGTGTGTTAATAATCATTGTTTCTGGTATAATTTATTGCTCTAAAATGTAAATTTAAATATATTTCACTCTCTCTCTCTCTGAAACTATAAATAATTTGTACATATATATATTTAAAAACTATGTACATAAAATAGATTAAACATTCACATGCAAATATCCACATAGGAATATAGCGTGTGTTTTGTAATAAATACATAAATTATTCAATAGAATAATCCCTTGTACCAATATTAAAGTGAAAATATCAGGATTCAAGGAATAATTTTCTTTTTAAAAATTAAATCGAATAGAAACTTATCCCAGGAAATTTAATATCTTCACCTCTCTCTTAACAATGCACTAATAAAATATTGTCGCGGAGATAAATAAAACAAGGGCAAATATGAGGATAATTAATTTATTATAAAGGTGGGTATTTACCTTTTAGTTCTCCAATAAAATTATATACAAGAGGTATTTATAGGGAGAGAGAGTCAGATAATATAACAACTTATCCCAAGGTAAAGATAATAATAATGAGCGTCGTCAGCCACCGTCCCGTTTTCCTTATTTACAGATAAGATTCCGAGAACCCCTCACATCTGTGGGCCCCCCCCCCCCCCTCGGGGTCCAGTGATGATTGAGCTTGTGATCGGAGTTGCAGAGCTACTTGACAATATTTATCACTCCAGTAAAAATATTTGACGGTGGTGATAAAATAAATTAGCCACAACATCAGTTTAGGCAAATTCAGTCAAAAGCAACCAACCTATATATCATTATTTAGGGCTATGACCTTTATCAGTACAGGGACGGCTTCGATTTCATAACATCCTATGGAAAAAGTTATGAAATCGGTCGAATTTGCCAAAAAACAGCTCATGTACTGATAAGGGTTATACACGTAAACATGGAACCCAGTTTGGCTTTTGTCTGAGTATGATAAAACTGGTGTTGCGGCTCATTCTTTAACACAACCTTAAGTTTCTTTACTGGACCAATAAACAATGCATTGTTCTAATGCACATTAAAAGAAAGAAATACCTCTTTTGGTATATGAATACCATCCTTCCGCACCTTTCCGTTACATATTGAAAACAAAACAGACATATCCTGAACACATACATGAGTATTTTAGATGGTAGAGCGCCATCTACTGGAACAAAACTCAATTGAACGTTGATTTAACTTGTTTCGTGATTATTTCATTTTTGGCCAACCCAATTTCTTGATAAATCAAGAAATGCCAACCACGATATTAACTCATCTTTTTTTTTCTATTTTATCATCTTTAAACATCATTTCTTTTGCTTATTTATTCAGAAGATTTATATATATTTGTAAATATAATTATGTAAATAAGGATGTGGAAGTTTAATAAAGGTGTGTCAGTAACAATCGGGTGTTGGTGAATTATTAGTGTCATCAGGGTTTCTGGTGTGGTGAGCACTTTTGAGGAAGCAAATAGGCTTCGGGTGGAGACCAGAAGAAGTCTGGCAAGAAGATACAGTCAAGCTCTGCCATAACTATTTAGATAAGACCAGACAATCGAGGATACGGCAAGCTTTCCGAGCTTAGTAAGTGAGGCAGTGATCGTATCCGAAATATTGGTATACATACACATATGGAAGTGAAGGGAACGATCAAAGCAGACAATATTCTGGAAAAAGAACCCGTAAAGAAATAGCTCGAGAGGACAGAGTAAACCCAAGGTCCAGTAAAAGTCCGACTGTCATTGTGACAGCGTCGATCAGACAACCGTGAAAAACTCAGGGATTTTCATATTCATCTGCGAAGGTGGATGGCATAGCGACCCCTGATTCCCCAGGATTTAACAACCTTGATGTAAGAAGGCAATATGTTGCGTTAGACAACGTGGTCTGATGAGGCCTAACTTACATCTATTTGCAACTTTTATCTCATAGTTTATTTTTATCCAAAACTTCTTATTCAGTACAGTTCCTGTATGTGATTCAACATATGACATATACTCATGGACAAAACTTAAGGAAGCGGAAAGTTATTGATATATCCGATCGTTTGTTTGGTCATTGATATCTCCGGTCGTTTGTTTGTTTGTTTCTTTTTTTTTTAAGGAGACAGAGGCAATTTTGTTCACACTTAGTTATCTCGTTTGTCTTCAATAAAGGTCATTGTAATATCTTTCATAGTTATTGTCCGAATCCCGATATACATGCTAAAAGGTACAACTTCCTTAAGTTTTGTCTATGAGTGTATGTAGCTTATGAGAAGAAAGAAATGTAAGTATCCCAGTATGCATATTGACTGGCATTAATAATTGGGATTAATTTTAGTTTAACGAACCACGGGAAAATTATTTTTAAAAATATTTTAATATGTTGTTTTTGAGGGGTCGATGGAAGGTTGTTTTTCGACCGCGAAGACCCAAGATCAAATCTCACATTAAACACTTTTTTCTAATTGAAGAAAATGCTCCAATGGCCCCCAATTCTTGCAAAAGTCCAACCCCAACAGCGAATGCAAGTATCGAAACGGGGCTCTGGCATATTTGTAAGGGCAAAGTCGAACTGCTTTTTACATGTGTAGTCATGTGATGCACTTACAGTAAAAGCAGTCGCCAACTTCTTACCCCCATGATTATTATGACCTGTACCACGTATATACTAGGGATAATTAAAAAATGTTGTTTTGCCTCTTTTTAAAATTTTAATATAATTATTCTTTTTATATGTTCCCACACACACTCACACACACAAACAGGCAAATTTTCCCTCTATATTGTATTGTGTTGAATCGAGTTTAGAAACAAGCCAATATGCCATATGTCAAAGAAGATCTAATTACTATAGCTAATTACATCTATAAGTTTATGAGGTCGGGAAATTAATAAATTATGTGAAGTTATTGTGTTCCTGCAGTTTGTAAATTACACGGCGTGGTCAATAGTTTCGCGTGATTAAAAGGATAATTCTCAATGAGCCGTTGCAACGCCGTTAATCAGTGAATATTTTTAAAATTTTCTTGACTAACGACCACCACAACTTTTAATTGCTTTTAGATTTAAGTGATGTATTTAAGTTTAGTGAAACTTTTGAATCGCGGTTATGAATAGAAGTCTTTTTAAAATATCTCAGAAGAACACATTTCATGAAAGTACAAAACATAATTAATGCGTAAAAGAGGTCAAAATTTAGAAGAAGAAAGTCATGCATTTAAATGTTAAGAAAAGCGTTTCCTGACCACTCAAGATGGCAAAGCGCTATCTATCGGAAGAAATAAGAACTAAACGCCATGAAAGTACAAAATATAATTATTGTATAAAAGACCTGAAAATAGAGATGAAGAAGGTCGGGTATTTAAATGATGAAAAAAGCATTTTCTGATGAAACAAGATGGAAGAGCGCCATCTATCGGAATAAATAGCAACTCAACGCTATAAGTACAAAATATAATTAATGCGTGGAAGAGATCAAAATAGTAAGGAACAGATTCATGCAAATAAATGATGAAAAAAGCATTTCCTGATGATACAAGATGGAAGAGCGCCATCTATCGGAATAAATAACAACTCAACGCTATAAGTACAAAATATAATTAATGCGTGGAAGAGTTCAAAATAGTAAGGAAGAGATTCATACAAATAAATGATGAAAAAAGCATTTCCTGATGACACAAGATGGAAGAGCGCCATCTATCGGAATAAATAACAACTCAACGCTATAAGTACAAAATATAATTAATGCGTGGAAGAGTTCAAAATAGTAAGGAAGAGATTCATACAAATAAATGATGAAAAAAGCATTTCCTGATGACACAAGATGGAAGAGCGCCATCTATCGGAATAAATAACAACTCAACGCTATAAGTACAAAATATAATTAATGCGTGGAAGAGTTCAAAATAGTAAGGAAGAGATTCATACAAATAAATGATGAAAAAAGCATTTCCTGATGATACAAGATGGAAGAGCGCCATCTATCGAAATAAAAAAACTAAGCAACTATGAAAAAGTACAAAATATAATTAATGTGTGAAAGAGGTCAAAATAGTAAGGAAGAAAGTCATGCAATTAAATGATGAAAAAAGCATTTCCTGATGACACAAGATAGAAGCGCGCCATCTATCGGAATAAATAACAACTAAATGCTATGAAAGAGTATGTGGTGGTTAATTAACGACAATCCACATAAATAATTTCTTTAAAAAATCAAGCCTTTTTATTACGATCACTATGGCTACACCTCGCTATGGCTATTTTGTTCAGGCAACCAAAAAAGAATGAGATGAGAGGAAGAAATAATAATTCAATCAAATAGGAAAAAATATATATAAATTAGATAATAAAAATTTTGCATATTTGCAACAAACAAATACGAATTTTTAAAAGCAAATAAAATTTACATAAAATAGAAATACAAAACAATAATTTTTACATGTCCCCTACAAGTAAAACGAATAAACACATCAACGTTTTACTGATATATTTCAGGCTATATGGCCTTCATCAGTACAAATGTGGTTTGTTTTTGTGACAATTTGTAAGAACATGGGCAGTATTCTAATTTGAGTCAGAAAAACGGTCCATTGAATATCTCTATATATAAATGGCGTCCCTATATCTGTGAAAGAGAAACTTTTTTTTATATTTCGAGGAATTTCCATCTAGTTATCAATTTATTACACTCATGGACACAATTTAAGGAAGTTGTACCTTTTAGCATGTATATCGGGATGCAGACAATAACTTTTAAAGATATTTGATACATATAGGAACCTTTATTGAAGTCACAGGAGATAACCAAGTTTGAAAAAAAATTGTTTCTGTGTCCTATAAAAAAACAGACGACCGGCGACATCAAATACTTTCCATATCCTTAAGTTTTATCCATAAGTATAATTTAGAAAATAATAACTCAGATAGTTGTTACTAATTCAAATCAAAAATAATATTTATGTTTTAAAAGTAATATCATAAAAAAATAGATGAAATGAATATAAGATAATATAATAAACACAATCTATTTATATCATAAAAACATAAACAGAAATATCATAAAGATAGAGGCTGCCTGGCCGGCATTCATAGTTCTTTAAAAAATAGACATTACGGCCAGTAAAGGTTTTTATTAAAGACTTTTACTGGCTAAAGTGTCTATTTTTAAATGAAATAAACCAAAATAGCTAGCATGAATAAAGCATTTAAAGTCATAAGACACAATAAACAAATTAGCTCATTTAAATAAGTACCTCATTTAAAGTGAACTTAAACAAGACAAAATTCCATCAAGCAAAAAGATCAATAAAATTCTAATCAATAATATATTTTTCATAGAAAAGATTTATTACAATCAAATCAGAGAACGCAATAAGAAAATGTAAATTAAAAAACAAAACTAACAAAAGACTAATAAAATCTTTTCTTGTAAGATAGAAAAAGATAAAATTGAAATTGATGAGACAAAAATAGTCTTTTCTTTATAACAACTATTCTTCCATAAACGAAATATCAAATCATAGATCAAATCGCGCTCAATGAAAAATAAAAATAAAAAATGACCAGATGACCCTCCCTTTAGAAAGGAGTTATCCATTTCACCTCACATCTGGGTGACATTTCTATATTTCATAGAGTTTATTAAAGATGACTGGGCACGCTGGAAGGCCATCTGTCTGGTGAGGATTGACGGCTTGGTGAGAATCATTTCTTCAAATGTGATAACACTTCTCCCTTCGACGTAATTATTGCATAACTAATCTCACTATAGCTCTACTGGCTTCCTAAGCAACTATTGTGCAGAAAATAAATGAATTAAAAAAAATTGGCTCTTCAATACTTTTTATTGTACCTAAGAAGACACTTGTAATGCGTTACGAGTGAATTGGTAATGATGTTTTACTTTCTTTTTTCAAACTTTATTTCATCTTCTTTACATATTGTCATAGAATGATTAATCTGTTTTTGCTTACTATGCAAATCAAATGCCACGTCATCATCCTGATGTGATCATTTAATTTGTAAATAGTCTGTAGCTCGGTTGTATTGATCTATCTGGTAAAATTGGTAAATACTTTCCTTGTTAAAATTGGTTATTTTATGACTACCCTCTCTGGTCCTGTTTACAATACAGCATTGTCTACAATAAACAAAACCAATCGTACAGGAATACGTAACAATATATTTATTCAAATATTTGGGAATATGTGAAAAAGGGAGTGTGTATAAAGGTTTGTAGAGAAGTGAAAGATATCAGGGATTTAAAATGATGAGAAAGACTTCTCCTGACTTTTTAAATGAGCATTTTGGTCATTAAGTAAAGACAAATTAATGAATAAAGAGTATTAAAAATCAAATATTAGAAAAATGCAATGTATTTTTAGAAAAAGGTCAAAAAAGATCAAAATCCTTGTGGAATAAGGTTGTTTATTATTTTAAAACCGCAAGCTTTCGAGTTGTCGTTCATCATTCTCATCTCGATTCTATTCCCACGGCCACCTAGAAATCTGAAATTTTGTAGAATTTCAATGTTGGTATAGGATTGAATTCTTCTATAAAATATCAGAAATTCTATAAGAACACTAATCTTCATTTTCCAAATAAAAATCGCCTAAACATGGAAGGAAGTAAAACTATAAGTAGATTCACAGGGCAATTAAAACCACATAAATACAACCCCCAACCTAGAAACGGCCTGACTTAAGCTGAATTACACAAAACAAAGTTACAATTCATATATATTGTAACGTAGAAATCAAGTCTTGGAATATCTTAAGATGTAAGCGTATTTATTGATGACGTCAGTACGACAAGTCGACAAATATTAACAACTCAACAAACCTTTCTACAGCTAGAGAATCTTGAGCAAGCACTCAAAGAGATATTCTGATCATTATTTTACATAAACAGAGTAATATATTCAAAGTTAGGATCAGACATGACGTAGCCACGCAATAATATTTGAAATGAAGGCGATAAAAACGTGGTGCTTTTCTTTTAATCTGTTGAATATTTTCATTGAATAATTAAATTAAATAATTAATTATTTCTTCGCCACAATATATAGACAGAATCATCTTGCTCTGGAGGCTCTGTTTTCCAGGACGACAAAGAATAAATCCAATACATTGGTCCTGTACAAGTTTTACAGGGATGTACAAGAGATTAAACATTGAGAAAAGAGAGCCGTATGTAAATGGATATGTAAATGAACTATCAACTGTAAATAACTAACTTACCTTTTTGAAGTAATTATTCATCTTTGCGAATTCTGATTAGGGTATAGGTTCCCAATAAAAAAGGCTTATTGTTATATATATACTAGCCGAATGACATAGCCGACGGGCAACGCCCGTGTTTTACCCGATTGAATGTTTTTATTCAAATACTATTTGTTACAATTATAAATCGGCGCCTTAAATAAATGCATATGTTAGTTAATAACTATAGCCTATGTGCTTTATCTGTCTATGTACTGTTGGCTTCCGTAGGCGTCTCTTACTGGGAAAAAGAAAGAGAGGATTCCATTTTGTTATTAACTAATATATGCATTTATTTAAGGAGCGACTCGCTCCAACACAATAGTTACAGAAATGGGGGGGGGGCATGAAGGGGGGGGGGGCAAAGGTGGCGTGATCGTAGCCGACCAATAGGAGGGCGCCATTCCAAAAAAAAAAAAGCAAACCGTGACAGAGGCCACGCATGACGCTCGTAACTGTATATAGAATTGTAACAAAGTATTTATTAATTTTTATTATTTTTATTAACAGAGTGGTCATTTTTATGTTTATATTTTGCTAATCTGTAAATTTTCCTCGTAGGTGAAGTTTTTGTTTCCCTAATTTTCCACGTGGCAATATATATAAAGACAGATATGCAATATAGCATACGTCAACAATGATCAAATATATTAACATAATTCTATTAATAGAAAAATATCCCTGAATTTTTCCTTTCCACCGCAATCTCACAAATATTTCTAATATTGTAAGAGACCATTTTGAAGATAACTCACTGATAAATACCCCAATAAACCTTTATAAGAAAAGTATATAGATTATATAAGCTAAAATGTGAATATTTTATTTTTTAAAAACATATATTTTATTTTTATTCTTTGACTATTCAACATTTTTTGATCATTGTTTTAGAATATACGACTTTTTTATTCACTTTTTAAATTATCGACTATTTAAATTCACTAATATAGGATTAATTTTGTTAAATCTATATAATTGTGGAAAATATTTTATGTGCAATTTTATTCAAGTAATTGAAAATGAAAACTACTTGATTGGTAAATAATTATTTTCTACTCTCCTATTTTCTTTACTGTACCTTCAATTCCTTATTTTTTCAACAACAAAACATTATATTCATAACATATATATGTAGTAATCCCGATGTGGAATATACTGGGCAGTCGTGGTAGTGGGTGCGTGATGGGATTCCCGCACTGGGACAGCAAGAGACAGAGGCAGGTCTAGATGGTAACTCCAAGAAGGTAGAGGTAGACCACGGACGAAGGCAAGTCGAACCACGGGCGCCACGGATGCCCAAAGCCTACATCGCGGATAGGGGTGAGAGACCCGACCGTATGACGGCGTCGCTCTGAAAACAACTAACCAACTCCTTTGTCCCAATCTTGGGGGGCTTTTATATGAGACGCTCGCAGATGGCGGCGAGTTCTGATTGGCTCCCATAAAATCACGCCACCTGTCAGGCGCCGGGTTGTTTATTACGTCTGGCCACCTGTTGACGGGGTGATTGAACTCATTATCATGAACACCTGTTCGTCTGGGTTATTGCGTCGTCTGGTTATTTATCACGTCTGGCCTTTGTCGTCTGGTCCATGGTGTCGTCTTGGTCTACCTTTACCCCTTTATTTTATTTGTCACTATTTTTACAAGATCGATACATATTTTATATAGATATGGGGTTATGATAAATATTATAAGAAGATTGTGACCTATTTAGCTCAAAATATACTACATATATATATATACTACATATATATATATATTAAAAATAAAGAAGGCATTTCCTGACCACGAGCACATGTGCCTTTTAGATGGCAGAACGCCATCTAGTGGAGCAAAAATTAACTAAATGTGCTCGTGGTCAGGATATGCCTTCTTTATTTTTAATATCAACACCTGAGCCACTTATCTTTTATTTTTTTCTATTGTTTTTTCATATATATATATATTATATAATCTAAAAATTCAAATATTTCTATATTTTAAAATATATATATTTTATTTTATTCATTGAAAATTCTACTTTTGTTATCATCGTTTTAGAAAGACTTTCAGTTTTGTTGTGAATATGCGTAGTTAACATATCTATCCTTTTAAATCACTAATATAGGATTAACTTTATAAATTCTATTTAATGTGAAAATAACTAATGTGGAATATTTTCCCAAGTAATTGAAAATAAAAGCTACTTGATGGTAAATAATTATCTTTTTTATCACGACTGCACCTCAACCCTTTATCTTATCGATCCTTTGTCTTACCAACCCTTTTAACAACAACAAAATTAATTCATAACATATATATCTTATATAAAAAAAAGATGAGATTTTCTGCTTGTATTTAATTATCTTGATGATTATGCCATGGAGTTATTTGTTGGTTCTTTTTAGTACTAAATGGTATTGATGATGCAGTCGTGGCTATAATCTTGAAAAGTAAAAACACAAAAATGGTTTTGATCAGATATTGTTTTAATTGAGCTATAGGTTAAACATAATTCGGTAAAAGTACCGCCTAGCTTAAGGCGTAAGAATAAATAAAACAAAAGATTATTTACATAATGTACAAAGATTTGAGTCGGCCATCGGGGAACAACAACAACGAGTTTTTATAGGGGAAGAGTGACCTCTGGCGGTCAATTTAAACAGAGTATTTGAATCTATTAAATTATATAATTTAAAATAAAATATAATATTTTTATATAACATATATATATGTCATAATTTGTATATAATTAAATGCAACCCCGACCCACTATGTATGTACCATGTATGATTCTCAAAGATTTAATAAAAGAATAAGGTAACTGGAGGAAAGAAAGTAACAAAAGACATAGAAAGTAGATCTAGAGGAGAGCATATTTATTAATAACGACGCAGTTGACCTTCTGACCCCGGGTCCCTGCGAGCTAAGTTTAAACCAACACTTCCTGGAAAAACAGGACGTATCTAGTGACCAGAAGTTATAAATGTTAAAGCCAACACCCAATATTTCCGGCAAAGACAGGACGTATCTAATATCCGTCGAAGTTATAAGCGTCAAGCTACCCGACACTTCCTGACCCAGGCCGGGCATAACTAACACTAAAGGAAGCCGCCGGCCAATCAGAAGATAGCATCTAAATAGGTCAACCAATAGGGAAAAATCAGGTGATCATCTCTCAACCAATCAGAGAGAAACTGAGTCTTGGTGTTAAATCGAAAAGCAAGAATGGTCAGTTACGTTTTCACTCTCATAGGAACAACACCTACAGTTCGGAGTTGCTCCTTCGCTTCCAACAAGGTAACATCTACTCTAGAGATCTCTCTCCCTCCGCTCATTTCATCTAAATCCCATCATCGCCATGTGATCAACTAATTAATAAGTCAAATCGCTCAGATCTTCTCAAGCTTTCTTCCCTCCAACCCAGTTGCCTTTTATTTTCAAAACAATCACGTGTCCTGATTATTCCTAACTGTGTGCTTCACTTACCACTCAACGACTGCGCTTCAACCAAATCTCACCATTCGCATCCAAAAACAAGAAACCCCACAACGATATTGCCACAGAACGGTTAAATCGGCAGGATTCTACAACAGTGTAATACATCAAATATTATAGTGTAATAACAACATCATCATATTACACAGAGTCGACAGGATAAAGATTATAGAGCTTAATCAGGATAAAGATGGAAATTAGCCCAGGCGCCAGCAAAACAAAAGGCAATGACAAACCAAGAGAGAACAAACTGGCAACGAGCGGAAAGAAACTGACAACGAACGAAGCGACAAGACACACCCTGGCGACGGTAATTTTAGAACTGACCGCCGCGCTACAAGGGGCAAGATCCACGCAACTGGAAGCGGTCTTCCGGAGCGCCACCCTCGGGACAGCCGACGCCCGCACCGCCGGTACGTGTCCGAACAACCTGACGCCCACCGAGGAGTCACCACCCGCCATGCCGTACCCGTGCACCCGGAAGCAATCCACGCGACACGGGCCCAGTGTACCGACAACGCGGTCCACTCGAATGGAAGCAGTACAAATGACTAAATTTCCCTTTCAATTGCGCGGACAGTGCAAGCAGTCCCGACCCGGTCCAACAGATATTCCAAGCCAGCCACACCAAGCCGAAGACGCCACAGTGGAGACTTTTCGAGACTAAGGTAGGCAATCCACCCAATGACACCATCAAATTGACTTTGGACTTGTATCTGACCCAGGACCTACCATGTACCTTTCTAATTGAACCAGACGCAGGTTCGAACATATTGCCGTATCATTTATACAATAGATTAAAAGCACAACTTCCCAACTTAAGTATTAAAAAACCTTCCCTTGATCTATCCACCCTAAATAGTTTTACGAAAATAATAGGACATTTAACTTTCCCTCTGACAATAGGCCAAATAACCCGTAGAGAGAACTTCCACGTGGTAAATGCATCCTTGCCATTTGGAGTTCTTAGCTT
Source organism: Cordylochernes scorpioides (assembly GCA_030710605.1). Classification (NCBI taxonomy): domain Eukaryota; kingdom Metazoa; phylum Arthropoda; class Arachnida; order Pseudoscorpiones; family Chernetidae; genus Cordylochernes; species Cordylochernes scorpioides. The sequence continues at coordinate 10,644,979 of CP092872.1, forward strand.
AAAAACTCTTTATCAATATAAATTAAAACAAAATTATAATCGCGGCACTATTTTCCAACTTGGCGTCCCATTGTCTAATACCATCTACCACTTTAAACATGTGTCAAATGAATGCAAGCACGGGCTAGGCCAAAACCTGTCCCAAAGGACTCGCACAGCACCCAAAGCTTTCACACATGGAAACCCTTGCCTGCATTCATTGCCCAAACCCCAAATATTTACATGCCATCATTCTAATCTCACACCACGCAACTTTTCACTCAACCCAATTGCCAATACTTTATACCCACCACATGTAAAGCCACCACGACTTCAACCTACAATTCCAATAATGCCCAAAAAAGTGTCCGTACACCGACACAGCTCACCCACTTACCACACAAAATCCACACATGACCACACTTCGCCACACCATAATTACGCAAATGTACCTCACAACATACACGCACCCATACGTCACCACGCGACAAACACGCACAACCCGCACAACAAACGCAACACGCACGCCAAAAGACAACAACAACGACAAACAAGCGCATGCACAACCGTTAAGAATAATACAATCATCCCGTCTACACAAAACATAGAAAAAATTCACGCCACCAAACAACCACACAACCGAAAAACACTACAATCCTTCTTAGGCGCTGTGAACGTCTATAACAAATTCATTCCGGAATACGCTCGCTTGCGAGCACCACTCAACAATCTCCTCAAAAAGGACGTCGTGTGGAACTGGAATGAAGCTTGTCAAGAGGCGTTCATTGACCTGAAAGGAAACCTCACACAACACCCCATTTTACACCTTTACAAAGAAGGTCTGCCATGCCAAGTGTATTGCGATGCATCCACCCTCGGTATAGCAGGCATTCTCAAACAAGTTCACCCTGACGGAAACGTATATCCAGTTCAATATTTCAGCCGAACATTGCGCCCACACGAGAAAAACTACTCCATCTCTGAACTTGAGTGCTTAGCAATCGTTGAGAGTGTGGAGAAGTTTCGCATCTATCTTATGGGCAGAAAGTTTACAATATTTTCTGACCATCACGCATTGCAGTGGTTGAAAACCATCAAGAACCCGTCCGGTAGACTGTTTCGATGGAGTTTACGACTATCGAGTTACGAATATGAGGTCCGCTACATAAAGGGAAAACTACAATATGAAGCAGATCTCTTGTCCCGTAACCCGTTTTGTGGATTCTTGGACGCCACCCTTATCAAGACCCACCAACCTCCTCCATCGAAAGAGTCTAGTTTGACCATTGATCATAATGGATTACATACAGTTTCCCGAAAAGGTGTAACCAAGATTATACTTCCAAAACCACTCATACAACAACTCTTACAAACAGTACACACACAATACAATCACCCCGGTATTTCCCAAATGTCACGAATTATCTCCACACAATATTACTGGCAAGGTATGTCAAAAGATATTAAACAAAAAGTTAAGACCTGTCCCACCTGCCAATTAACAAAACGTCCAGTAGGACCCACTTACGGAGAATTAAGTCAACCTCCGGAATCTAAAGAACCCTTCGACCTTTTATCTCTGGACACCATAGCAGGATTTGCCAAATATGGCAACACCAAGATATACCTCCATGTGGTAGTCGATCATTTTTCACGCTACGCGTGGGCTTTTCCATCTAAATCCACCAGTACCACCACCTACCAGCAGGTACTTAAACGAGTATTCCAGGATGGTTCTCCAAAACGCCTTCTTACGGATAGAGCCCCTGCCTTCACTTCACCCAAATTTCGTAGTTTCCTACTTAATAGAAATATTCACCCATTGCTCACAACCAGCAACAATCCACAGGCCAACGGTCTATGTGAACGCCTGAACGCCACTCTCACGGGAAAACTTAGGTTATTACACCTAGAAAATCCTAAGGTCGCATGGACCAAGTTGGTCAAGAAGGTTACACTTATCTATAACAAGACACCCCACTCTACCACAGGTTTTCCACCCATATACTTAATGTTTGGTATCCTACCCCCAGAAATCTCTAATCATAACACACCGTACCCAGATATCGACAAAGCTAGAAAAATTGCACACACACGCACACAAAACAAACATTTACAAGACAAAAACACTTATGACCAACGACACAAGCAACCACATTTCGAAGTAGGTGATCTAGTATTAGTAAAATTATATCACCACCCAAATACAGGGAAACTTGCGCCATATTTCACAGGACCTCACACAATATTAGAAATTATTTCACCAAATGTGGTCCGCATAGATCGACCAAATCAACCACTTCAAAGAGACACTGACACAATCCACGTCAACAAACTTAAACTGTATACAGAAAAAATCCATTATATATCACCACCCGCCGTTAGCACCTATCATATAAAACACAACCCCAATTACACGTTCCCTTTCAAACATTTAACACCCGAATTATTCCCAACGGAGTCATTAAGGTTCAAACCCACCAGCAGCGAACCTTTCAGGCATTTAGACCCTGCCATTTTTGCAACAAGACGATTTACATCACTCTTCCCCGATGTTAAAAACTGTAAACCTGACAACCAGTTCAATCATATCACACCACTCCCTAAAGATATCAAACAAGAGAACTGCGAACCTACCAATCATTCAAATTCTACAATTCATAAGGTTCAAGCAAATATTTCAGAGTCCCCAGTTACAAAAATGTGGACGAACATGGGGCAATATCCTATCTTTCATCTGATTTTTATCCTTTGTTTATTAGTTCTACCGTACAACTGTATCCCAATATTATTCATTAATTACTTGTTTATCTATGCCATGCCCGCTCAGAAAATCTTCGAACTACAAGAGGTAGTTTTTAATCTAGGACAAGCATTTTTTAATTTTGGACAAACAGTTTTTCATTGTGGACAAGCAGTTCTTCATTGTGGACAAGCAGTTCTTCATTGTGGACAAACATTTATAAAGCTTCTCATAATTTTAGGAACCATCTTCGCAGAAAATCTAAATAAACTCCGAAGAGATAGCAGTAACTGAAAAGATGACCAAACAATGTCGGAGAAATCACGCTCCAAAAACAAGATCTGAGCCGCACCAAAAATAAATAGACGGCATGAAACGAGAATTTTGAGACACCACGACAGGAAGTGTAGTCCGCAGCGATAAATTCGGCCTCTGTAAACAAAGCGGAGCGCCCTCGTCCGATCTCCAATTTCATTCCCTCTCTTTTGCCCGACACACCCCACTTCCGTACCTCTAATTACAATGAGAAGATCCCCTATTGAGGTCAACTGGGAACCTCGCTATGCCACCGATTTTTGATTCCAGTTCGAGTCTACATATCGATTTTTACCACCCAATTACACATCCACGAGACAACACATAGAACTAGCTCACACATTTCTTACACAACAGACTTCTAACATTTTTTCACAACACACACACAAAGACAAAAATTACACATAAAGGTTATATAGATTTCCATGTCTCCTGTACACACAGCATAAACGCACTTGAGGGCTAGAATCACGTTTTTCACCTAAGTGTCGCTACAGATGAGACAAAAAATTTATAGGGCATAATTGAGCAAGTAAAACATTTATAGGGCAAAATGGAGCAACCAATACATGTAGATCAAGGCATGTAGATACCAAAGGGTTCCAACCAATACACCTTATTTTTCATATCAATCATTTTCATTATTTTCTCTCAATTAAAATTTAAATATTTAATCAATTTATCAATTTATTCAATTTATTAGCACTTTTAATCATCAATTATCATTTATTTTCCAATTAGTTTATATTATCATTTTTATTTATCAATTATCATTCTATTTACCACTTAGCTTATACTGCCACAACTCAATTATCAACGAAAACTCACTGGCTTTCGATTAAACTAAAAACATTAAATCACCCTTTGTTGTTGAAACCTTTTTATTTTTCATTTTTCTTTTTTTCCAAGCACTCAACTTTGATTTCGTTCAACTCTTATTTTTATTTTATTTTTATGTTGATTTCTCAAAAGCCCTAATAAAATTCCCTCGGTCTCCATTCCCAATTTCGAGTTAGAATATGGTTAGGCATTTTTCCTTTTTTTTTTACCATTCAACCAAGCACTCAACTTTGATTTCGCTCAAAAAACTTTTATTTTATTTTTATTTTTGATTTCTCAAAAGACCTAATAGAATTCCTTCGATTTCATTCCCAATCTCGAATAGAATATGGTTAGGCATTTTTCCTTTTTTTTCACCATTCAACCAAGCACTCAACTTTGATTTCGCTCAAAAAACTTTTATTTTATTTTATTTTGATTTCAAAAGACCTTGTGAAATTCCCTCGAATTCTTTTCCAAAATTCAAGCAAAAAGTAACTAGGCATTTTCCCTTATCACCATGCAACAAAATATTTTTTTTCAACCAAAAACATTCAATTTTGATTTCATTCAACTATTTTTATATTGTTTTTATTTTGATTTCAAAAACCTTAATAGAACTCCCTCGATCTCCTTTCTTATATCGAGTAGAATTCGTTTAGGCACATTTTCCTTTTTTAGCCCACTATGTACCATAACATTCATTGATTTCTTACAATTAAAAATTTTTGATTTCTATTAATTATACTCAACCTATATCATCAACACCATTCTATCTTACTTTTATGTCACCAGCAATGCTTGTATATAGCCCCTCAATACCCACAACTAATTTTCCCACAAAATTATTTTTCACTTTACAGAATTCTCTCAGGCTAACCCCTTCTTGAATTCTTCACATGTAGGGGGCGCATCTGTCATAATTTGTATATAATTAAATGCAACCCCGACCCACTATGTATGTACCATGTATGATTCTCAAAGATTTAATAAAAGAATAAGGTAACTGGAGGAAAGAAAGTAACAAAAGACATAGAAAGTAGATCTAGAGGAGAGCATATTTATTAATAACGACGCAGTTGACCTTCTGACCCCGGGTCCCTGCGAGCTAAGTTTAAACCAACACTTCCTGGAAAAACAGGACGTATCTAGTGACCAGAAGTTATAAATGTTAAAGCCAACACCCAATATTTCCGGCAAAGACAGGACGTATCTAATATCCGTCGAAGTTATAAGCGTCAAGCTACCCGACACTTCCTGACCCAGGCCGGGCATAACTAACACTAAAGGAAGCCGCCGGCCAATCAGAAGATAGCATCTAAATAGGTCAACCAATAGGGAAAAATCAGGTGATCATCTCTCAACCAATCAGAGAGAAACTGAGTCTTGGTGTTAAATCGAAAAGCAAGAATGGTCAGTTACGTTTTCACTCTCATAGGAACAACACCTACAGTTCGGAGTTGCTCCTTCGCTTCCAACAAGGTAACATCTACTCTAGAGATCTCTCTCCCTCCGCTCATTTCATCTAAATCCCATCATCGCCATGTGATCAACTAATTAATAAGTCAAATCGCTCAGCTCTTCTCAAGCTTTCTTCCCTCCAACCCAGTTGCCTTTTATTTTCAAAACAATCACGTGTCCTGATTATTCCTAACTGTGTGCTTCACTTACCACTCAACGACTGCGCTTCAACCAAATCTCACCATTCGCATCCAACAACAAGAAACCCCACAACGATATTGCCACAGAACGGTTAAATCGGCAGGATTCTACAACAGTGTAATACATCAAATATTATAGTGTAATAACAACATCATCATATTACATATATTCATTTATTTATTTATTTATTTATAGAAGAGCCCTATGCTTCTATGGATCAATTTCCTCCCAGGCATTTTTCCATCTATATATATATTCAAGTAACCCAGGTTCCTGGAGCGTACAGAAGTCGCCAACTACCCTCTATATATATATATATATGTAGTGTAAAAACTATATAACAAAAATATAACAGTGATTCCACATTTAAAACTCAAGGAGCAAACTGATAAGAATGATAAATCATATCAAGTAGATTTGGTTAGATTAGCAAGCTAAATCTAAATTAATTATAACAATAAATAGTTGTATAGTTTTATAGTTAAGTTTTCTATTAAAATTATCTTCATTATTTTGATTATTTAAATTTAAATATTATATATATTCTCACTTCTATTATTCTATATATAGGATAGAGTATGTCTAAATGACGTGTAAAAGCCGATGCAAAAGACGTTACGTTGTTAAATTTTATTGTTATTAATTATAAATATATAATTAACTAGATGATGTTTTAGAAGTAAAGGACTTTTTTTCTCTCTATCTATACTAAATAATAACAATTTACAAATTTTATAATTTGAATTTAAATAATCAAAATAATGAAGATAATTTTAATAGAAAACTTAACTATAAAACTATACAACTATTTATTGTTATAATTAATTTAGATTTAGCTTGCTAATCTAACCAAATCAACTTGATATGATTTATCATTCTTATCAGTTTGCTCCTTGAGTTTTAAATGTGGAATCACTGTTATATTTTTGTTATATAGTTTTTACACTATATTAATTCATATGAGCTTGCTCTATGATATATTTTTATATATAATATAATATATGTGATATCTTGGGACCTCTGGGACCAGTGTTACCTGATGCTAGACGAACCTCGATGTCAACTCTACCGTGCAGTCGTGGTGGAAGGCGACACAGCTGGGCCAAAGGTGAAATAAACAAACAGATTCCACTAAAAGCGTCTGACGTCAAGAAGGAATGGGATGAGGAGAGAGAGAGATCTTTAGAGCAAGTGTTACCGTTGGGATCCAAGCGCAGACTACCTAACCTAGGTTCTCGATTTAACACCAAGACCTTTCTTCTTTCTAATTGGTAGGAAGCTGTCACATGACCGTTTTCTATTGGTTGACCTATTTAGGTGATTCTTTCCTAATTGGTAGGAATATGTCACATGGCCGTTGGCTATTGGTTGACCTACTTAGGTATTGTCTTCTAATTGGTCTTTGCTGCTTGCCTTTGACGGAAGATATTACCGGCCTTGCCCAGGAAATACTGGCCGTTAAACTTAGCTTTTACGATTTCCGCGATAATAAAATTGACTGTAAATTTATTAATAGTGGTGTTCTCTTCTAAGCCTACTTCCTAGGTCTTACTTCTACTCTCACCTAAGCCTGATTAGTTTTAACCTTAATTTTCTCCTGTTAGTCTCCATTCCTTCTATCTGTGCAGTTGCTATACTTTATTAGATTCTTACGCGGTACAGATTGATGTTAGTTGAGGCTTTCTATTTACAGTACATAAGAAGTTATATACAGTCATGGGGTGGAACATGTGGTAGTAGATATCTAGACTATTTACAAAAATTCCATGGTCTTAAATCATCACAGATGGCCCCGGATGTGAGAGGGTTCATATGGAGGGATTTAAGAGAGCGGAATAGGAAGACTGTTATTAAGGAAGTAATTTTTAAAAATTAATTGAAATGAGTTGGTATATAACATGGGGTTGATTTCTGTATATCCATAAGAGATAATAAAGCATAAACAACTAATACTAAACATACAAGTAAAAATAAAAATATGAATAAAATATTTAATAGAGAACATATAATGATTATAGGTGAAAATAAAAACAATTGGATGGGAAAATCATGATCTCTTCGTGATGGGCGTTAGAAAGGGTTGAGGGGTTAGTTATTACTTGGTTGAGGCAATGTCACTTTGACTCAAGTCCCAAACCATTTAATGTGCACGGCGCGGAGAACCTAGGCCATGTTTCACATGTAAATTTAAGGACCGAAATAAAGTTACAGTACCACAATCGAAAAGTAAGATAAGGGTGATTGTTATGGGTCTAAGTAATTAGTCGTTAAGACGTACGCATGCAGGATAAATGAGGGCGAAGATCAGTGACCAGAAATCAAAGTTTTAATTGGAGTCATCAGGGGCTTAGCGAGGAAAAAGAGTAAAATAAAGAAAAAGATGTGCCAGCGTGTGGCATGAGAATGCCCTGGAATATATTTAAAAAAAATACAATTTGCACGTATCCAAGCCAGAAGTAGGGATAGGTAAGTCTGGGGGACGGTGTGTCAAAATTGTTAATTACGAAATCAAAGTAGGTCAAGTCTAGCCTGCAAAGGAGTTAAAAGTTCCTGCGGAAAAGGGTTAGTATTTATTAAGAAGTAACCTTTTAAAGTGGTTGTTTAAGAGGTTATTGAAGATTGTCCTGTTTTTAATCATGATTTTTAGTTGGATTATAAAAGAATACATCATTGAGATGTGAAATTGCGAAATTAAGGCTTTGCATATAGCGTTAAAGGATTTAAAAAATCGAAAATAGAATTGCGAAGTTAAATGCAAAGTAATCTTTAAAAAAAAAGTTAAAATAGTGATGATATGATACAAAGATTAACACACTACAGCAGTATATAAGGGGTAATAGAAAGTGAAAATATTAAATGAAAAAAAATAAGCAGTAATATACTCGATAGCATGGACATGGTAGCGGAAGATGAAACAATGTAAATAAAACATCTAATTTATAAAGTGAGAGAAAATATAAAATGACAAAATGCAAATTAGTCATATAAGCATGAAATATAAACTTGAGATTATTAGATATGAAAGATAAAATATAAAGTTGATTATAGAATAGAGTCATAAAGCAAAAGTAAATAAGTTTTGGTAAAGAAAAATAAAATAACATGACAATAAACTAAACTGATTGGTTGACGTAAAAAAAAACAATTATAAGAGCTATATAATGATTATATACAAGATATTAAAATGAAAATTTAAAAAAAATGTTCATCGAGAAAGAAGAGCAAGTAAGATTATACATAGAAATTATATATCGTGAAAGAATGGAAAGTTGTAGGCCAAACGTAATGTTCCTGTTTTTTTTTTTTTTTTTTAGGATGGGTAGAGAGAGCTTTAAATTGTCCTCGATCGCGATATCTTTGGTCTTGTTGGCCTGAGTTGATCTAACTTATCGAATTTGTTTTATCTTTGACGCGACTCGTGGATCACATTGTTTCCAACTGTGAAACTTACTGAGTCCTAATGTTGTCGATTTTTTGTTCCCTGCGCCACGTTTAGGTGAAAACGTGATTCTTCCTAAAGCGGCATTTATTCTGTGTGTGCAGGAGAAACACGGCGATCTATTCTAACCGATAAAGGGTTGTTGTTGTTGTTTTTTTTTTTTTTTTTAAACATGTGTGGGTGTGTGTGATTTTTAGGTAAAATGTTGTCCTTGGTTCTAAGTGTCGATGTTAAGTGGACAAGTTAATCGAGGGCGAGAGAATGTTAGTGAACAGATTTGTTAGTAAATGTAAAATAACGTGTTAAGCAAGTTATTAGTAGCTAAACGGGATATTGGAGTAGAATAATGGGTTAGGGATTAGAACGATATATAGTAAAAGGCACGCACTAATATTTGATTTCATAGCTGGTGAACATTCATTAGAGGACACGGGGTGGCGACGGGCCGTAACAAGATGTCGGGTGTTTGTTTGTCCATCTCCAGCGGAAGAGGAGGGAGCGAAGCTATTTTTAATGTGATTCCGGATTTAGGTCAGGGGGCCTTTTGCGAGGTTGCTTGCTTCTTCCAACTTATTGGATTTGTTAATTCGAACTACGTTCGGAGATATTATTTCTATAATTGTAAACGCAAAAGCGTTTTGATTTGTCACGTTTGGTGACAAGCGTTATGGGATTGACATAGGGAGATACAGAGGTTGTAATTATCCTGTGTGTTCAAGCATTTGTTAGATTTGTGTTTGTATTTCGAAAATTCGGATATTGTATCTGTTGATATTAAATCGAATGGTTTTTGGCGGACTTAGTAAAAATGTTATTCAATGATATCAGGTTAGAATTGAGTGAAATTGCGACTATCGACGTGAACAATGTGTGGTTAAATGTGTCACAGGCGTGATGAAGGCGTCTTTGGCCTGAAAAGTTAAAGAGTTTTGTGGTGTAGCTCTGTGACACGAAGCGAAAAAATTGTAAATGAAAAGGTGTCACGTGAAGTCTTTGTTTTGTACAAAATCTAACCTGTTTTGCTGAGAATAACAAATTTACTAAAGTCATGGGTGCTGGTTGTACGAACATATCGAGAATTTGTATATTATTAGTGGATATGGCACGTTTAATGTGAAAAAAAATATTTTTTCGTGTGTGTGTTTAGTAGGGCGACGTAATGGAGCTTGTGTGGTTCGAAATTGGATTTGGGTGTTAAGTCGCGCACTAAAAATTTGTTGCCAATTAGAAAAAGTGATGTGAGAGGGTGTTGTTTATTTTGTTAAGAGCGATTTGTCGATATTCAACTATGCATGTAAAAGGAAGGAGTGTAGTTATGTGGGAATTTAACGATTGGAATAGTTTTGGAAGGCTGTTACTTAGGTTATTTCTGTCTAAAGCTATGAAAGAAAAGGACATAGGGGCGTTGAAAATGGGATTAGGAACATTATAATGAGGTTAAATAAGAGTGTTGGAGTTCACCACGTGTGAGCAACCCGTTCCAGGAGGGGAAGATTTAGTAAATGGGACAGTTGTATTAACCTGTCCATGGGACACGTGTTGCTTGCACGAGGTGAATTCGTACAATGTAGTTGGTAGGGGTACATTATATTGATACAGGAGTAGCTGAGGACAGTTTATAATTAGTAGAAATCGTTTTATGGAATTAAGGGATAATATGATAAAAGGCAAGGGTGTATCGATGATATGGAATTTTAGATTCCGCGTTATGTTACTTATTTTTAAGATCAAAAAGATATAATCTATGGTGACAATATTGTTAGCTATGGCGTTAATAGTTAAGTTAAATAGGTGGACAGGTATTTTCTTTTACAAACTGGTTTCTACTATTTTAAAAGTATTCTGCCTAATTATAGCGATAGATGCTCCTGTATCAAGTAGTAGAGGTAGGTTTACATTATGGGACAGTTCAGCTCGAACGAACAATTGTTCAACAAAAGTTATAGAAGGAGGAACCTACTGTTGTGCTGTCTTGTATGTCGGAACAGTCCTGGTCTTGTGCCATGGTTGGAGGTTCCTTGGGACAGTTAAGAGTTCACTGCTTGCGCTGGGCTCGTGGTTTAGAGGTGGTCGGGGGAGCAGTAACATACGCTCGCGTGTTGGTAACTCGGAGGGGTGCTTGCAGGAGGTTTGATGGCTTTCTCATTCTTGTAGAGTATTGTAGTTGGGCCCGATCTGCTGGGGCGTCGTAGTAGGTGAAGAAGCTCTGCGCCTCGTACGAACCATCGTAGCGTGGTAGCTCCACATCTCGCGATAGTCCTGTCACGGCAGAAAGCTGATGTCGCGTCCTGGTCAACCTCCCCAAGACATCTGACACCGGCGGCGGGGGGCGTGACGTCCTGCTGGCTGGGGGGCGATTTCCTGCGTCCTACCGAGGGTGGTTTCTTTCTTTGGAAAAGTGGTGTTCTCGCCACTTTCGGAGTCGGGATCGGACTCCATTGGTTCCTTTGGATCCTCCTCTCTTCCCTGTTCCATCTTTCTGTACAGACAGTGGTCTATTTGCTTACTTGTACCTTGGCGTCCACGATCCTGTCGGCTCTTCGGACGGGGGAGTCTGTGATATCTTGGGACCTCTGGGACCAGTGTTACCTGATGCTAGACGAACCTCGATGTCAACTCTACCGTGCAGTCGTGGTGGAAGGCGACACAGCTGGGCCAAAGGTGAAATAAACAAACAGAGATTCCACTAAAAGCGTCTGACGTCAAGAAGGAATGGGATGAGGAGAGAGAGAGATCTTTAGAGCAAGTGTTACCGTTGGGATCCAAGCGCAGACTGCCTATTCTAGGTTCTCGATTTAACACCAAGACCTTTCTTCTTTCTAATTGGTAGGAAGCTGTCACATGACCGTTTTCTATTGGTTGACCTATTTAGGTGATTCTTTCCTAATTGGTAGGAATATGTCACATGGCCGTTGGCTATTGGTTGACCTACTTAGGTATTGTCTTCTAATTGGTCTTTGCTGCTGCCTTTGACGGAAGATATTACCGGCCTTGCCCAGGAAATACTGACCGTTAAACTTAGCTTTTACGATTTCCGCGATAATAAAATTGACTGTAAATTTATTAATAGAGGTGTTCTCTTCTAAGCCTACTTCCTAGGTCTTACTTCTACTCTCACCTAAGCCTGATTAGTTTTAACCTTAATTTTCTCCTGTTAGTCTCCATTCCTTCTATCTGTGCAGTTGCTATACTTTATTAGATTCTTACGCGGTACAGATTGATGTTAATTGAGGCTTTCTATTTACAGTACATAAGAAGTTATATACAGTCATGGGGTGGAACATGTGGTAGTAGATATCTAGACTATTTACAACAATTCCATGGTCTTAAATCATCACATATACAAATTTAATTATATATTAGATATTCTAATATAAATAAAACTACATACAGATTTTAATTATCTTTTATTGTTTGATTATGAAAAAGTAAATTATAAAAGTAATTTTAGAAAAAATAACTTCAGAACTTTTGTTTTTTTCAGTGTTTAGTTAGTTTAAAGATGTTTTTATTAGTTATTCTTAAAAATATAACAGAAAACAAACAGTAATATCTATATTTTTATAGATTAATTATTCATTTTATTACAAATTTAATCACCACAAAAACAATTAAGAAAAATATATTTTAAAAAAAATATCATAAGAATAACAAACTAAAAAACTAAAAAAAACTACAAACATACTAGGGTTAGCACCTCTTTTATGTTAATTTAAACTCGCTAAGAATTGCCTAAGAAAGAATTGTCAAACTTGTCCCTCTCTTAAGAACCATGACACATTTCAAACGACTAGTTGTAAATTAGTAAATACTATTTATAAATTAACATGCCAAATTTGTCAACTATCATATATAGGACAAACGTGTAATCCATTAAATATACGAATAAACCTACATAGAAACCACGCTAAAAAATCAATTGGTAATATATATATGAAAGAACACAATCAATTACATACTTTTAACAACTTTAAGATAGAAATACTAGACATATGTCAAAACAAAAAACAACGACTATTATTAGAAAACAACTACATTTATAAACACAACACATTATTCCCTTATGGACTTAATGACGAATTAAACTACACATATAAACCACAAACAGAAGAAATTTCAACTTATGAAATCAGCTGCAAATACAAAAAAAAATGAATTTAAAACTAAACCTATTAAACTAGAGGTAAAACTACCAATAAATTAGGTTACATTGAATTTGAAGAACTACTGAACCCAAAACAAATGTATACTAACAACTTCGTCGATAAATTTATTAAAACATTATTTAAACTAAATAATAATAAATTTATCAAACTTATAGTATATATTAAAATTCATAATCTGACTAACAGATTAATAGATATCACACACGACATCTTTAAATACAGAAAAATTAAACAATCTACTAATAACATTAATATTATCATTAAATTTAATAACAATTTATTTAATCATATTAAATTTAATGATATTTTTAATAACCAAAACATCAATAATCTTTTCCCTATAAAAAATTTAAATTTCAAAACAATCTGGAGATACAACAAAAATATAGGTAGTTTAGTTTGCAATTATAACCAATTTATTAATAATTTGGCAAATTTTAAAAAAATTAAATGTAATTGCAACAACTATATTGATAGATATATGTTCTCAGGTCATATATTAACTAGAAATTTCCTTTTTTAAATCCAGAATATCAGGATATTTTAAATAAAGGGTATAAATATATACCTCAAATTAAACACAATTATAATAATACAATTAAATCTATATTAAAAGATATAGATATTTTCATAAATAAAACTAGTATAAAATACAGTATTCCAGAATTTACTTTTCTGGAATGGAAACATAATATTAAAAAGGAAATTATAAATTATTATAATAATACACTTAAATACACAAAACCTAATTCAGATATTCCTTCTTTTAAAGAAAATATAATTAATTTACAGAAGGACTTTATTATCACTCCTATAGATAAATGTTCCAATAACTTATCTATAATTTGTAAAAATCTATACCACGATATACTAAAAAAGGAAATTGATAATAATCATAAATACACTTTTGCTAGAACTACAGCCACAAAAATCAAAAAAGACATCAAAAACGTTGAAAATTCACTAAAAATTTATAATCACTACAAAAATCCAAACATACCAAAGTTCTATATAATTCCTAAACTACACAAAAAACCTATTTCTTTCAGAACAATCACATCTGGTATAAATTCAGTTATAAAAAACATTGATATACAATTAGCTTCAACACTACAATTTATTATAAATAAATTAACTAATAAATATAATTATAAATTTATCGACTCAAATAGTAAAATCATTAACTATTTAATGAACACAATTGGACAAACATTGAAACAGTACACACATTTGACTTTGAGGACCTATATTCTAAAATAAATTTAAGAGATCTAAATAATAAAATAACCAATTTATTTAACGAAATCATTAATGATAAAACTTTCCACATTAAAATTATTCATAACAGATATAAAACAATTAAATTAGATCTTAAAACAGCAAAAACTCTACTGGAAACATTTTTAAATTTTAACTATATAGAATTTAAAAATAAAATATATATTCAATCAGAAGGCGTTCCCATGGGAACTTCTTCAAGTCCTTTATTAGCAAATCTAATATTATTCTGGTACGAAAGTGAATACTTTCTACAAAATAATGTTAATTGGCAAATGTTCCGTTATGTAGATGACATTATAATATTTAATAATCCACAGTTCAAAACCTTAATACCTAAAATATATCCTAAATACTTGAAACTTAAGAACAATGAAAAAATTTATAGAAACAAAAAGGTTAACTTTTTAGACCTAAATATAGACCTTACAAATAATGCTATTAAAATTTATAATAAAAAAAGTAATTATATAATTTCAATATTATAAAATACTGTAATATGAATTCTAATATATCATTATATTGCTGTAAAGGTATATATTTTGGTCAGTTTCTAAGATTTTATAGAATAAATAATGTATTAGAAAATTTCATAGAAGATGTTAAAAATTTAAACATGGAATTTATTAAAAACAAATTTAGTATCAGACAAGTAAAATATTTCAACAGTATATCAATTATAAAATACTTAAAAAAAAAATGGAAGTATCCATTTATTAAATCAACTTTCTATAATTTCTCTCAATAATAACTAATACAAATTTATAATCTTTATCAATTAGTTAAACTTAAATTAAATAGCTGATTTGAAGATTTTTTCACAAGATTTTTAAAGTAATATTGTATAGAGTTCATTTTGTTTAATCTCCAATTTCTGGCGAGGAAAATGGAAATTAAATAAAAGTGAATTTTCACAATTAATAGCTTTATTAAACTCTAATAATTTGCCTTTTTAAAGGAATATTGAAAGATGAATAAGTGTTGAATCAGTTATATTAATATAACTGGCTGTAAAGATTATAAAGTTTGGATTTCTTCCCTTAACTATCTTTTCTTTCTTCATTGGATGTCTTGTTGTTCTAAAACTTCAAAATAAACGGTCTAATTTTGTCCCCCCCCCCCCACAACATGTGTCATCCAGAAATAGATGTTTACAGTTGGAGGCGTCGCGGACGAGGTAGGTTCACAGTTGGAATTTGTTAACACTTATATTTGTTATATCTGTTCATATAAATGTTTCACTGAAGTAACTTTATATTAACACATAAAATCCGGTTGAAAAGAGATCTATGACATAATAGAGAAGGGATGAAATGTCGCTGAACTTCTATTTGAGAATTCCCGGTTCAGCAGATCTCTTTTTCCAATAATTACTCCAATTTAATTTTTTTTGTATATGTCTGGTCTACCATTAGGGTTTCAAAACATAATAACCAAACTTATAACAAAAGTTAATTCATAGTATAGATATATTACTAAATACAACTATTTATATTCATATTTTAAAATAAAAAAAAATTAAAAAATCATTTAAAAAAAAAAAGGATAAAATATAAAATTATAAAAATATATATATATACTAACAATCTTATCTACCTTCTTTACAAAACTTTTTGTTTTCTTATTATTAGTTTGATTAAAAGTGCATGGTTCTGTCTTTCTCTCTTTTCTCTAACTACTAAAATTTATAATATTATATATATTCTCACTTCTATTATTCTATATATAGGATAGAGTATGTCTAAATGACGTGTAAAAGCCGATGCATAAGACGTTACGTTGTTAAATTTTATTGTTATTAATTATAAATATATAATTAACTAGATGATGTTTTAGAAGTAAAGGACTTTTTTTTTCTCTCTATCTATACTAAATAATAACAATTTACAAATTTTATAATTTGAATTTAAATAATCAAAATAATGAAGATAATTTTAATAGAAAACTTAACTATAAAACTATACAACTATTTATTGTTATATATATATGTATATATATATATATATATATATATATATATATATATATATATGTCGTATTAAGGTATATCTTTGAATAATTATAAATTTAAAACTCTAAATTTGTATATAAGAAATAATAGACGCGACAAAAAGAAACGCAGCCATTTTCTCTTTGTTTATTATTCCACCTCCCTTTTTCTCCCTCTTACCCCTCGGGTCGTTGGTCAAAAAATTATATACAAGCATTGGCTATTTACTCTTTGATTATAGATATTAAAATATATGGATATGGATATTAAAATATATGGATATGGATATTAAAATATATGGATATAAAAATAAAAAATGTGTTGACTATTTACAAGTAGTGTGGGAATTATATTGCAGTGAACCTGCGTGGGGGTGCGCAAGATGAAATTCGTAGCTGCACAGTCTAGATAAAATTTTTAATTTTCTCTGAATTGAAAATATCCTAACGAGGTTATGATATACTATTGATATTTTAAACTGTTATTTATTACATCTTTATTATCTAATAAGTCGATAGGATTCGAACAGTGCGGGGTTGAAAAGCTAAGACTACGGATGGTAGATCTCTCGGCCACGACTGCTCACTTTGAATATGTTCATATCTTTCTTCATCCTACGATCCCTATTCCTGGCTTCTCCAGCTTTAAATATACTTAAACCATGTTCAGCCTTCTTCAACGGGGCCATATGTCATAATATATGCTCTTCCAGGAATAATAAAGTAAGCCTACAGTCGATCCAGAGAGAGACGGGAGGGTGTCACGTTAGACAGCAGGACATTCCAAAGGGGGCTCCTGGGGGCCGTCACTTGGCACCTCGGGACTTTGGACAGTTGGTGATTGTGTTCGACGCGAGCGTCCGCCCGGCGACAGCCGGGTCCGCCATCTTGATAACGTTGTCTGTGTACTTTTTCCTATGATATACTCGCACATTGAGTTTACGACTCACTCAATGGGAGTACATAGGTCAAAGCACTACAACCAAAATTTACTTCTTTTTTTAAAAAGGATGATCTCTAATTCGAACTAACATTTGAAGTGCACATCTTAGGATAGGTTTTACCGAACATCGATTTTCGAAACTAACCGATGGGGTTATACCATATCTTAGAGGAAGATGTGTTTAAAAACCCCAAAATTTTCTTTTTTCTTTTTAACCCTCGATAGTTTATCTTATAAAAACGCTTATACTAATCCTATAGTTGTTCTATCGTATTGCTATACGTAATTTAACTTATTACTATTGTCCTAAATATATCTGTAGGCCTTTACATCTTGTCTGTCCTACACCAGACAAAACGAACGGAGGTATGCGGGGTTGTTATACCCGACTAACGATAAGCGCTAGCCTCTGCATATTGTAAGGTGGCTAAAGATATTTATAAGCTATTTAAACCCACACACGCATTAAGTGTTTTTATGTTCACATTTTAAAGTAATATATTCAAGTATTCAAGGTCATATATCATTTGAGTTTATGCTTGATTAAAATTATCATATCGCCTCATATAGTCCAACATTACATTTATATACAAATTTATATATTCCACTATTCTAACGGTACATTTTATCAAGAACATTTTATAAGAAATATGTAGGTTTGTTTGTATGGGTAGAGGCAAGATATAAAACAATAAAGGAAGAAGGTATATACAAGATGCAAAATGAGTATAAAGAATCCAAAATATTATTGTGGTAATTAAAAACAATGGAAATTTTTTAATTCTAAATATAACAGTTTTATACAAAAATGTACACAGAGTGATAACATTATTTATTAACGAGTCTTTATTTAAATAATGTGAAAATTCTTTGGTCGCCAAGGTTGTTGGTATAAAGACATCAGCATTTGGATTAAGTTTACTGTGTAATTTTTCTTTGGTAGCACCCAAATTACTTTCCACCATATTATCGAATGGATTGATTTTAGGGTCTAAGACCAATGTACTGGATTTAGTGGGCTTTACTATTGGTGAAAAAGTTGGTTTGGATGTTATTGGAAAATCAGGCTTATAAAATTTTTCATCCGTGAAAATACTGTTGTCCAAATGGTTAAACGGTTTGAAACCAATTCCTTGGTCTGGAGGAACCCGGATCACCCAAGATATCTGTAGTGAAGTGCCTATAAGGAAATAGAAAATAGTTTTGTCTAGGAGGAGAGTCGGGAAGGTCCGTAGGAGGTGTGATATGGGGAATATTTTCTACATATCTACGAAGTTTTTCTATATTTATAATTTCTGTCTGTAACTGCAAAGGTCTATTTGGTCTATTAATGCGCACTACCTGAGGTGATAGTATTTCCAAGATCTCATATGGGCCTGTATAGTTAGGTTCCAACTTTGGAGTATTCGGATGCCTATAAACTTTTACCAATACTAGATCCCCTGGTACAAAATCAATCTTTTTATGTTTTTGATCGTACATTAGTTTTTCGGCCTTATGCCTTGCTTGGGTCTTTTGTAATGCTATTCTTCTTGCTTCTGAGAGTTCGGGAAATGTCTGAACATGGTTGTTTAAATTGTTTGGGACTATCCCTTTTAATAAATAGATGGGAGGAAATCCCGTCACTGTATGTGGAGTTAGATTGTAGATTCTGGTGACCCTTTCTATCTGTTTGGTCCATGTCTGTTTGGGGTGTTCTAAATGGAGTATCTTTAGTTTCCCTGTTATGGTTGCATTCAATCTCTCGCTCAGACCATTTGACTGTGGGTGATTTGCTGTGGTATACAAGGGTTTTATACCTTGTGAGATTAAAAACCTTCTAAATTGAGCGGATGTAAATGCAGGAGCTCGGTCTGTCAGTAGGTTTTTAGGAATACCTTCCTGAAATACCCTTTTTAGGATTTGAATATAGGTCAGGGTAGAGGTAGATTTACTAGGAAAAGTCCAACAGTATCGACTCATGTGATCACATATTACATGTAAATAAGCTCGGTTACCACCATACTTAGTAAATCCGGCTACTGTGTCCATTGACAAAAGTTCATAAGGTTCCTTCGCGAGTGGTAAGGTACCCATTTCTCCATATGATGGTCCTTTCGGAGGTTTTATTATTTGGCAAATTTTGCATTTACGGACATAGTTATTTATATCTTTGGTCATACCATCCCAATAATACTGACTAGTGATTAACCTAGTGAGTTGTGTGATTCCTGGATGGTTATACCATTCGTGTGCTTTCTGGAGTAACTTATTTCTTAGTTATCAGGTACGACTACTCTGGGTACGCCCTTTTTAGTAATAATCGCAAGTCCATCAGTATTGATGAGAGATTGATATTTCTCAGGTACACGATGCTGGTGTTCCTCTAATTGTTGAGCCTCTAGAAATCCGCAAAATGGTTGTCTTGATAATAAATCTGCTTCGAGTTGTTTTTTACCTTTCAGATAGTGTATGTCAAAAGTGTATGGGCTGAGTCTCAAGGACCACCGAAATAACCTACCTGACGGATTTTTAATATTTTTCAAATAGACCAGAGCTTGGTGATCAGAATAAATGGTGAAATGTCTACCAAGCAGGTACACCCTGAAGTATTCTATAGACTCAATGATAGCTAAACACTCCAGCTCCGAGATGGAGTAGTTCTGTTCATACTTGCGTAGAGAGCGAGAGAAATATTGTACAGGATGTTCTTCTCCATTTTCATCCTTTTGCTTTAGAATTCCGGATATCCCTAATGTACTCGCGTCACAATATAAGAAGCAGGGTAAATCTTCTTTAAAGATATGTAAAACTGGTGATGCAGTTAGGCTGCTTTTCAAATCTTCAAATGCCTTCTGACATTCAAGAGTCCACTTAAAAGGAATATTCTTTTTAAGAAGTATATTTAAAGGCGATCTAAGCTGTGCATAATGGGGAATGAATTTATGATATACATTTACGACACCTAAAAATGACTGTAAAGTTTTAACATTAGTCGGAGGTTGGATGGTTCCTATTACCTGAGTGTTAGTTAGGTGAGGTTTATAAGTGCCCTGTGTGATTTCGTATCCTAGGAAGCTAATGGAGGTCTTACATAATTGACATTTGTTAAGGTTGAGGCGGATATTTTCTGCCCTGCATAGTTGGAAGAATAAACGAAGATGTTCTAAGTGTTCTTCAAAACTATCAGAAAAAATTATAAAATCATCATAGTAGTGTTCTAGAAATTGGAAGTTATATTTTCTAAGTATTTGTCCAATAGCTCTCTCGAAGATCTGTGGTGAGCTTCGTAGCCCGAAAGGTAATCTTTTAAACATGTACACTCCTGCGTGGGTGGTGAAGGCTAAATAAGGTCGAGAATCCGGATGGATAGGAACTGTCCAATAAGCGTTGCTCAAATCAAGGCTGGAAAAATACTTAGCTTTCGAGAGTTTTTCTATCACTGATTCTATTAATGGTATAGGTTGGGGATCAACTGGAATGTGTTCATTTAATTTTCGAAAATCCACACACATTCTAAATGTTCCATTTTTCTTTTTTACTAGAGTAATAGGTGAAGCATATTCACCTATGGCCGGTTCTATTATATTATTTTTTAACATCTCATTGATTTGTATATCTATTTCTTTCCTATATGTAAATGGTATTCTATACGGTCGCAACCTGATTACTCTATCTGTATTTGGTTTAATCTGTACAGGTTGGATATGTAGGGTAGGAACTTTAAATGGGTCTGTAGGAAATATTTCAGCAAATTCTTTCAATAACCTAATTAACTTAAGGTCTAATAAGTTGTTTATCTTATGATACTTATCAATTAAATCACTGGTTAACTTATTTTCCCCTGGAATGCTTGATTGAGTGGAAAGTGTCTGTTGTAAATGATTAACATAGAGTGGATTACTTCCTGAAGGTGCACAGTGATTATCTAAGATTTGTGTATTAACAATATGAAGGTGTTGGTTTATATTATATTTCCTATCTGGATTTATCACATTGTATGCATCATTTACATAAGCCAAATCTGTTTCAAAATAAAAAGGAGTAGCAGGAATATTTGTGCCTTGTTGACTCACTACATTTCTATTGAATTCAATTCTAGTTTTTAATTTTTTTAGAGTATATAATCCTATTAGTGCAATTTCATATGGTAGATTAAATATATAAAATTTTAAGCTAACTTTTCTTTTAAAAAAACTGACTGGTAAAATAACATAAAATATAGGTTGGATTGGTCCACTCAATGTATTAATTCTAGAATGCTTATTAACTGAATATTTAGTTGTATTTCGAAATATATCTGATGGCAAAATTTTATGCAAATAATCAAAAGATATTAGGTTAATGGTAGAGCCAGTATCCACAAGAAATTTAACATTGAAGGTGAAAATAGATAAATTAAAAAATAGTCTTACATTATGCTGGTCCTTTCCTTGATGAGGGATCACATCCTTGTGATCTGGGTTGATGTCCGCTCGATGTGGCTGGTTCCCTGGGTTCCTTGGGCAGCGTGTTATCCGCGTAGTTGCGAAAGGCAAAACGTCCATCTCCAGGTCGACGAAAAGTTGCTAATTGCCCATATTGTGGCCGGTAATGACCTCGGCTAGGCGGGGGAGTGGATTCGGGTTGCCAGCGGTCGAGGCCACGCTGTGGTGTCGGTTGTCCTCGAGTTACTGGCCGCTTTTGGATGGTGTTTACATAGTCCAACCATTCTTCAGGCGTCTGTGGATTCCTGGTGTATATCATTTTCTTCAAATCATACGTTACACCTGCCGTAAGTGCTTCAACAATCTGTTTGTTTGGAAGTGAGTTCTCTAATGCACCCACAACCTTAAAATGGTAATAATCGTTAATTTTTTCTGGCTTTTCCAATTGGTGAGTGAACAATTCTTCCAACGTTGTCTTCTTCTTTGATATATAGATTGTGGACAGTTTCTGTTTGATATTTAAATAAGTCTCTTGTTCTAAGCCCAATCGATAAAATATATTTTTAGCTCCTTCTTCTAAATTTAGAATAACTAAATTTTTTCTGTCTCGTTCATCGTTCGTTGCATCCTCAATGTTACGAAAGAAAATATTTATATCTTGATTGAGGCCAGAGAATTTACTTATATGATTTTTATTTGAGATCGTCTGTTGTTGTATAATTTGTGTTAGTAAATTAATTTGTTCTTTCATTAATTTAAATTCCATATTATCGTTTCTGTCAGAAAAATGAGTGTCGGTATCTGACTTCCTTTTTGGCATTTTTGTGGCGAATGGTTGTAGGCTAAAGGTTAAATCCAATAAAGTTTTAAAAAAGAAAAAACGTACCGGTTATTATATCCTGTCGGCTAAATACTGTCGT
The DNA here is from genome assembly GCA_030710605.1 of Cordylochernes scorpioides. Lineage (NCBI taxonomy): Eukaryota > Metazoa > Arthropoda > Arachnida > Pseudoscorpiones > Chernetidae > Cordylochernes > Cordylochernes scorpioides. Next base: position 10,667,638 of record CP092872.1, read on the forward strand.
ATTAAGGTATATCTTTGAATAATTATAAATTTAAAACTCTAAATTTGTATATAAGAAATAATAGACGCGACAAAAAGAAACGCAGCCATTTTCTCTTTGTTTATTATTCCACCTCCCTTTTTCTCCCTCTTACCCCTCGGGTCGTTGGTCAAAAAATTATATACAAGCATTGGCTATTTACTCTTTGATTATAGATATTAAAATATATGGATATGGATATTAAAATATATGGATATGGATATTAAAATATATGGATATTAAAATATATGGATATAAAAATAAAAAATGTGTTGACTATTTACAAGTAGTGTGGGAATTATATTGCATATATATATATTCTTTCATTGGCCTTGTAGAACGAGAGTGGTGTACGCGTGCGCGCATGCTCTAGTGAAAAACACAAACATCCTCGATAAAGAGAGGCGAGTTGCCCCTCGAAATATTGGAACAATAAATTCATTATAAATACAATATATGAATCTTTTTTAAATATATTTTAATTATGGAGAGATTCTTCAATCTTCAATATATATATATATATATATAATATAAGAAAGTGTGATTGTATTCTGGTGAAGATATACAGAAAAGGGAATGGAGTAAAAATGTAACTAATCCAGTGGACAGCTCTTCAAACATCGTCTGCCTCGCATTATTTCTGAGAGCTTCGCTTATGGTACTTGGAATGTTCTTTTCTATCAGTGCTTCTCCTGTCTCAGTATTGATAGAGATTTATTGCAGATGATTCCATCTATATTCTACATATAGCGTCTCAGATAGAACATCTATCTTTTTATATATGCAAATATGGTGACCCTTTATATTTCTGGATATATATATATTTCTTGTTATTTATATTTATTTTTATACCTAAAATCTTTTTACACTTAGTACAAATAATTTTAAATATAAAATAGGCGTTATTGTTAATTTTCAAAATATTCACACATATTTTTTATAAAATTTATTTTGTCCATAATATAAATATATATAAAAATAAAGAAGGCATCTCCAGACCACGAGCACATATGTTTTTTTTTTAAATGGCAGAGCGCCATCTAGTGGAGCAAAAATAAACTAAACGTTTATTTAGCTTGCTCCGTGATATTCGGCCAACCCAATTTCTTGATAAATCAAGAAAAGCCATCCACGAACGCGTTTCGCGCTGTTGGCGCTCGCTCGTCAGACGAAACACCTGACCCACTTATCTTTTATTTTTTCTATTGTTTTTTCATGCATAAATATATATATCAAATTTCTTTCTCCCCATTGAATATAACAAAATATTTTTAAAACTTGATGCTATTGACGTTATGTGGCACTGAGTTTGTTGTTGACACACATTAAAATGTTATAACACCTTGATAAAGGTTGGCGTTTAGCCAACTGAAATATTGGTAAAATAAATGATATTTTGATCAAATATATGTCTTTTTAATTGAAAAATATTCTAATGTTAGTTATAAATATATTTTGTTTTATATATTTGGAGTTTTTTAAAGAATGGTTTCATGAATGTCGAGAAAGGTGGGGTAGATATATACAAAATTTACATGAAATATTAGAGACAATAGGTTTGTTTTATTTCAAAATTACATCTGAAATTCAAACTTGTAAAGTTTTCTAATTAGAAATAAGGGATAGTCACAAAATACTTTGTGACTGGCGAAACCGCTAGGAGGGTTTACCACTGATGAGTCAGGCCCTCCCATTAATTTTTTCATATTGCAGTAAGGGTAGTAGAAATTGTTTATTTTTGAAAAAGAATCATACGCGTCTATAATAGTTTCGAATTTTGACAATACTTTTTGTTTTAATATTTAATTTAACTACAACAAGGTTAAACATAATATATAAACAAAAACTTATGCAAAATTAGAGAAAGAAAAAAGTACAGTGTTGACGACTGCCTAACTATGAAGAAAATTAAAATAATAAATAAATATCTGTGATGATTTAAGACCATGGAATTGTTGTAAATAGTCTAGATATCCACTACCACATGTTCCACCCCATGACTGTATATAACTTCTTATGTACTGCACATAGAAAACCTCAACTAACATCAATCTGTACCGCGTAAGGATCTAATAAAGTATTGCAACTGTACAGATAGAAGGAATGGAGAGAGACAGGAGAAAGTTAAGGTTAAAACAAATCAGGCTTAGAGGATCGTAGAAGTCAAACCTAAGAGGTAGGCCTAGAAGAGAACATAATTATTAATAACGCCACAGTTAACCTTCTGACCCCGGACACCCTGCGAGCTAAGTTTAAACCAATATTTCCGGACAAGACAGGACGTATCTTGTGACCAGAAGTTATAAAAGTTTGAGAGACGCCCAATTTCCGGAACAAGACCGGACGTATTTCTTCCGTCAAAGAGATAAGCCCGGCCCAATCAGAAGACAATACCTAAGTAGGTCAACCAATAGCCCACTACCACGTGAAAAAGCCCCACCAATTAGGAAAGAATCACCTAAATAGGTCAGCCAATTAGAAAGCAGCAAGGTCGTGGTGTTAAATCGAGGCCCTAGAATTGCCAGTCTTCGCTTGGATTCCAACGGTAACACTTGCTCTTAAGATCTCTCTCTCTCCTCATCCCATTCCTTCTTGACGTCAGACGCTTTTAGTGGAATCTCTGTTTGTTTATTTCACCTTTGGCCCAGCTGTGTCGCCTTCCACCACGACTGCACGGGAGAGTTGACATCGAGGTTCGTCTAGCATCAGGTAACACTGGTCCCAGAGGTCCCAAGATATCACAGACTCCCCCGTAACGAAGAGTCGACAGGATTGTGGACGCCAAGGTACAAGTAAGCAAATAGACCACTGTCTGTACAGAAAGATGGAACAGGGAAGAGAGGAGAATCCAAAGGAACCAATGGAGTCCGATCCCGACTCCGAAAGTGGCGGAAGCCCCACTTTTCCGAAGAAAGAAAACACTCTCGGTAGGACGCAGGAAGTTCCCCCCGGCCAGGAAGACGTCACACCCCCGCCGCCGGTGTCAGATGTCCTAGGGAGGTTGACGACGACGCTACATCAGCTTTCTGCCGTGACCGGACATCGCGAGAGGTGGAATCGCTACGATGGTTCGTACGAGGCGCAGAGCTTCTTCACCAACTACGACGCCCAAGCAGATCGGGCCCAACTACAATACTCTACAAGACTGAAAAAGCCACCAGACCTCCTGCAAGCGCCCCTCCGAGTTACCAACACGCGAGCGTATGTTACCTGCTCCCCCGACCATCTCTAAACCACGAGCCCAGCGCAAACAATGAACTCTGACTGTCCCAAGAAACCTCCAACCATGGCACAAGACCAGGACTGTCCCGACATACAAGACAGCATAACAGTAGGTTCCCCCCTACATAATTTTTGTTGAACAATTGCTCGTTCGAGCTGAACTGTCCAATATGTAAACCTACCTCTACTACTTTATACAGGAGCATCTATCGATATAATTAGTCAGAATACTTTTAAAATAATAGAAATCAGTTTGTAAAAGAAAATACCTGTCCATCCATTTAACTTAACTATTAATGCCATAGCTAACAATATTTTCACCATAGGTTATATCTTTTTAAACGTAAAAATAGGTAACATAACGCAGAACCTAAAATTCCATATTATAGATGCCCCCTTGCCTTTTATCATATTATCCCTTAACTCCATAAAAAGATTTCTACTAATTATAAACTGTTCTCAGCTACTCCTGTATCAAGACAATGTACCTCTACCAACTACCTTGTACAAATTCACCTCGTGCAAGCAACACGTGTCCCATGGACAGGTTAATACAACTGTCCCATTTTCTAAATTTTCCCCTCCTGGAACGAGTTGCTCACACGTGGTGAACTCCAACACTCTTATTTTGGTTTTATTATAATGTTTCTAATCCCATTTTCAACGCCCCTATGTCCTTTTCTTTCATATCTTTGGACAGAAGTAACTTAAATCACAGCCTTCCAAAACTATTCCAATCGTTAAATTCCCACATAACTACACTCCTTCCTTTTACACGCATAGTTAAATATCGACAAATCTCTCTCAACAAAATATACAACACCCTCTCACATCACTTTTTCTAATTGACAAATTTTTAATGCGCGACTTCACACCCAAATCTAATTTCGAGCCACACAAGCTTTATTACGTCGCCCTACTAAACACACACACAAAAAAAAATCACATTAAACGTGTCATATCCACTAACAATATGAAAATTATCGATATGTTCGTACAACCAACAACCATGACTCTAGTAAATTTGTTATTCTTAGTGAAACAGGTTAGATTTTGTACAAAACAAAGACTTCACGTGGCACCTTTTCATTTACAATTTTTTTCGCTTCGTGTCACAGCGCCACACCACTAAACTCTTTCAATTTTCAGGCCAAAGACGCCTTCATCACGCCTGTGACACATTTATTTAACCACACATTGTCCACGTAGATAGTCGCAATTTCATTCAATTCTAACCCGATATCCATGAATAACATTTTTACTAAGTCCGCAAAATATCGAAACACAACAACCAGTCGATTTAATATCAACAGATACAATATCCGAATTTTCGAAATACAAACACAAATCTAACAAATGCTTGAACACACGGAATAACTCAACCTCTGTATCTCCCTATATCAATCCCATAACGCTTTTCACCAAAAGTGACAAATCAAAACGCTTTTGCGTTTACAATTATAGAATTAATATCCCCGAACGTAGTTCGAATTAACTTCCAATAAGTTGAAAGAAAGCAAGCAAGCCCCCTCGCTCCCCCCCCCTTGACCTACATCCGGAATCGCATTAAAAATAGCTTCGCTTCCCCTCGCCCCCGAGCAAACAAACAGCCGACATCTTGTTACATCCGTCGCCACCCCGTGTTCTCTAATGAACTTTCGCCACCTATTAAATTAAATATTAGTGCGTGCCAAAGACAACACTTTACCTACAAAAATCACACACATCCACATAAGTTAAAAAAAAAAAAAAAAAAAAAAAACGATTACATTAGGACTCAGTAAGTTTCACAGTTGGAAACAATGTGATCCACGAGTCGCGTCAAACATAAAACAAATTCGATAAGTTAGAACAACTTAGGCCAACAAGACCAAAGATATCAATCGAGGACAATTTAAAGCTCTCTCCACCCATCCTAAAAAAAACAGGAACATTCATTTGGCCTACACTTTTCCATTCTTTCACGATATAATTTCTATGTATCATCTTACTTGCTCTCCTTTCTCGATGAACATTTTTAAAATTTTTCATTTTAATAATCTTGTATATAATCATTATATAACTCTTATAATTGTTTTTTTTTAACGTCAACCAATTAGTTTAGATTATTGTCTTTTTTTTTATTTTTCTTTACCAAAACTTATTTACGTTTGCTTTATGACTCTATTTTATAATCAACTTTATATTTTATCTTTCATATCATATCTAATAATCTCAAGCTTATATTTCATGTTTATATCACTAATTTGCATTTATCATTTTATATTTTTTCTCACTTTATAAATTAGATATTATTTACATTGTTTCACCTTCCGCTACCATGTCAATGCTATCGAGTATATTATTGCTCATTATTTTTTTTTTCATTTAATATTTTCACTTTCTATTACCCCTTATATACTGCTGTAGTGTGTAAATCTTTGTATCATATCATCACTATTTTTATTTTTTTTTTTAAGATTACTTTGCATTTAACTTCGCAATTCTATTTTCGATTTTTCAAATCCTTTAACGCTATATGCAAAGCCTTAATTTCGCAATTTCATATCTCAATGATATATTCTTTTATAATCAAACTAAAACTCATGATCTAAAAACAGGGCAATCTTCAATAACCTCTTAAACAACCACTTTAAAGGTCACTTCTTAAGAATTACTAACATTCCTTTTCCGCAGGAACTTTTAACTCCTTCGCAGGCTAGACTTGACCTCCTTTGATTTCGTAATTAACAATCTTGACACATCGTCCCCCAGATTTACCTTCTCCCAACTTCTGGCTTGGATACGTGCAAATTGTATTTTTTTTTATTCCAGGGCACTCTCATGCCACACGCTGGCACATTTTTTTTTTATTTTTCTCTTTTTCTCGCTAAGCCCCTGACGACTCTAATTAAAACTTTGATTTCTGGTCACTGATCTTCGCCCTCTTTATCCTGCATGCGTACGTCTTAACGACTAATTACTAAAACCCATAACAATCCCCTTATCTTACTTTTCGATTGTGGTACTGTAACTTTATTAGGTCCTTAAATTTACATGTGAAACATGGCCTAGGTTTTCCGCGCCGTGCACATTAAATGGTTTGGGACTTGAGTCAAAGTGACATTGCCTCAACCAAGTAATAACTAACCACTCAACCCTTTCTAACGCCCATCACGAAGAGATCATGATTTTCCCATCCAATCGTTTTTATTTTTACCTATCATCATTATATGTTCTCTATTAAATATTTTATTCATATTTTTATTTTTACTTGTATGTTTAATATTAGTTGTTTATGCTTTATTATCTCTTATGGATATACAGAAATTAACCCCATGTTATATAACAACTCACTTTAATTAATTTTTTTAAAATTACTTCCTTAATAACAGTCTTCCTATTCCGCTCTCTTAAATCCCTCCATATGAACCCTCTCACATCCGGGGCCATCTGTGATGATTTAAGACCATGGAATTGTTGTAAATAGTCTAGATATCCACTACCACATGTTCCACCCCATGACTGTATATAACTTCTTATGTACTGCACATAGAAAACCTCAACTAACATCAATCTGTACCGCGTAAGGATCTAATAAAGTATTGCAACTGTACAGATAGAAGGAATGGAGAGAGACAGGAGAAAGTTAAGGTTAAAACAAATCAGGCTTAGAGGATCGTAGAAGTCAAACCTAAGAGGTAGGCCTAGAAGAGAACATAATTATTAATAACGCCACAGTTAACCTTCTGACCCCGGACACCCTGCGAGCTAAGTTTAAACCAATATTTCCGGACAAGACAGGACGTATCTTGTGACCAGAAGTTATAAAAGTTTGAGAGACGCCCAATTTCCGGAACAAGACCGGACGTATTTCTTCCGTCAAAGAGATAAGCCCGGCCCAATCAGAAGACAATACCTAAGTAGGTCAACCAATAGCCCACTACCACGTGAAAAAGTCCCACCAATTAGGAAAGAATCATCTAAATAGGTCAGCCAATTAGAAATCAGCAAGGTCGTGGTTGTAAATCGAGGCCCTAGAATTGCCAGTCTTCGCTTGGATTCCAACGGTAACACTTGCTCTTAAGATCTCTCTCTCTCCTCATCCCATTCCTTCTTGACGTCAGACGCTTTTAGTGGAATCTCTGTTTGTTTATTTCACCTTTGGCCCAGCTGTGTCGCCTTCCACCACGACTGCACGGGAGAGTTGACATCGAGGTTCGTCTAGCATCAGGTAACACTGGTCCCAGAGGTCCCAAGATATCACATATCTATATATATAAAAATCAATGTTTGTATGTTTGTTTGTTTGTATGTCCGGTATACAAATTCGCAGTAGTTCACTAATTCAAACCAAAATTTCCCTACATAGGTTAAAAAATACGGGGAATACGATAGGCTATTTTAAAAAATATATAAATCAATTATTAAAACTATATACATTCAAACTGTATTCAAATTATTCTACTTAGCTCACGAACAGCGCCCTCTATCAAAGATTAGATTAAATTAAGCTGATGCAAACAAATAGATAATGCTAATAACAAACAATTATATTAAAAAATCTTATCTAAATATATATCACTCGGGTAGATATGCACACGGGTCAATCCCGGGGCGAAGCCCGGGTCACCCGTCTAGTATATATATAAATAAAACATTAAGATACATCAGTGCGCCATTTCTTATGAATATTCGAAACTATTATAGAAGCGTATGATTCCATTGCAGTAAGGACAGTAGAAATTGTTTAATTTTCAAAAGAATCATACGTGTCTATAATAGTTTCAAATATTTATAAATAAAAAAGTAAAAAAAAAAACTTTTTTTGACGCCTATGAATCTTTTTTAAATAAAATTATACAATTATACAATTATTTTATTTCCAAAGCGCTATATCCCGCAAGGGATACTTGCGCCAAACAAGGAGAAAAGTTTATTTACATAAGTTATTTACATTATTCAACGCATGAAAACACTAGAGATCCAGATTTTGTAGAATTTCTACTTCCCTTATTGAAATGATAGAATAATGGGAGTGATTGGCTCTTCAGTGGTGAATCCTCCCAGGGGTTTCGCCAGTTTAATATGCAAATGGGTTCACCACTGATGATCCAGACTCTCTCATTTATTTATCCAATGCTGTAAGGGCAATAGAAAATTGTTTTATTTTCAAAATAATTATACGCGTGAAAATTTGTTCAAATTTTGATATATTTTGGACCAAAAAATAAACGTATTGTCTAATATTTCGTGTAAATTTTGTACCTTACTACCTTTTTGATGTGTACACACAAAACGTTTTCGTTTTTTTTTTTTAAATCTCCATATATTAGAAACAAAATTGATGGCGCAAATATGCATAATGTAAAAATTGTATCTGAAATTAAAAAGGGAAAAAGGTTTTTCACTAAGTAAAAAAAGGAATATTAAGAAGTGTAAAAAAAGATATATTAAATTTATTTACGATGTCAAAAATAAATTTTAAAGACACAAGTATAGGATGTACATACGTTCACGCCGAGGTTTCGGCTGATACGCGTCTTAGATACGGAATAGAAAAGAAATGAAGATAGTTAGAGTGTAATAAAAGTGATAAAAACAGGGACATTATTATATTTACCCTACTACAAACAAGAGAAAAATAGGATATTTTAAATTCGTTATCGATAATTTTTTATTTGTGAAATGAATTTTGAATAACAAATTTGAATCTACAGATGGAAATTTTGCCGGGAGGATAATGATCTAAAAAGACAAGGGTCGCCTCTTCCGTCAAAATAGACGTCAAAACTAGACGTCATCAATTGACCGTCGCCTCAAACTTTGACGTTAATTTTGTCGGGAGAGGCGACCTTTGTCCCTTTAGATCAATATCCTTCCGGCAAAATTTCCATCTATATTTTAGCCATAGATTTGGCCTAGCCACTTAGCCAGCTAAACACCTCTTTGGTAGATTGTCAAGATTCCATTAGATCCCGTGTGGATCACATGGAATAAAGTCTGCCCTAGGCTGACGAGGGCCATTAGCCCGAAACCATGGTCAGGTGGACACTTCTCAGTTTGACAAAGCTAGTGTTGTGGCTTTGTCACCGACCTGAGGCCGCTAGTTGTGGCGACGGTCAATAGATGGCGTCTAGTTTTGACGTCTATTTTGACGGGAGAGGCGGGCGACCTTTCCTTTTAAAATTATAATCTATTTTAAAATTACAAGGTCAAATTGGAGAAAACATAAATAATTGTTAGAGCATGTTTGTTGAATTATGGGAAAAAAACCTTAATGGGTTCACCGGGGTGAAAAGAAAATGGCGAGTAATACAAAGCCCTGTGGAACATCTCACATACCAGACACATGGCGGCAACCACAGTTTTTCATTATAGCATTCAATGTAAACACTTAGGGAACATACTAGATACTTGTCCCAGACAATCAGATCCGCCTAGAAGGTCGGCAACCTTTTAAGTCAGAAGAGTCAAAAATAACAATCTACAAAATTTCAAAGTTTTTAAAGAGTCACATATATATATATATTTTTTTATTGATTACAAAAAGCACGAAGTCCAAAGGACTATTGTGCTGTGCTAGTATTATTTACATATATATGATTAATTATTTACACGATGGATTAGTAGTGTTTTGTAAATTATTGTACAAATAGTTCTAAACTTAACAAAGTTCTCATGAGATTGAGTATATACACTAAAACAATTAGGTAATGTTTCAAAGTATTTGCATACAATGTGTTTAGTCAGAGGGCAAGTTAAAAGAAGATGCTTTTCAGTGCATTCCAACAATAAACAGTACTCACATAAATAATATTCACGTATGGAGATATATAAAGAGCTTCACATCCAAAGAACCGAATGTGGCTCGGGAACCGCAGTTTACTGACCCTAGTCTAACTTAATTTAACCGGACTTAATCCAAATTGAAAGTAATTTAACAAGTTTCAAATTGTTTGAGTTATCTCACTACACAACATTTATATCTTTTAAATTTGGATTCCCTACTATATAATATTCTGTAAAATAAAAGGATTTAAAAGCGCGAATGTTTCTTTTATACATAAAACGAACTTCTACTGTCCTTACTGCGATGAAAAAATATATTGGGAGGGCTTGGCTCATCAGTGGTGAACCCTCCCAGCGGTTTCGCCAATTTAATCCACCAGACCGCTTCTCAGAGCTCTAATATTGTATTGGATCATTCTGCTTTTATATGCTACACTGAAGGATGGAATTTTAGAAATGGTTTTCAAGTAAACTATGGAAATAAGAAGCGGTCTGGTGGATTAAATTGGCGAAACCGCTGGGAGGGTTCACCACTGATGAGCCAAGCCCTCCCAATATATTTTTTCATCGCAGTAAAGACAGTAGAAGTTCGTTTTATGTATAAAAGAAACATTCGCGCTTTTAAATCCTTTTATTTTATATGTATAGATGGCGCGTTATTGCTTTGTGTTAATAATATTCTGTGTTTACTTTTCATATGTAAAGATACTATATCTGATCATGATAAAATTGTGAAAAAAGTATTAAAATTACAAATATATTCTCACAATGAGTATCTTTTTTATTTAAAAAACGCTAGCTTTCAAGCGTTAATCGCTCTTCAACGGGCTTACTATAATACCGACTTTATCCCACCAGAAATATTTACAAAAACATTTATAAATATCCACGCTGCGCGCGTTTGTTTTTGTAAATACTTCTGTTAGCAATAAAGTCGATATTATAGTAAGCCCGTTGAAGAGCGATTAACGCTTGAAAGCTAGCGTTTTTTAAATAAAAAAGATACTCATTGTGAAAATATAATTGTAATTTTAATACTATATCTGTGTTTTACCCCTATAAAATATTTATATATTTCTTTTGACATTTCAAATAGCTTCTATATAAATATTAGTTTTATATTACGATGCACTAGCGCTCCATCTATTAAGAAATTTAGAAACTATTTTAGACGCGTAAGATTCTTTTTTAAATAAAACAATTTCTACTGCCCTTACTGCAATGCAAATATTAAAGGAGGTGTCTGGCTAATCAATGGTTGTTTGTTTGTTTTTATTCATTAGTGAAGGAAACTATTTTTATGAAACAACCAGAAGGATTCTTCATAGTCGATGCCGTATTTTTGGTTACCGCCAATGGCGACTAATCTCGCTTTTCTTTTAGGATCGCCCATACCTGATTTTCCCTTCATGCTGTAAACCCATTTAGTATTTATTATCTTCATATTCTCTTCTCTAGGAACTAAAGTCCATACTTCATGTTCGTTAATAGATTCCAATTCTTTCAAATTGCACCAATCCATTCATTCCTGTTTTGGCATTTCGAAATTGTGTTTTAAAACATGTTGAAGTTGAAGAAGTAATCAAGAACAAGTTATCAATTTAATACAGTATAAATCAAGATGTTAGCATAGCCATCGAGAGTTAGCAAGTAAAAGAGACTCTCTCTATAAGAGGGAAATATGTAAATATATGTTGTTTGCAGCGCGACTGTTGATTGGCCAGTCATTCTTTTTTTTTTTTTTTTCTAAAAATTTTAAATCGTCATTCTCTCTCAAATACAAAAGAGTAAATATTCCATATAGTAGTAATATTTTTAATAAAATTGATAAGTATCAATGTCACAATTCGCAGAACGATCTAATGATAGTTTCCAAATGAAAAAAAATATTTATTTCCACAAAATATGTTCCCCCACCCCTTTTAAACAAATTAAAATGCTATATTTATTTATCTATTGTTTTATTTAAAATAGAAATTTTATCTTTTTGGAATATAACAATGGAGAAACCTAATTTTTTGTTAGAAAAGAATTTCTATCTATCCATTATAAATATTACCATCCGTAAAAATATATTTTTATATAAAATCTAAATATATATTAAAAGAAAAATAATATTTTAAATTTTTATTTATCAAATGAAACACAAATGATTTTTTCAAAATCTTAATTCATATCATAGTAATTTGAAGAAAAATATTCATTGATATAATATTGTTATTGATATTTGACCATGGGAAAAGGTTCGATTGGAAATAAGACAGAAGATAGAACAGGTACTTTTCTCTCTGTGTTTAGAATGAGAAATAAGAAATAAAATAAGCTCATTGAACCAAAATCAATCAACAAAAAATAATTAATTAAATAATAAGAACGATATAAAAAAATATTTCTTCAAAATTGGAAAAGATTTGAGGAATTATGATACAAATTTTGATATAATTCAATATTGAATGATAGCGAGAAAATACCGGTGGAAATGTTTTGAAGAAAAAAAATGAAGAATACAAATATATAAAAACAATATTGCAAACTCTATTGTAAATTCATATACCAAGATGTTGAAGAATACAGGTAAGAATTCTTATGATCATCATGACAATCATACCGAAGACATTAAACCAGATTTATCTTGTATCAATCTCAGATGTCAACTCTGGTGTCTCTTCTCTACTTATAAATAATAATTTTGTATAAAACAGAATTGCAAATTTATATTTATGGTTATCTTTCTAACCTGAAAGGATCAAATTCCTAATCTATCTTATTGTTTCTTTTGTTGAAATTGGCAATATCAAATATTTCTACCATATTTGATATGCAGATATTTGCATAGAATTTCAGTATAAACACAAAGCAATAACGCGTCATCTATACATATAAAATGAAAGAATTTAAAAGCACCAATGTTTCTTTTATACATAATACAAACTTCTACTGTCTTTACTGCGATGAAAAAATATATTGGGAGGGCTTGGCTCATCAGTGGTGAACCCTACCAGCAATTTCGCCAATTTAATCCACCAAACCGCTTCTCAGAGCTCTCAGTATACTGTCCTATAAGCTTGTGTCCATAGTTTTCTTGAAAAATATTTCTGAGATTTCACCCTTCAGTGCTGCGTATATAAGCAGAATCGTCCAATACAGTATTAGAGCTATGAGAAGCGGTCTGGTGGATTAAATTGGCGAAACTGCTGGGAGGGTTCACCACTGATGAGCCAAGCCCTCCCAATATATTTTTTCATCGCAGTAAGGACAGTAGAAGTTTGTATTATGTATAAAAGAAACATTCATGCTTTTAAATCCTTTCATTTTATAGTTCCAGTATTGTGTATGTAAAACGACATTCCAAAATATTCCGCATGTGTTTCTTTTGAACGAAAAATCAAAATTTATTTTAAGGAGAAATAACGATTATTTTTAACCTTATGGATGAGGTATGAAAGGATGAATTGTGAAGAGTAATGATAAACGGAAAAATAAAAGTGTTCAGGGATGGGAATTTATCATTACTCTTTACAATTCATCCTCTTTCATACCTCATTCATAAGGTTAGAAATAATCGTTATTTCTCCTTAAAATAAATTTTGATTTTTCGTTCAAAAGAAACACATGCGGGATACTTTTCAAATGTCGTTCCACAATCACAAGCCGCATTATATTGTATAGTATTGTCTATGTTAATAGACATCTCTGTCTATATATCACAGCCTTGTTGGATTGTTAGTTGGCTAGTGGTTATTGGATAGGACAGGCCAGCTGCTGATGTACATATAATTTGTCCTTCTTTTATTGTTTCATATCTTTAGGTAATAAAGGATCTTTCTCTTCATCTACGAATCTATAATTTTTCCTAAACATCTTTTATTATTTTTTTTTTTTTGCATAATGATCTATAATACAATACAATATAAGGCGGCCTGTGATTGTAAAACGACATTTGAAAACCATCCCGCACGTGTTTCTTTTCAACGAAAAATCAAAATTTATTTTAAGGAGAAATATCAATTATTTCTAACCTTTGGGATGAGGTATGAAAGGGTGAGTTGTGAAGAGTGATGATAAACGGGAAATGATTTATAATGATCAATATATTTGTTTCTGTTCAATAAATGTAAATTGACGCAATTATCCTTATCAGGAATATCGCATTTTGTGTGTTGAGTTTAATAATTGAAAATTAGTTAAATTGATTAATTTATTAATCATTAACCTGTTATATATTCAATTTAAATTTTGTTTTTACAATATAATACTGAAAAATGATAATAGAGATAGAGAAATTTACAGAATGATAAGAAAAGAACATTTAATTGAGTTACAGCTTGCACCACGCTGATGAGGGCCAACAGCCCGAAACGCGTCCGTGGTTAGCTTTTCTTGATTAATCAAGAATGGGTATTTGGCCAATTCTGGAATAATTAAAAATCAAAGAGAATAGTTTATATTTATTCCGATAGATGACGCAAGCCATCAGCAACTTTCAGTTGCACGATAAGAAGATGCCTTTTTCATAATTTTTCTTTCTTTTTTTTTTCATTTTTTAAAATCCTTTATCTCTCATCATTTCCAATTATATATTATAAAACCAAAATTCAAATAGAATATATAATGATATTTTTATATTAAATTTTAATATCCTTATTGTTTTAAATAGAGATACACAAACATTTTCTTTAATTTTTTCCACACAAAAAAAAAAAAGATTCAATGAAAAATTGAAAATCTATAAAATACTTTTTTATCGGAGCTCGCGTGGGTATATTTGCAATTAAAATTAAATTCTTTATTGTTGAATGTTGATTTATTGTGTTGCTGGAAATTTAAATATTTAAGAAAAAGGTTTAGAAAATATTAATTTAGATTGTTCGCAATAATAAAAGATATTGGCATTTGGCTCTTTTAGTTTTTTTACAACAAATTGTGTTTCCAATATTGTAAAATAAGCGATCAATTTGTTAAAGAAAACCTATATATAAATAACGTTCAAATATACATGTAAATGAAACGAAATTTGACAATTATACTGCAAATGTTTCTTTTGAAAGAAAAATCGAAATATATTTTAAGGAGAAATAACGATTATTTCTAACCTTAGGCATGAAGTATGAAAGGATGAATTGTGAAGAGTAATGATAAACGGAAAAATAAAAGTGTTCAGGAATGGGAACTTTTATTTTTTCGTTTATCATTACTCTTCACAATTCATCCTTTCATACTTCATCCTAAGGATGGTTAGAAATAATCGTTATTTCTCCTTAAAATAAATTTCTATTTTTCTTTCAAAAGAAACATTTGCGATATAATTGTCAAATTTCGTTTAACAATCATAAGCCGCATTATATTGTATTATAAATATATGTAAATAGTTTACTTTTTTATTTTAGAGATATTTTAATAATTTTTAATATTTACACACATATTATCACAGGATTGAATATTGCGACAATTTAGATAAGAAAAAGCATAAGACGCCGAAACTCATTTTATCTATTTCATTAAAGAAACCTTTCAGACAAACCTTTCTTCAACTAAGTAAATTTATATATTTATAAATGTATGTAATTCTACTGTCCTTAAATCTTATGTCCACAGTTCTTCTAAAATACCCATTCCAAGAGTCTACCAACAATATCACTATAAAAGGAAGTTCCAAAAATGCAATATAACAGAGGTATGGTAGATTAAACTGGCGAAACCGCTGGGAGGGTTCACCACTGATGAGCAAGCCCTCCCTTTAATTTTTCCATTGCAGTAAGGGCAGTATAAATTGTTTAATTTCAAAAAGAATCATACGCCTTTAAAATAGTTTCGAATTAAGTAAAACGTGTTAGCCAGTTGAAGAAGAACTTTTCTGAAAGCTTTTTTATTCAAAAAGATTTAAAAAAAATTGCGGCAACTTATGATATTTTTAAGAAAAAAATAAAGGAGGCATCTCCTTATCGTGCAACTGAAAGTTGCTGATGGCTTGCGCCATCTATCGGAATAAATATCAACTATTCTCGTTGATTTTTTAATTATTCCAGAATTGGCCAAATACCCATTCTTGATTATTCAAGAATAGTTAACCACGTACGCGTTTCGGGCTGTTGGCCCTCGTTTTATTCCGATAGATGGCGCAAGCCATCAGCAACTTTCAGTTTCACGATCAGAAAATGCTTCTTTTTTTTCTTGATTATTTACCTCATCCAAGTACAAATTGACTTTTGTACTATTTTTCACATTATGATTTTTTGTTGTAAGTTTTTATATATAAGAAATTGGGTTGGCCAAATATCAGGGAACAGGTTAAATCAATGTTTAGTTGATTTCACCAGATGGCGCTCTGCCTTCTGTAAAGCACATGTGCTCCTGGTCAGGATATGACTTCTTTATTTTAATATATATTTCTATTCACCTCAACTCAAAGGTTTTAGTAAGTATTCTTTTGGTTTAATTTAATATAAAACGATGTTGTTCATGTTAAATACACTCATTGACCAAACTCTCTTAAGGAAGTAGAAAGTCTTTGATGTCTGATATTTCAAAGAAGACAGGCAATTTTGCTCACACTTGGTTATCTCGTGTGTCTTCAATAAAGGTCACTGTAATGTCTTTCAGAGTTATTGTCTGAATCCCGATATACTTGGTAAAAGGTACAACTTCCTTAAGTTTTGTCCATTAGTGTATCTTTCAGAGTTATTGTCTGAATCCCGATATACATGCTAAAAGGTACAACTTCCTTAAGTTTTGTCCATGAGTGTAGACAGAATAATTAAAAAATGAATATGTGTCCGTATTTAACTTTTTAAAACCTTTTAAAGCCAAAATTTAAACATTCACTACATGTCACAATAAGTTAATTCGAAAGAATTTCCATGGTTTTTCTCAACTCCTGACTGAAACAATTTCCATTTCCCAACTAGTTTATATTAAAGGATAAATAAAAGGGCTTCTAAAAATAAGTTTCTTGTTTTATTATATATTTTCTTCTCAAGCTTTCAGGTTTACAAACCCATCTATAAGAGTATATAGGCCGTTCGTGTCGCACACAATCCCCTACTGTCTTAAAAGTCCCAAAGTTTTAACGAACGGGCCCCATTTGCCGCCCCTTGGAATGTCGCTGCTGTCTCAAGTGACCGGACTTTACATCCCGTCTCTCTCTGGGTTGGTTCTAGGTTTGCTTTATTATTCCTGGAAGAGTATATATTATGACATATATATATATGACAAAATACATCTCAATATACAACTAATATTGATATCTTGTATTATCAACAAGTTTTTAAATTGTAAATAGTAACTATATTTAGTATTTGTATATATTATCATTTGTAAGGAGGGTCGGTGGAAGGCTGGTTAAACCGTTTGGTTTTCGACCACTACGACCCGGGTTCGATTCCCGCATGGGACACTTTTTTCTGTTAAAAAAAAAAAGTTTTAAAAATGCTCCAATGGCCCCCCGATTCTTGTAAAAGTTCAACCCCACCAGCTAGTGCAAATAATCAAACTGGCACATTTGTAAGTGCAAAGTCGAACTGCTTTCACATGTGTAGACATGTGGTGCGCTTACAGTAAAAAAGCAGTCGCTAACTACCCACCATGATTATCATGGCCTGTACCACGTTTATTAGGGATAAGCAAAAAGAAAATATATTATCATTTGTATTTTGAGTTCATATATATATATATACTAGCCGAATGACCCGGGCAACGCCCGTGTTTTACCCGATTGAATGTTTTTATTCAAATACTATTTGTTACAATTATAAATTGGCGCCTTAAAAAATGCATATAATAGTTAATAACTATAGCCTATGTGCTTTATCTGTCTATGTACTGTTGGCTTCCGTAGGCGTCTCATACTGGGAAAAAGAAAGAGAGGATTCCATTTAGTTATTAACTAATATATGCATTTATTTAAGGAGCGACCCGCTCCAACACAATAGTTACATAAACGATAAAGCGAGTGGGGGTGGCATGATGGGGGGGGGGCAAAGGTGGCGTGATCGTAGCCAACCAATAGGAGGGCGCCATTCCAAACAAAAAGCAAACGGTGACAGAGATGACTGATTAGGAATGACGCTCGTAACTGTATATAGAATATAATTAAATTCTATTATAAATACCAATATTAGGCCTGCATGGAAAAGTTTCTTTTTTTACAAATCATTTATTTATAAATATCTCAAGCTTTCGGACAAGAAAGCCCTTCTACAGAAGAAAATATTTCCATTAAACCGCCGATAGAATAATAATAAAAATCACACATACACGAAAGCCTTTATTAGGGACTTGCCCCA
>CP092872.1:10686030-10723089 GCA_030710605.1 Cordylochernes scorpioides
AAAATAAATCAAGATCATTATATTTAATATATTTCAATACTCAGCATCTTGAAGAGAGTATTGCTTGATGCAAATATATATATACATTTACACTGTCCTGAAAGCTTATGTCCATAGTTTGTTTGAATACCATTTCTAATATTTTCCATCCTTCATTGTAACATACTATATATACATTGATAGAGGTTGCATGGCTGGTATTTATAGTTCTGTAAAATATAGACACTTCGGCCAGTTAAAAGTTTTATTTTCTCAAGGTTTCAACAAAGGTATTGCCACGTGGAAAATTATGGAAGACAAACTTCAGGAGGAAACAAAATTTATTTCAGGCAAGGACAAACTATGAATGGTAAACAAAAGATAAGCCACGAGGGAAATTTACAGAGTCGCAATATATAAACATAAAAACGACCACTCTTTTAATAAAAAATAATAAAATTAATAAATACTATGTTACATAAATAAAACTAATAAATACTATGTTACAATATTTTGTCTTCGTCAGGATAAATATAGTATTTGGCAAGGCGTTGAAAATTGTATTAAATTTTTAATGTCTTGCCAAATGCTTTATTTTAATTTATTCTGACGAATACAAAATATTTTTGTTGAAACATTGAGAAAATAAAACTTTAACTTGCTGAACTGTCTATTTGTTAAAGAAATATATAAACTGAATCGTCCAATACAGTAAAAGAAGGCAAAGAAGCGCGATCCGGTAGCTCAAATTGTCGAAACCGCTGTGAGGGTTCACCATTGATGAGCTAATCCCTCCCAATATATTTTCATCGCAGTAAGGATAGTAGAAAGTTTGTTTTATTTGTAAATAAACATTTTTGATTTAATATTTTTATTTCTTAAATATCTTTGGCTATTCAGTGTCACATTGCCTATCTGTTTTTTCATGTATATATACTCATTGATAAAACTTAAGGAAGTTGTACCTTTTAGCATGTATATTGGGATTAAGACAATAACTCTGAAAGAAACACTCATGGACAAAATTTAAGGAAGTTGTACCTTTTAGCATGTATATCGGGATTAAGACAATAACTCTGAAAGATACACTCATGGACAAAACTTAAGGAAGTTGTACCTTTCAGCATGTATATCGGGATTCAGACAATAACTCTGAAAGATACACTCATGGACAAAACTTAAAGAAGTTGTACCTTTTAGCATATATATCGGGATTCAGACAATAACTCTGAAAGATACACTCATGGACAAAACTTAAGGAAGTTGTACCTTTCAGCATGTATATCGGGATTCAGACAATAACTCTGAAAGATACACTCATGGACAAAACTTAAGGAAGTTGTACCTTTTAGCATATATATCGGGATTCAGACAATAACTCTGAAAGATACACTCATGGACAAAACTTAAGGAAGTTGTACCTTTTAGCATATATATCGGGATTCAGACAATAACTCTGAAAGATACACTCATGGATAAAACCTAAGGAAGTTGTGCCTTTTAGCATATATATCGGGATTCAGAAAATAACTCTGAAAGATACACACATGGATAAAACTTAAGGAAGTTGTACCTTTTAGCATATATATCGGGATTCAGAGAATAACTCTGAAAGATACACTCATGGATAAAACTTAAGGAAGTTGTACCTTTTAGCATATATATCGGGATTCAGACAATAACTCTGAAAGATACACTCATGGATAAAACTTAAGGAAGTTGTACCTTTTAGCATATATATCGGGATTCAGACAATAACTCTGAAAGATACACTCATGGATAAAACTTAAGGAAGTTGTACTTTTAGCATATATATCGGGATTCAGACAATAACTCTGAAAGATACACTCATGGATAAAACTTAAGGAAGTTGTACTTTTAGCATATATATCGGGATTCAGACAATAACTCTGAAAGATACACTCATGGATAAAACTTAAGGAAGTTGTACCTTATAGCATATATATCGGGATTCAGACAATAACTCTGAAAGATACACTAATGGATAAAACTTAAGGAAGTTGTACCTTATAGCATATATATCGGGATTCAGACAATAACTCTGAAAGATACACTCATGGATAAAACTTAAGGAAGTTGTACTTTTAGCATATATATCGGGATTCAGACAATAACTCTGAAAGATACACTCATGGATAAAACTTAAGGAAGTTGTACCTTATAGCATATATATCGGGATTCAGACAATAACTCTGAAAGATACACTCATGGACAAAACTTAAGGAAGTTGTAACTTTTAGCATATATATCGGGATTCAGACAATAACTCTGAAAGATACACTCATGGACAAAACTTAAGGAAGTTGTACCTTTTAGCATATATATCGGGATTCAGACAATAACTCTGAAAGATACACTCATGGATAAAACCTAAGGAAGTTGTGCCTTTTAGCATATATATCGGGATTCAGAAAATAACTCTGAAAGATACACTCATGGATAAAACTTAAGGAAGTTGTACCTTTTACCATGTATATCGGGATTAAGACAATAACTCTTAAAGATACACTCATGGACAAAACTTAAGGAAGTTGTACCTTTCAGCATGTATATCGGGATTCAGACAATAACTCTGAAAGATACACTCATGGACAAAACTTAAAGAAGTTGTACCTTTTAGCATATATATCGGGATTCAGACAATAACTCTGAAAGATACACTCATGGACAAAACTTAAGGAAGTTGTACCTTTCAGCATGTATATCGGGATTAAGACAATAACTCTGAAAGATACACTCATGGACAAAACTTAAGGAAGTTGTACCTTTTAGCATATATATCGGGATTCAGACAATAACTCTGAAAGATACACTCATGGACAAAACTTAAGGAAGTTGTACCTTTTACCATGTATATCGGGATTAAGACAATAACTCTGAAAGATACACTCATGGACAAAACTTAAGGAAGTTGTACCTTTCAGCATGTATATCGGGATTCAGACAATAACTCTGAAAGATACACTCATGGACAAAACTTAAGGAAGTTGTACCTTTTAGCATATATATCGGGATTCAGACAATAACTCTGAAAGATACACTCATGGACAAAACTTAAGGAAGTTGTACCTTTTAGCATATATATCGGGATTCAGACAATAACTCTGAAAGATACACTCATGGATAAAACTTAAGGAAGTTGTACCTTTTAGCATATATATCGGGATTCAGACAATAACTCTGAAAGATACACTCATGGATAAAACTTGAGGAAGTTGTACTTTTAGCATATATATCGGGATTCAGACAATAACTCTGAAATATACACTCATGGATAAAACTTAAGTTGTACTTTTAGCATATATATCGGGATTCAGACAATAACTCTGAAAGATACACTCATGGATAAAACTTAAGGAAGTTGTACTTTTAGCATATATATCGGGATTCAGACAATAACTCTGAAAGATACACTCATGGATAAAACTTAAGGAAGTTATACTTTTAGCATATATATCGGGATTCAGACAATAACTCTGAAAGATACACTCATGGATAAAACTTAAGGAAGTTGTGCCTTTTAGCATATATATCGGGATTCAGAAAATAACTCTGAAAGATACACTCATGGATAAAACTTAAGGAAGTTGTACCTTTTAGCATATATATCGGGATTCAGAGAATAACTCTGAAAGATACACTCATGGATAAAACTTAAGGAAGTTGTACCTTTTAGCATATATATCGGGATTCAGACAATAACTCTGAAAGATACACTCATGGATAAAACTTAAGAAAGTTGTACCTTTTAGCATATATATCGGGATTCAGACAATAACTCTGAAAGATACACTCATGGATAAAACTTAAGGAAGTTGTACCTTCTAGCATATATATCGGGATTCAGACAATAACTCTGAAAGATACACTCATGGATAAAACTTAAGGAAGTTGTACCTTTTAGCATATATATCGGGATTCAGACAATAACTCTGAAAGATACACTCATGGATAAAACTTAAGAAAGTTGTACCTTTTAGCATATATATCGGGATTCAGACAATAACTCTGAAAGATACACTAATGGATAAAACTTGAGGAAGTTGTACTTTTAGCATATATATCGGGATTCAGACAATAACTCTGAAATATACACTCATGGATAAAACTTAAGTTGTACTTTTAGCATATATATCGGGATTCAGACAATAACTCTGAAAGATACACTCATGGATTAAACTTAAGGAAGTTGTACTTTTAGCATATATATCGGGATTCAGACAATAACTCTGAAAGATACACTCATGGATAAAACTTAAGGAAGTTATACTTTTAGCATATATATCGGGATTCAGACAATAACTCTGAAAGATACACTCATGGATAAAACTTAAGGAAGTTGTACTTTTAGCATATATATCGGGATTCAGACAATAACTCTGAAAGATACACTCATGGATAAAACTTAAGGAAGTTGTACCTTATAGCATATATATCGGGATTCAGACAATAACTCTGAAAGATACACTCATGGACAAAACTTAAGGAAGTTGTACCTTTTAGCATATATATCGGGATTCAGACAATAACTCTGAAAGATACACTCATGGACAAAACTTAAGGAAGTTGTACCTTTTAGCATATATATCGGGATTCAGACAATAACTCTGAAAGATACACTCATGGATAAAACCTAAGGAAGTTGTGCCTTTTAGCATATATATCGGGATTCAGAAAATAACTCTGAAAGATACACTCATGGATAAAACTTAAGGAAGTTGTACCTTTTAGCATATATATCGGGATTCAGAGAATAACTCTGAAAGATACACTCATGGATAAAACTTAAGGAAGTTGTACCTTTTAGCATATATATCGGGATTCAGACAATAACTCTGAAAGATACACTCATGGATAAAACTTAAGGAAGTTGTACCTTTTAGCATATATATCGGGATTCAGACAATAACTCTGAAAGATACACTCATGGATAAAACTTAAGGAAGTTGTACCTTTTAGCATATATATCGGGATTCAGACAATAACTCTGAAAGATACACTCATGGATAAAACTTAAGGAAGTTGTACCTTTTAGCATAAATATCGGGATTCAGACAATAACTCTGAAAGATACACTCATGGATAAAACTTGAGGAAGTTGTACTTTTAGCATATATATCGGGATTCAGACAATAACTCTGAAATATACACTCATGGATAAAACTTAAGTTGTACTTTTAGCATATATATCGGGATTCAGACAATAACTCTGAAATATACACTCATGGATAAAACTTAAGTTGTACTTTTAGCATATATATCGGGATTCAGACAATAACTCTGAAAGATACACTCATGGATAAAACTTAAGGAAGTTGTACTTTTAGCATATATATCGGGATTCAGACAATAACTCTGAAAGATACACTCATGGATAAAACTTAAGGAAGTTATACTTTTAGCATATATATCGGGATTCAGACAATAACTCTGAAAGATACACTCATGGATAAAACTTAAGGAAGTTGTACTTTTAGCATATATATCGGGATTCAGACAATAACTCTGAAAGATACACTCATGGATAAAACTTAAGGAAGTTGTACCTTATAGCATATATATCGGGATTCAGACAATAACTCTGAAAGATACACTAATGGATAAAACTTAAGGAAGTTGTACCTTATAGCATATATATCGGGATTCAGACAATAACTCTGAAAGATACACTCATGGAAAAAATTAAGGAAGTTGTACTTTTAGCATATATATCGGGATTCAGACAATAACTCTGAAAGATACACTCATGGATAAAACTTAAGGAAGTTGTACCTTATAGCATATATATCGGGATTCAGACAATAACTCTGAAAGATACACTCATGGACAAAACTTAAGGAAGTTGTACCTTTTAGCATATATATCGGGATTCAGACAATAACTCTGAAAGATACACTCATGGACAAAACTTAAGGAAGTTGTACCTTTTAGCATATATATCGGGATTCAGACAATAACTCTGAAAGATACACTCATGGATAAAACTTAAGAAAGTTGTACCTTTTAGCATATATATCGGGATTAAGACAATAACTCTGAAAGATACACTCATGGATAAAACTTAAGGAAGTTGTACCTTTTAGCATATATATCGGGATTCAGACAATAACTCTGAAAGATACACTCATGGATAAAACCTAAGGAAGTTGTGCCTTTTAGCATATATATCGGGATTCAGAAAATAACTCTGAAAGATACACTCATGGATAAAACTTAAGGAAGTTGTACCTTTTAGCATATATATCGGGATTCAGACAATAACTCTGAAAGATACACTCATGGATAAAACTTAAGGAAGTTGTACCTTATAGCATATATATCGGGATTCAGACAATAACTCTGAAAGATACACTAATGGATAAAACTTAAGGAAGTTGTACCTTATAGCATATATATCGGGATTCAGACAATAACTCTGAAAGATATAACAGTGAACTTTACTAAAGACACACGAGATAACCAAGTGTGAACAAAATTGCCTCTGTCTCCTTCAACAGACAACCCCGGCGACATATATTCACTCTATATTTAGGTTATACAAGCTTTATAAGTAGTCTGTATTAAATGTGTGTTTATGTACTTTATACCTAGTTCTTATGTACTTTATTTTATTACTGTTTTTTACTGTTATGTATTTTAAACCCACTTTATATGCTATTTTTAGCTCGATACATATGTACACTTTCATTGACAAAACCAAAGGAAGTTGTACCTTCTAAGCATGTACTCGTATATTGGGATTCAGACAATAAATCTGAAAGATATAAACAGTGACCTTTATTGAAGACATACGAGATAGACAAGTTTGACACAATTGCCTGTCTCTTATGAAAAAAAAACAGACCATTGGAGACACATACTCACTGTATATGTACGTCATGCTAGCTTTATGTGCAGTCTATATTAAATGTTTATGTACTTTATATACTTAGTTCTATTACATGTACTTTATTTTCTTCATTCTTCAAGATAAAATTGTGAAAAGTGTTTTAAAAAACTACAAATATCTATTTTTCACAATGAGTTTCTTTTTTTTTTTAAATTGCGAGCTTTCAAGTGATAATCACATTTCAACAGGCTTAATTAAAACAATTGACCATTTCTTACAATAAATATTTACAAATATACGTGCACACAGCGTGGATATTTATAACTGAAATTCTGAAAACTTTCAAAATTTTTAAAACTTCGTTTTTATACCTTATATGTATTTTATACCCAAATTATAAGTTAATTATAGCTTGATACATATGTACACTCATGGATAAAACTTAAGAGAGGAAGTGAAAAGTCTTTGATATCAATCAAAAACTTCTACTTCCTTACGTTTTTTGTCCCTTAGTGTAGTAGTGTTAGATAATTGGCTTCAATCAGAATAAATATTTATCTTTTATGTAGGTTTTCCCCCAGTATTTTACATAACAATCTAAACTACAAATGGTCACTAACCGAAATAATGTTATTGAGGATAATTACGGCGAAGATAGGGCACATTTCTACTTCAGGTGACACTCTCACGTTTTAGGATACGAAAGATTATTTCAGAGTCGGTATTGGTATAAAAGAAAAACCGAAAAATGCAATATAACAGAGGTATGATAGATTAAACTGGCGAAACCGCTGGGAGGTTTCACCATTAATGAACCAGGCCCTCCTATTAATTTTCCATTACAGTAAGGACAGTAGAAATTATTTATTATTTAATAGAATCATACCCGTCTAGAATAGTTTCGAATTTTCATTACAGATGGCGCGCTAATGTATGATAACATAACAGTATCTCTCAAGTGACTCATATATATAATATATACAGTTAAACCTGTCTATAGCACCCCCTCTAAATAGCGCCTTCCTCTCTCTAGCGCCCGATTTTAAATACGTAGTACTTAAAAGTGACCTGTCTATAGCACTCCTTCTCTATAGTACCCTATTTTGGTGAGTTCCAAGAGGGAGCGCTATAGACAGGTTTTACTGTATTTGGTTTCACATTCCCAAGTATACTATGATGGGTGGGCATCGTGTAGATCTTAATGTGGATGTTGTTTTGTTGATGTTGTCGTGTACATACTCTTCATTGGAAAATGGGTGCCGTTGCCACGTTAGTCACCTTGGATCAAATCTATAGCACCCTATTTTGGTGAGTCCCAAGAGGAAGCACTATAGACAGGTTTAACTGTACATATAAAGTTGGAATCCTCTGATAAGTATAAGTGAAGGATATGAAGCGAAAGAGGATACTTTTCTTTTAAATTTTAATGAAGATTCAAGCTTTCGGGCGAAAACAGCCCTTCTACAGGAAATTATAGAAAAACATTTTCAAAAAGTAACGTTTGTAAACAAAAATGGTATCTCTATTAAAAGAAAAGTATCCTCGTACGCTTCATATCCTTTACTTAGGTTTAACTGTATATAAATCTGTTATATATTTCAAACAAATGCCACAGGCTTCTGGAGATGAGTTTCTTCTATCTTTATTATTAACGTAATCCCCAGCTTTCGGGTATTTCTGCCCTTCTGCAGGAGAACATAGAAACATATGTTTAGTACATAGAAACATATGTACTCGTGTGAAAGGGCAAAGATGCCCGAAAGTTCGAAAATACCTTTAATAAAGATTAAAAAAAACTCATCTCCAGAAACCTATATAATTTGTTTGAAAGATAACAGTATCATTTTCTTAATTCTTTTAAAAGATGCAACTCAATAGCAAAAATCTTTAAACATCTTATTTATAGAACGATTGCAATTTTATCACAAATTGTAAATAAATAAATTTGTTTACATATTGGTTACAATATTTATCTTTTAATAAATTGCTATTAGTGGCTTGAAAAAATATTTCTGAGAAGCATATACGTTAAATACACCGAGTTAAAAATATTGGATGACTTTATATTTTGAATATTTTTTTTTGTGTTTATCATTGATAGGGCTTAATTAATTATGGTTTAATCAAATTAGCATAAATTCTTTATTTACTATAAGCTATTATAATCACCTTTTAGTGATTGTGTCAATATATTCTTAGAATATCAATATAATCCTTTAGAGCGCCATCTATGTTTGAAAATATAAACTTTTTATGGCGTCATTCTATTTTCTCAGTAAAACAAACTTTGCCAAGAATTCCTCTACAGTACAGGATATACAGGATATAAAGGTAAACAGATCAATACAATATTAAGGCAGTATGCAATATTAAATTGATGTACTCACCACTGATGAGCCAGGACCTTCCAATATTTTATTATTGCAGTAAGGGCAGTAGAAATTTGTTCAATTTCGTTTATTTGAAAGAGGTTCACACACGAAAATAATGTTTATATTCCCAACAATAATATTTTTATATCAGTTAATTCATTTATAATATTTCAAATTTGCATAGTGATTCGGTTTTATATATATATATATATACAGGGTGATCCAAAAGTCCCGCACAACTTTAAAAATTAATAACTCCGCGAATATTTGCGATAGAGCAATGCGGTAAACACCATTGTGTTCAGGATGCAATGGGATTTTTTATGGCAAATAATGAAAATTCGAAATTGATTTTAGTTACAATTCTATTCGCCAGATGGCGTTCTACCAGAATCAGAGATTCAGAGGCCAAATTGTTTGATAAATTGAAAAATATAACTGATCGACACGTATTTTTCCTTTTTGAATACGAGGAAAGACCCCTAATAATATCAAATAACAAATTAATAAAACACCACTTCGCCAAAAGTATGAAGAATTGTTTAACGATTTTCAAATACAATCAGAGATATGTAAAATAGGTAAATGCAAATTAAAACATGTAGCAAAAATATTTATATTTTATATGGGGTTTTGTGAAATAGATTGAATGTTTAAAAACACTGCTGATATCAATACACGAATTTTTGAAATGTAAATATAGTACCAAAAATTATGATGGCACTATTAATGGGATTTCTAGCTATAAGAAATGTGTAGTTTCTTGACTGATTGGCGACCCTTGACTATTTAACTGGATATTTGTCATGATCCAACAAATGAAATATAGAGGGGAGTGACAAAATATATTTGTCGTACTTTATTCCAAATATCCTATGGGCTTGTCAAATGTTATCATTGTTTATTATACTGTACACAATTTTTTAAAATGTGTCCCCTCAAATAAAAATAATTTTTAAATCGACCTTTTGCGTTGAAAAACGTGGTAGTAAAATCATTTTGTATTATTTTTTTTCACAAAATTTCTAAAGTTATTGGTGTACAGAAAATATTCCTTATGCTATTTCTTCTAATGAGCGAAAAGCGAAAAACTAAACATAAGGGGAAAAATTGTGTGTACCAGTGTTATTCGAGAAGTTATAACCCTCTGGTTTGCACGACATAATATGTGAGCAAATCACAAACAAAATATTACTGTTCACAAAAAAAAAAAAAAAAGAGTCAAGATGTTAGGACAGCATTTATTATCCCCATATCCCAACACAAAGAGCTGCAAAATATTGGTAGATAATATAATACATGGCAGCTTATATAACACATGAGATAACTGCCTTCTCTCTTGTATTAGGTCCACAATCCTTGCTCAATGTGGCACCCTTCATTCTCAATCACCGCCTGCAGACGATAAATGACAGAATGGACAGCATTAAATAACATATCTGTTGAAATTGATAAAACGTGCCATCTGATAGAAGCCTTCAACATGGCCAATGTGGTAGGCCAGCATCGATAAACACACGATTTAATGTACCCCCATAAACAAAAATCGCAAGGCGTCAAGTCTGGTGATCTTGGAGGCCACTGGTATATAAAGTGGCGACTTATCACACGATTTTCACCGAACGTATCTTTCAGCAATTGTTTGGCACCTAGGGAGATATGAGGAGGTCCTCCATCTTTCATGAATGTTATTTCGCTTAGTGCTTTTGCCCTGCAATATGGGAATACCCTTTTCTCTCAAAGGTTGAACATAACGTTCAACAGTTACAAAAACGGTTTTAAAAGTTCTTCCATTGATTTTTCGAAGAAAAATGGCCCAATAATAAAAGAAGTGAACCCACACAAAACTGTAACTCTAGGCTGGTAAAGTGGCATTTCTGTAAAAATCCTAGGGTTTTCTGTTGCCCAAATGCGGCTGTTTTGAATGTTAAATTCTCCGTTTAGAGAAAAGTGAGCATCATCTGTCCACAGAACATTCGACAGCCAGTTTTCATCAATATCAATTTGCCGGAAAACCCATGCAGCGAATTCTTGACGCATCTCAAAATCGCCAACTTTCAGCTCGTGAAATCTTTGAATTTTGTATGGGTACACACAATAGAGACATTAAGTGAAGCGTCTTCGGATATCACAATCATACTCGGCGAATTTAACGCCAAAAGTTCAATTTGGGGATCACCTGCCCAGGACAACAAAGGTCAGCAGGTTGAGGACATGCTAACCGACCTCGACCTTACACCGTTAAATAACGGAGAGAACAGCTATCTATCTAAGTCCACAGGCACAGAATCCGCAATAGACATCACAGCGATAAATTACAACATCGCACCCACAACACAATGGAAAATCCTGAGAGGTGCAATCAGCGACCACATACCAATTTTAACAACCCTAAACTTCAAAATTGAGAATGTCCATTAGAATAAAAGAACATGGAACTTTAGGAAAGCCGACTTGAAAAAAATTCACAGAAAAGCTTGAAGAACTGTGCAACGAAAAATTGAATTACAGAACGCTTGACAAAAACTTGGAAAAATTCTCTTCGAACATTTCAAAAGCTGCAAAAGCATCGATACCTAGAGGTAGACGTAAAGACCTGTGGATACCTTACTGGAAGGACCACAACATCGAGGCAAAGATTTCAGAGAGAGAGACAATATCAATGAACTTTTTAAAACAAATAAAACAGAAGAAAACAGAAAGGAACTCATTGAAATTAGTCACAAAATAGAACAAGAAATTTGGATATGCAAACAAGAAAAATGGCAGAATTCTGCGAAAAAATGGATCCATGAAAGGACAGCCAACACTGGAATATGATTAGAGTGTTAGAGAACAATCAAAACCAACACAAATCCTCTAATACTCTAGCCGATATGAATAGAACAGCGAGAACGAGAACAAACAGATAGCTAACATAATTGCTGAATATCTTTCAAGCACTTCCATACTCAACTATACGAATGAAGACAGGACTCTAAAAATAATATAAACCAGTTAGTTAAACAAGCAAGAAACTTCCATCAACAAGATATTTTCTCGAGAGACTTCACACTGAATGAGCTAAACTCATCAATAAAAAAATCCAAGAGTTCACCAAGAGATAATCTAATCTTTGGTCAAATGATTAAACACTTTGAAGACAAAGCTAATAATCAACTCCTACGAATACTGAACATTTCATGGCAAACTGGTAAACTATCAAAGAATTGGAAGATATCAATTATAGTGCCAATACTGAAGCCAAACAAAGATGCCAAGGAATACCAGAACTATCGGCCAATTGCTCTCACCAGCATACTTTGTAAAATACCAGAACGAATTATCCACTCTAGGCTCATAGTCTGGCTCACTAACAATAATAAAATAAACTTCTACCAAACTGCCTATAGATCCCAGCACTGTACGACTGATCAACTGTTCTACTTCTGTCAATCAATAATAGATTCTTTCCAGGAAAAACCGCCAAAAGAAGACCACGGCTAGATTCCTTGATATGACCTCAGCTTTTGATCGAGTGTGGAGGGAGAAATTACGTGAAAAGCTGCACAATATAGGAGTAAGAAGAAAAACCTTAATCTGGATTGCAGACTTCTTAAGGGGAAGAAGGTTAAAGGTTAGGGTCAATGGAGAATTTTCCAAGGAAGGAAGAACATGGGCTGGTGTAACTCAGGGATCTGTGCTCAGTCCTCTACTCTTCCTGCTATATATTAACGACATCCATCCTTACCTCACTGAAGACACAAAGGTTGCCTGTTATGCAGATGACATAGCCATATGGTGTGATACTGCAGTCCTGGATCTTTCCAGTTGGTCTCGAGGACCACGCCATCTCCTAAGCGGCGAAGTACGCGATCTATTCATCGTAGATCGCAAAATGCGTGGTGTCGCTGGAGACCCACTGGCGATTCTCCACCAAACTCTGCAGCGCTGGCAGAGGCGCCATATTCATTGTACATAGTGTATATAATGCATATTATCTTTTTTTAATAGTGCAGACTGTGTATGTATTGACAAGATGTCAACAAAATTATTTTGATTATTATTGATGAGGAATTGGAATTTTCAGAACACTTAATTAGCACCTCAAATAGAGCTATCAGAAAACTAAACATTCTGAGAAGGCTATGTGGAACAAATTGGGGAGCAAAACCCAGAATTCTCAGAACAACATATGCCACCTTAATAAGGCCGATAATGGAATATGCAACACCGGTCTGGGCTCCCTCAAGCTCATCACTAAAGTAAGACTAGACAGTGTTCAAGCAAAAGCGGCCAAAATAATCACTGGTGCTGTTTCATCCACCAACAATGAGAAAATTCAGAGAGAATGTGTTCTAGACTTACTCGCTCGAAAGCAGAAGACAAAATAAAAACAACTTGGATCGGCACTTCGAAAACGAGGAACCAGAGGACGAGATCTCTCTGACCACTTGTGATTTGGTGGATCCGCCCTTTTCTGAGAATGAGGTGAAACTGACGGCTTTCAAGTTCGGGAAAAGGAAATCTCCTGCTCCCGAAGGGATCGATAACACGGTCGTGAAAGCCCTGGTAAGGATGCACCCATCGCTTCTTTCCAGGTTATTCAATAGGTGCCTGGACACTGGTACATTTCCTGAGGCATGGAAGGTTGCCCGAGTAGTGCTTCTCGAAAAGTCTGGTATAAAGGGTAATTCTCATAAGGATTATCGTCCGCTTTCTTTACTAGTGTGTCTAGGTATGGTCCTGGATAGCCTACTAGCTCAGCGACTGAAGCACTGGCTAGAGAGTAATGAGTTCCTTTCCTCTTTCCAACATGGTTTTAGGGAAGGCAAATCCACAATCACAGCTCTGAACGAGGTGTTAGAGGGGGTTGAGATGGGGTTGAATAAGGGTGCTTGGGTTCTTCTCGTGGCCCTGGACATTGATGGCGCGTTCAACTCCATGAACTGGAACAAACTGATAAGTAATTTGATGGACATGGGTTGTCCAGATAATTTGTGCAGCTCGGTTCGTGACTTCCTGAGGGATAGACGGATTAGCCTCAGTTTTGGTGGGCGGAAGTTGGAAAGACACTGTGGTAGGGGTTGCCCCCAGGGCTCCTGCTGCGGACCTATTCTGTGGAATATCCTGGCAAACACCGTTGAGCTACTATTTTCAGGAACCTCTGCCTCTCCTGTGTCGAGCCAATCTTGCTATATGCTTCCGGGGCTTGGTGGCGCCGAAACAGGGATCAGAAGGTGGCAACAACTCTAGAGAGAGTGCAGAGGACAGCGGCACTCAGAATCACAGGAGGATATCGCACTACCAGCAGTGAGGCCTTTTTGGTCCTCGCTGGGCTTATTCCCCTGGGATTGAAACTAGAGGATGAGACCACAGACAGAAGATCTGGGAGAACAGGGAAGATGCCCTGGGACTTAAAGCGGGGGCCCTGGAATCGAAGAGGGACCCAAGGAAGCCTCAGCAGTGGTTGCCAAAGTGAAATTGGAGTCCTGGAGGGCCGACAGGGATTGGCACGGAAGTTTTCACTGATGGTAGTAAGTCTTGAACCAATACTGGAGCTGGGGTAGTGATATTCACTAATGGAGAGATGATCTTCCAAGAAAGTTTAACACTCAGAGTGGACGAATTGGTCTTTTCAGCCGAGCTGGTTGCGATCAGGGTAGCCCTCAGAGTGTGTGCCGAGAAGAACTTCAGCCCGGACCGCCTCTATTCAGATTGTATGTCGGCCCTCGTCGCCATCAATCTGGAGAAAGGGCAACTCGCGCATCAAATAATCCAGGAGCTGGAGATGATGACGCGGGCTCCGGAGCTCCCTTGGTTTAGGAGATACAGCCTCTTCGAAGGTAATGAGTTCGCAGACAGGATCGCTAAGGCAGGATGCTTTAGAGGTAGATCACTGAGGACCCCAGTGACCAAGAAAGAAGTTTACGTATAGGAGGATCAGGGGGCACGTCCAGGACTTATGGTTGGACAGATGGAGGAACAGTGTGAAGGAGAGAGAGGTATTCAATGGGGTAATAACACCCAAGTACCTCTGTAAGGTAATGTCCCACAAACTCATTAGGGTAGTTCGGGACATGGGCCCTTCCCCAAGTCTCTCCACAGATTTAAAATTAAGAGAAACCCGGATTGCGTCTATGGAGAAAGGGATGTGAATGCACGCCACTACGTCTTGGATTGTCCAAGGGTAGTGGGTGTGCAGAAAGAGAGAAGGAGGGCGAGGGGCGCGATCGAGAGTAAGCTGCTGAGAAATCACAGCAAGCTTCTTGAGAAAGCCCACGACGTGGCAGCTGAGCTTTTCCTCAGCTGTGAGTGAACAGAGTCGACCGGGGGTTGCCTCCCCGCGGTCCCTGCTGGACACAGTAGATATTTTCCTATTTTGCTGTGATTAAAGGCCACCGGTATAGAAATCCTTCCAGACACGTTGTCTGGGAGGTGGTGTTTCCAGGTACAATGTCCAAGCACTAGCTTGGATACAGTTACTTGGCTTATGAGTTGAACAGAATAGCAGCGAAGGGCATGCTTCGCATGCCGGCTTGTGGACCGAAAGGTCTGGGTGGCCATCTGCTTCTAGGGTGTACCAACTGTGCTTAGGTGGGATCCTCCAGTTATTGTTTATTTTGGCTACTGTTTCTATTTCTTTAAAATTAAGTTTATATTTCTGTAGCAAGGGTTCTTTTGTGCTTTTTTTCGCTAGCGCACCAGCAGCTTCATTGCCTTCAATGCTAACATGTAAGGGTATCCATTGAAGGTGAATTTTTGAGGTATTGAGAGTTTTTGGAGATAACCAATTATGTTCCTGTTTACTTTGTCTCTAAGTTCCCCTGTGTGACTCAAGTGTTGTATGGTACTTCTACTATCAGTAAGAATCCATATATCGTGATGTTTAGTGTTTCTGATGGATTTTAAGACTTCATAGATGGCTATAAGTTCTGATCTGAAGACAGAGCAAAAATCTGGGTTTTTTCTGTTTATTTTCTCAATGCCATTTGTGGTTTTGATGAGAGAGCCACTGCCAGTGTGTCCCAACTCGTCTCTGCTACAGTCGGTATAGATAGTTATTGCATTATCAGGAATTTTATATTTATTAATTCTAATGATAATTGTTTTAAGTATTTTGGATTTTGGTATTGTTTGTTGGTGGGTTCATTTGAAGTGGCATTAAAATTAACATTTTGTTATAGTGGTTCGCATGAAGATATTTTTTTCAGCTAAATAATATTTTTCCACTTTATATTTTAAAAATCCATTTCTTTTGGCCAGGTGGAGAGGGCCTTTTTTTTAGTCTTATATTGGGTTCCCAATTAAGTATGTAATTGAATGTTCTGTGTTTGTTTTCATAACTCTTGATTTTGTTTATATATTTTGGCAGATTGTAGCTTCTTCTATCCTTTAAGGGCATAATGTCTGCCTCGTAAAGTACAATATTATCAGGGCAGGTATTTCGAAGACCTGTAATAATTCTAGTTGCATTTAGTTGTATCCTTTCCAGTGGTTTTAGATTTGTTTCAGATGCTGTACCATAGATTTGATATCCATATTCCAAGATAGGTCTCATTAGAGATGTGTAAGTTAATTTTAGTGTTGTTGCTTCAGCTCCCCATTCTTCCTGAAATATATTTCAAGATTTTTAGTCGGTCTCTTCCTTTTCTAACAACTCCTTCAATATGTTTACTGGAGTAAATTTCTGGATCCAGGGTGTAGCCGAGATATTTAGGATGTTAAATATATTGTAATTGTTGTTCTTTCAGAATAATATTTGGTCTTATTTTGTATAGTTTCTTATCGGTAGTAAAAAGTCAGGTTTACGATTTTTGGGGGTTAAATTCTAATTTATGTTTATTAGCAAATTTTTCTAGGTGGGAAAGAGTCTTGTTCAAATCTCTTTCAGCTTTTTTCCAGTTAGTGTTGCTGCTCCATAGAATAATGTCATCAGCGAAAAGTCCAATATTGGTTTTATGTGAATTTTTTTCTTCTATGCCTGCAATAAATAGGGTGAAGAGAGTTGGGCTAAGGACTGATCCTTGTGGTAATCCATGGTACAATTTGAAGGTTTTAGATAGAGTGACATTATATTTGACCCTGATGTATATATTTTTAAGGGAATCATTTATCAAAGTTATAGCTTTTCCATCAATTTTGAAATGTTTGTATAATTTTGTAATTAACTTGTTTTTCCATACCTTATCAAAAGCTTGTGTAAGGTCTAAAAAGCAGCTATGATGTGGTTAGTTGGTTTTTTATTTTGTGCATCTTTTTTTACCTTTTGTGTGAAAAATAAGAGTTGGTCTATTGTCCCATGTCCTTTCCTAAATCCATATTGTTCTTCTGGTAAGAGATTTCTTGTGTCGGGGTGGTAGGTGAGTCGTCTGAGTATAATTTTTTCCATTAATTTTCAGCAAATATTTGTGAGGGAGATAGGTCGATAGTTTTTTCGGTCATCAGCAGATATGTCAAGTTTTTAATGGGAATTATTGTTGCATTTTTACAGTCTTGAGGCAATTTTCCAGTTTTCCAGGAGTTATTGAAATATTAAGAAGTCTTTCTTTGCCAATTTTGCCCAAGTTTGATATCATTCCACCATGGATTCCATCTGGCCCAGGGCCCATTTTTCATGGAAAATATTGAGTGCTGGTGACATTTTTACAGTCATGAATAATCTTTCGGGCCTTTTTTCAACCTTGATTTTACTACTTATTTGATATGAATTACCTAAAAGATTGGCAGCAATTTTGTCATTAGTTGCTGGTGTACCATCTGTATTCTTAACCATATTTGTGTTTTCAGTTTGTGGCTGGACTCTGTCAATTTGTTTTGCCAAATTCCAAAGTTTTGTATTTGGGTTTCTTGGGTTCAGGTTTTCACAGGTTTGTTTCCATTTTTCCCTTTTCACATTTACGTATAATCTTTTTATTTTTGCAATCACAATGTTCAGTTCAGCTCTACAATTTGTTTGGTTTTGGGTGCACTTTTTTGTAGTTCATTTTTTTATTTATAAGTGTTTGAATATTTTTTGCCTGGTGTGTATAATTTGGAAATTATTTCTTAATATTACCTCTTGGTATTGCAACTTTGGCTGCTTCAATAATGGTGTTTTCGAAAGATATCATATTAGCCTTTTTGAAGTTCCAGAAATTTTCTTAATTGAGCTAATTTTGGTCTTGGTGCTAATTCCTATCAAATTAGGCAAATGATCACTTCTAAAACTTTTTAATATTTGCTATTTGCATTTGTGGAAAATGTCAGGATAGTGAAAACTTATATAAAGGGCTTGTGCAGTATTATAGCTTGTAGGAATGATGGGTAGAATTCCCATCATTTAAGCAAATGAAGGCATTGTCGTCAAATATGTTTGATAGTATTTTGCCTCTTGGGTTTGGCGTAGAACATCCTCATAGTTGATGTTTGGCATTAAGGTCACCTACAATAATAGTGTTGTCTGTAAGAAATTGAGCCATTGTTCCATCGTCAATAAATGTATTGTTTAGAGGGTTATACATATTGTATATGTTGATGGCTTTGTTTTGATTGAGGTAGACTTTGATACCTTGGGCTTCGAGGTCTAATGTTTGGAATATTAATGGCTATGTCTTCATAGTACAATTTCTTGATTAAAAATGCTAGGCCACCCCCTTTAACAGGATATACAGATGGATCTTCAGACCTTACCCTGAGTAATGGAGGGGCCGGAATTAACATAATACTGCAATATGGAACAAACATCAAAATCAAAGAAGGAGCAGGACAGATTTCGTCAAACTTCACTTGTGAACTGACAGCTATCTGGAAAGCCCTTGATGTATGCCTTAACCATCCATCCCTGCATCAAGCAGAAGGAATTTTTTAATATACAGCGACTCCATATCCGCTCTAGAAGCAATTCAGAAGGGCAATACTAAAATCACACAGAAAATACACTCGTTACTTACCCAACTGGAATCATTGGAGAATAACTGCTTTCTACATTGGATCCCTGCCCATGCTGGGATCGGGGGTAATGAAATGGCATTTGAATTGGCAAAGAAAGCCAGAAAGTTGAGCCAAAGGAAAGAACAAGTGTCATTATTTGACACTGATTCTTTGTCAAAATACAAGATAATTAAACAAAAAAATAAGAAAAGATCAAAATGCGAAATAAACTCTGAGAGAAAAATGATAAAAACTATAACAAGACTTAGAACAAAACACTATAAAGAAATGACAATACATTCAGATGGCACAAGAACCTATAGGACATGCAACAACTGTCCTGGTGTGGATCTAACACCTACCCACATATTCTCATGTCCAGCAATGGCCGCAGCCTTGCAGAAAATTGACTTAGACCCAGAGCAGCAGCTTTACACACCCAAGATAGTGGATATTGCTGCTACTGTGATGGAGATGCATGGATACATCTAAGGCTCTTTATTGGACACGACAACAACAACAACGGCATTCCAGAGTAAAATAAATTATCAGAGATAGATACATATGTTTCAAATGAATTAAAATAAATATAATCGATACTGAGTGAGAGTTGAATTAAAAATATTAGAAATTTATTATCTTCGGAAACAAACCGTATCTAAAATATCAATTTTCTTTTTGCTACACGTTCAAATTTGCATTTACCTATTTTACATATCTCTGATTGTATTTGAAAATCGTTAACCAATTCTTCATACTTTTGGCGAAGTGGTGTTTTATTAATTGGTTATTTGAAATTATTAGGGTTCTTTCCTGGTATTCAAAAAGGAAAAATACGTGTCGATCAGTTATATTTTTCAATTTATCAAACAATTTGGCCGCTGAATCTCTGTTTCTGGTAGAGCGCCATCTGGCGAATAAAATTGTAACTAAAATCAATTTCGAATTTTTCATTATTTGCCATAAAAAATCCCATTGCATCCTGAACACAATGGTGTTTACCGCATTGCTCTAGCGCAAATATTCGCGGAGTTATTAATTTTTAAAGTTGTGCGGGACTTTTGGATCACCCTGTATATATATATATATATATTGCGATGTATTAATAAATTCGTTTTCTTAATTATATTTCGCTATTCAATGTATTACAAATTTATGTCGGGAGTTTTCACTTCCATAAATATTGTGAAAGACCATCACACTATAAATGTAAATGTTTCACATTACTATTTCTTAAATACATCATTAAGAGATAAGTATATAATGACACGTTTCTGACTTATAAAAAAATTAAAATTAATATATTGTGGTTAATAAATAATTTAATACTTTATTTATTTTATTATTTAATTTATAATTTATACTCTCATGCGTTTGTGTGTGTGGACTAAACTTAAGGAAGTTGTACCTTTTAGCATATACAGTATATCGGGATTCAGACAATAACTCTGAAATATACACTCATGAACAAAACTTAAGGAAGTTGTACCTTTTACCATGTATATCGGGATTCAGACAATAACTCTGAAAGATACGTTCATGGACAAAACTTAAGGAAGTTGTACCTTTTAACATGTATATCTGGATTCAGACAATAACTCTGAAAGATACACTCATGGACAAAACTTATGAATTTTGTACCTTTTAGCATGTATATCGGGATTGAGATAATAAGTCAGAAAGATACACTCATGGACAAAACTTAAGAAAGTTGTACCTTTTAGCAAATATATCGGGATTCAGACAATAACTCTGAAAGATACACTCATGGACAAAACTTAAGAAAGTTGTACCTTTTAGCATGTATATCGGGATTCAGACAATAAATCTGAAATATATTACAGTGACCTTTATTGAAAAGACACGAGATAACCAATATACACTCATTGATAAAACTTAAGGAAGTTGTACCTTTTAACATGTATATCGGGATTTAGACAATAACTCTGAAATATATTACAGTGACCTTCATTGAAGACGCATAAGATAACTAAGTAGGAACAAAATGGACTCTTTCTCCTTCAACATACAACCCCGGCGACATATATTCACTGTATATTTACGTTTTACAGCTTTATAAGTAGTCTATATTAAATGTGTGTTTATTAACTTTAAACCTAGTTCTTATGTACTTTATTCTATAATTGTTCATGTATTTTAAACAAACTTTATATGTTATTTTTAGCTCGATACATATGTACACTTTCATGGACAAAACTTAAGTAAGTTGTACCTTTTACCATATCTAAATCGGGATTGAGACAATAACTCAGAAAGATATTGCAGTGACCTTTATTGAAGACAC
This sequence comes from Cordylochernes scorpioides, assembly GCA_030710605.1. Classification (NCBI taxonomy): domain Eukaryota; kingdom Metazoa; phylum Arthropoda; class Arachnida; order Pseudoscorpiones; family Chernetidae; genus Cordylochernes; species Cordylochernes scorpioides. The sequence continues at coordinate 10,707,428 of CP092872.1, forward strand.
ATGAGAAGGTGCCAGTGATAAACAAAATCAAAACGAAAATAAAGAAGATAAGAAAATAGTAAAATCAACTGGAAATAAGAGGAAATACGTTGAAGATTATCTCAAATATGGATTTATACCATCTGTTAATGATCCATCACTGCCGTTTTGCTTAATTTGCCAAAAAAAACCCTCAGCAACGAAACAATGGTGCCAAGTAAACTACTTCGACATATTGAGACAAATCATCGGGAGCAGATGAACAATCCAATAAGCTACTTTGAAAATATACGATCAAGTTTTCAAAAGCAATCAAAAAAATTCAAGAAATTTATGACCACCTCAGATGAAGCTCAAACAGCTAGTTACATGATAGCTCAACTCATCGCTCGAAAGAAGAAAGCTCACGCGGAAGCAGAGGAAATTATCTTGCCTGCTTTAAAAATTGTGGCTGGATGTATGTTAACGAATGATGCTATGGAGAAGGTTACGAAAATTCCACTATCATCAAAAACTATTGCGAGAAGAATTGAAGATATGTCAGAAGATATTGAGTTGCAAATAAAACAATCTTTTAATGATTCATCAACAAAATGGGCTATACAGCTTGATGAAACCACAGATATTAGTAATAAAGCTCAATTGCTGGCATTTTTGAGGTTCGTCGATACAGGAAAAATTGTGAATAACTACTTTTTTTGTAAAGAATTAAAACAAAGAACGACTGGTGCGGACATTTTTGAATTAGTTGATGAAAATGTTATGAAGTATAACTTGAGATGGGAAAATTGTGTTAGCGTCTGTACGGATGGAGCTCCAGCTATGAAAAGTTCAAGAAAGGGATTGATAGCACATGTCATAAAAAAATCCAAATATCAAATTTGTTCACTGTATGATTCATAGAGAAATGTTAGTGTCAAAGTCGGTTCCTCCCATCCTTGTCACAACTCTAGATGAAGTTGTCAAAGTAGTCAATTACATCAAATCAAATGCTCTTCGATCGAGAATTTTTTCAACATTTTGTGAAGCAATGGAATCCGATTATAAAAATTTATTGTTTCATACTGAAGTCAGATGGTTGTCGAAAGGCAAAGTTTTAAATCGATTTATTTCAATGAAAAATGAAATAATGGCATTCATTGATAACGAAGAGATTAATTTTCCTTTCATGATGAGTGATGTTTGGTGGTTACGAGTTTCATTTTTGGGTGATATTTTCGACAAATTAAACAGCCTTAATTTAAATTTGCAAGGTGCTCAGGAGAACATTATCACTATCTCCACCAAGTTGAAAGCGTTTAAGGAAAAACTCAGTTTATGGAATTTAAACATTGCTAAAGAAAACTTTGCATCTTTTCCGATGGTTCAAGAGAATCCATCAAAATCTATTATCAAAAAAGAAGTCGAAGAAACTTTGACATTACTATCCGCTTCTTTTGATAAATATTTTCCTTACTTGGACGTTGAAAAGATGGAATGGGTAGTTAACCCATTTATGCACTGTGAAATTCAACATCTGGAAGAAGAAATGCAAGAAAACTTAATTGATTTAAAAAACGATTTAGTTTTCAAAAGACTATTCACTGAAAAGGAGCTATCTGAGTTTTGGTTGTGCTTAAACTCCAAATTTCCTAAACTTAGTAATGCGGCCATCGAATCATTGTTGCCATTTGGAAGTTCCTACCTGTGTGAGCAAGGTTTTTCAACACTCACAGAAATGAAGTCTAAGAAGCGCGAAAGACTTCAAATGATAGATGAGGAGATGCGCGTTTGTCTTTCACAAGTAGATCCCCGTATTGATTTGATATGCTCTCAAAAACAATCGCAATGCTCGCATTGATTATGTTAATTTAATATTGAAAATTAATAAAATGTGATATATATGTTTAAATTTTACTAGTATTTATTGTTGTATTTTAATTACCTACGAGGAAATTTATAGTGAGAACCACAGGTGCGCCGCGAAAAAAAGAAATTAAGCTTAGTGCGCCGCAACTCGAAAAAGGTTGCCCGACACTGGCTTAGAGGATAATAAAGTCATTGAGATCGAAAAATAGAAATTTAGGATTACCACTAATAGATAATTTACCAGATCATTTAAAGACCGACAAAATAAAAAGTTTAATGAACGATCTATTTCAGCATGATATTGGAGGTTTGGATAAAGATGATCATATTTTGATTAGAAATTATACGCCTAAATATAAAAATAAAAGTAGAGTTTATATCGAATCTAAGGAAATAGAGGAAACAATTTTAAAAACAAATATTAAAAAAGCACCGGGCCCTGATTACATTAGTAACAATATGATTAGACAGGCTAAAATAAAAATAATCTCAATTCTGCATAAATTATTCAATAAATGTATAGAAATGGGATATTATCCGGATCAATGGAAAAAATCATTCTTAAAAATAATTCCAAAACCAGGCAAAACGAATTATGAAATAAATAAAAGTTATAGACCTATATCATTGACATCTAATCTATCTAAAACATTTGAGAATATAATAAAAAATAAATTAAGTAACTATTATTTAGAGAATAATTTAATGAGCTCAAGGCAGCATGGTTTTATGAAATCTAGATCAACAATTTCTGGAATGGATAAAATTATAGAAACTATATTGAAACATAAACAAAAAGAATTGACTTCCTTGATAGCTATAGATATTGCGGGTGCATTCGACAATGCATGGTGGCCTGCTATTATAAAAAGAATGGATAATGATGATGATCCCTCAGATTTAATACGGATCATAAAATCTTATTTGAATAATGAAAGGGAGGTCAAATTTACATACGAATCAGAAACCTTTTATAAGAAACTAACTAAAGGATGTCCACAGGGTGGACCTTTATCACCACTTCTATGGAATATTTTGCTAAATGATTTGTTGTTAAATTTTGATTCAATGAATGCAGATATTATATGTTATGCAGACGACGTTACAATAATTTGCTGGAATAAGACTATTGAAGGACTAAAAACCGCAAGTGAATACACCTTAAATTATGTGATCCAATGGTGTAATAGAAATAAATTAACGATCAGTACAGAGAAGACTAATATGCTATACCTACATAACAGACAAAAAATACCTATTAAGGTTAATAACAATATAATAATGCCGGTCAAGCAAGTAAAAATTCTGGGAATGAAATTTTCTAATCATAAATGGAAAAACAAAGTTAACTTTACACCGCATGTTAATGATATTCTGTGTAAGGCAGGACGTATGAAAAATTTATTGTGTTCACTAAGTGGCAATATGTGGGGTTTAGACACTCAAAAGAGGTTAACTTTATTCAAAACAATCATTAGGCCTGTACTTACATACGGTTGTGAAATTTGGTTCAAATATTTAAACAATCGTTGTAAACAAAAACTGAACTCCATGCAGTACCAGATCATTTTATGGGCAGTTAGAGCATACAAAACCACTTCATCAAACTGTGTGCATAGCTTGGCAAAAATTCCACTCCTAACAGACTATATAGAATCCAGAAAAATCAAATTTGATCTAGCTCAAATGTCCATTGAAGATCTAAATACTTACGAACCCCATGCTCCAAGTATAGTCAAATCATTCTTACACGCAAAAATGAATGAAATTTTTGAGAACACTAATGAAATTTTCAGATGCTTTTTCGTATTTGGAATTCCAAGAGTTTTCCGTCCAAATTTTTATAATATCCAATTCATTTCAGATCATGGCAATTTTGGGAAATTTTTGGCAACTATCGGCGCCGTGAAGGAACCAGGATGCTTCTGCGGAGGTGAAATTCAAGACGCGAGACATCTACTTCTGGAGTGCCCAATTTTCCGGGATTTTAGGAAAAATAGATTTGGTCGTATTGGACAGCTTGATGAATTTGTAGACAAAAAAGAAAAGTATAAAAATTTTGATCAATTTTGTAAATACATATACAACTTTCTCTTGAATTGGAAAAAGAGAAGGAATCTTAGAAAAAAAAAAGAACTGCGATGTTTGCTCTGTGTGTTTTGCTTTGTTGTTTGTTTTTCTCTTTGGCCAATTTCCTTTAGTTAATTTATGTAAAATAATGAATTGAACAGGATTGTATATAGCCGAATTGCTGTAATGCAGTGAAAGGTATTGACGCAAATATCCCTGAGTTTGGGATATCGCGCTTCATGATGTTAATAAAGTTAATGTACAGGATATAAAAGTAAACAGATCAATACAGTATTGAGGCAGTATGCAATATTAAATTGATGGACTCACCACTGATGAGCCAGGCCCTTCCAATATTTCATTATTGCAGTAAGGGCAGTAGAAAGTTTGTTCTATTTCCTTTATTTGAAAAAGGATCACACACGAAAATAATGTTTATATTCTCAGATATAATATTTTTATATCAGTTAATACATTTATAATCTTTCAGATTTGCACATAGAGAAGTTTCCTTTAAATTTGCATATTGATTCGGTTTTATATATATATTAAAATGTATAAATAAATTTGTTTTTTCTTAATTATTTCTGGCTATTCAATGTGCTACAAATTTATGTCGGGAGTTTTTCACTTCCATAAATATTGTGAAAGACCATCACACTATAAATGTAAATGATTCACATTACTATTTCTTAAATACATCATTAAAAGATAAATATATAATGTCACGTTTTTGTCTAACTCATACAAATTTTTGATAATAATATTGTGGCGAATAAATAATTTAATACTTTATTCATTTTATTATTTAATTTATAATTTATGCTCTCATGTATTTGTGTGTGTGGACAAAACTTAAGGAAGTTGTACCTTTTAGCATGTATATCGGGATTGAGACAATAACTCTGAAAGATACACTCATGGACAAAACTTAAGTAAGTTGTACCTTTTAGCATGTATATCGGGATTCAGGCAATAACTCTGAAAGATACACTCATGGACGAAACTTAAGGAAGTTGTACCTTTTACCATGTATATCGGGATTCAGACAATAACTCTGAAATATATTACAGTGACCTTTATTGAAGACACAGGATATAACCAAGTGTGAACACAATTGCCTGTCTCTTATAAAAAAAACAGACATTTGGAGACATATACTCACTGTATATGTACGTCATGCTAGCTTTATGTGTAGTCTATATTAAAATGTATATGTACTTTATTTACTTAGTTCTATTACATGTACTTTATTTTCTTTATTCTTCAAGATAAAATTGTGAAAAGTGTTTAAAAAACTACAAATATCTATTTTTCACAATAAGTTTCTTTTTTATTTTGAATTGCGAGCTTTCAAGTGATAATCATATTCAACAGGCTTAATTGAAACAATTGACCATTTCTTACAATAAATATTTACAGATATACGTGCACAGCGTGGATATTTATAACTGAAATTCCAAAAACTTTCAAAATTTTAAAAACTTTATTTTCATATTTTATATGTATTTTAAACACAATATATAAGTTATTTATAGCTTGATACATATGTACACTCATGGATAAAACTTAAGGAAGTGAAAAGTCTTTGATATTAATCAAAAACTTCTACTTCCTTAAATGCTGTGTCCCTGAGTGTAGTAGTGTTAGATATTTAGCTTTACTCAGAATAAATATTTATCTTTATGTAGGTTTTCCCACAGTATTTTACATGAAAATCTAAACTACAAATGGAAACTAACCGATACAATGTCATTGAGGATAAATAAGACGAAGATAGGGCACATTTCTTCTTCAGTTGACGCTCTCACGTTTTAGGATACGAAAGATTATTTCAGAGTCGGTAGAGGTATAAAGGGAAAAACCGAAAAATACAATATAACAGAGGTATGATAGATTAAACTGGCGAAACCGCTTTGAGGATTCACCAATAATGAGCCATGCCCTCCTATTAATATTTCATTACAGTAAGGGCAGTAAAAATTGTTTAATATTCCAAAGAATCATACGCGTCCATAATAGTTATATTATGGACAATAGGGATAGGGTCATTTGTATTTATAAATACACTCTTATGAATTAATGAAATTAATAATCAGAAATAATTGCTCCCGTGTTCCGATAATATTGTGATATATTTTAAAATATATCAATATCATTATTTTATATATTCAATATCATTATATATTCAAGCATCTTTCAAAGAGAGTATTGCTTGATGCAAATATGTATACACATTTACACGGTCCTGAAATCTCATGTCCATAGTATATTTGAATACCATTTCTAAGATTTTCCATCCTCCATTACAACACACTATATACATTGAGAGAGGTTGCCTGGCTGGTATTCATAGTTCTGTAAAAAATATACACTTCGGCTAGATGGAGGTTTTTATTTTCTCAACGTTTTAACAAAAAATGTTTTGTCTTCGTCAGTAGAAATATAGTATTTGACAAGGCGCTGAAATTATTCTCAATTTTTAACGTCTTGCCAAATACTTTATTTTAATTTATTCTGACGAAGACAAAATATTTTGTTTGAAACGTTGATAAAATAAAAGTTTAAACTGGCCGAAGTGTCTATTTTTTAAGAAATATATAAATTGAATAGTCCAATACACAGTATTAGAGATCAAAGAAGCGCGATCCGGTAGCTTAAATTGTCGAAACCGCTGTGAGGGTTCACCACTGATGAGCTAATCCCTTCCAATATATTTTCATCGCAGTGAGGATAGTAGAAGTTCTGTTTTATTTGAAAAGTAACATTTTTGATTTTATAGTTTTATTTATCAAATATCTTTGGCTATTCAGTATCACATTGCCTATCTGTTATTTCATATATATACACTCATGGACAAAACTTAAGGAAGTTGTACCTTATAGCATGTATATCGGGATTCAGACAATAACTCTGAAAGATACATTCATAGACAAAACTTAAGGAAGTTGTACATTTTAGCCTGTATATCGGGATTGAGACAATAACTCTGAAAGATACACTCATGGACAAAACTTAAAGAAGTTGTACCTTCTAACATGTATATCGGGATTCAGACAATAACTCTGAAAGATACATTCATAGACAAAACTTAAGGAAGTTGTACCTTTTAGGGCTGTATATCGGGATTGAGACAATAACTCTGAAAGATACACTCATGGACAAAACTTAAGAAATTTATACCTTAAACATGTATATCGGGATTCAGACATTAACTCTGAAAGATACACTCATCGACAAAACTTAAGGAAGTCGTACCTTTTAGTATGTATATTGGGATTCCGACAATGACTCTGAAAGATATTACAGTGATCTTTATTGAGATACACGAGATAGACAAGTTTGAACAAAATTGTCTCTGTCTTTTATGAAAAAAAATAGACCTTTGGAGTCATATACTCACTGTATAAGTACGTCATACTAGCTTTATATGCAGTCTATATTAAATGTATATGTACCTTATACTTAGTTCTATTACATGTACTTTATTTTGTTCATTTTTCAAGATAAAATTGTGGAAAGTGTTTAAAAAATCTACAAATAAATATATTTCCACAATGAGTTTCTTTTCTAATTTTAAATTGCGAGCTTTCAAGTGATAATCACATTTCAACAGGCTTAATTAAAACAATTGACTATTTCTTACAATAAATATTTACAAATATATATGAAAACAGCGTGGATATTTATAACTGAATTTCCGAAAATTTGCAATTTTAAAATTTTTGAAACTTTATTTTCATACTGTATATGTATTTTAAACACAATTTATAAGTTATTTATAGCTTGATACATATAAACACTCATGCATAAAACTTAAGGAAGTTGAAAGTCTTTTGATTTGAACCAACAACTTCTACCTCCTCAAGTGTTTTGTCCTTGAGTGTAGTAGTGTTTGATAATTGGCTTCAATCAGAATAAATATTTATTTTGATGTATGTTTTCCTCAATATTTTACATAACAATCTAAACTACAAGTGGGAACTATCTGAAATAATGTCATTGAGGATAATTACGGCGAAGATAGGGTACGTTTCTACTTCAGGTGACGCTCTCACGTTTTAGGATACGAAAGATAATTTCAGAGTCGATATAGGTATAAAAGGAAAACCGAAAAATACAATATAACAGCGGTATGATAGATTACACTACCGAAACCGCTGGGAGGATTCATCACTGATGAATCAGACCCTTGTATTAATTTTACATTGCAGAAATGGCAGTAGAAAATTGTTTGATTTATAAAAGAATCATACGCGTCTATAATAGTTTCGAATTTTCATAACAGATGGCGCGCTATTGTATCATAATATAGGAACATCTCTCAATTGACATATATATAAATTATATACAATTAAACCTGTCTATAGCGCCCCCTCTAAATAACACCTTCTTCTCTATAGCGCCCAATTTAAATACGTAGTATGATACGATTTACATTAAAGGTGACCTGTCTATAGCACCCCCTCTTTAAAGCACCCTATTTTGGCGAGTTCCAAGAGGGAGCGCTATGGACAGGTTTAACTGTATTTGGTGTCACATTCCCAAGTATACCTTGATGAATGGGCATCGTGTAGATCTTAATGTAGATGTTGTTTTTATGTTGTCGAGTCCATGCTCTTCATTGGAAAATGGATGCCGTTGCCACGTTAGTCACCTTGGACCAATTATATAGCACCTATTTTGGTGAGTCCTAAGAGGGGGCGCTATAGACAGGTTTAACTGTATATAAATCTTCTATATATTTCAAAAAATGCCACAGGCTTCTGGAGATGAGATTCATTTTTATCTTTATTATTAACGTAATCTCAAGCTTTGGGAATCTCTGCCCTTCAACAGGATAACATAGAAACATATGTACTCCTGTAAAAGGGCAAAGATGCCCGAAAGTTCGAAAATACCTTTAATAAAGATGAAAAAACTCATCTACAGAAACCTGTAGAATATATTTGAAAGATTACAGTATAATTTTCTTAATTCTTTTAAAATTATAAACTCAATAGCAAAAATCTTCATACATCTTATTAATTGGACGATTGCAATTTTATCACGAATTGTGGTATACAAGATACAATGTCAATTTGTAAAACGACATTTTAAAACTATCCCGCATGAGTTTCTTGTCAACGAAAAATTAAATTTTATTTCAAGGAGAAATAACGATTATTTCTAACCTTAGGGATGAGGTATGAAAGGAATGAATTGTCGAAGAGTAATGATAAACGGAAAATAAAAGTGTCCAGGGATGGGAATCGAACCCACAGTGTTCCGCTTATGCCGGGCAGATGCCATGTCCACTAGGCTACCCTGGACATATGTTCCGTTCGTAAATAAATAGCTTTATCTACATATTGGCTACAATATTCATATTATCTTATATAGCTATTAGTGGCTTGAAAAAAATATTTCATATCAAAGCCCGGCCGCTAAATACGCAGAGTTAAAAATAATCGATAACTTTATATTTTGTATTAATTTTTTTTGTGTTTATCATTGATTGGGCTTAAATAATTATGGTTTAATTAATTCAGCATGGAATCTTTATTTATTATAAGCTATTATAATTACCTTTTAGTAATTGTGCCAATTTATTCTTCGAATTTGAATATAATCGTTTAGAGCGCCATCTATGTTTCAAATTATAAACTTTTTATGGCGTCATTCTATTTTCTCAGTAAAACAAACTTTGCCAAGATATCCTCTACAGTACAGGATATACAGGAGATAAAGGTAAACAGATCAATACAATATTAAGGCAGTATGCAATATTAAATTGATGGACTCACCACTGATGAGCCAGGCCCTTCCAATATTTCATTATTGCAGTAAGGGCAGTAGAAAGTTTGTTCTATTTCGTTTATTTGAATAAGTTCACGCACGAAAATAATGTTTATATTCTCAACAATAATATTTTTATATCAGTTAATACATTTATAATATTTCAAATTTGCATACAGAGAAGATTCCTTTAAATTTGAATATGGAATCGGTTTTATATATATTGAGATGTATTAATAAATTCTTTTTTTGTTAATTATTTTGGCTATTCAATGTACTACAAATTTATGTCGGGAGTTTTTCACTTCCATAAATATTGTGAAAGACCATCACACTATAAATGTAAATGATTCACATTACTATATCTTAAAGACATCATTAAAAAATAAATATATAATGAGGCACGTTATTTTGTAACCCATAAAAATTTTAATATTGATATTGTGGCGAATAAATAATTAAAACTTTATTTATTTTATTATTTAATTTATAATTTATACTCTCATGTATTTGTGTGTGTGGACAAAATTTAAGGAAGTTGTACCTTCTAGCATGTATATCGGGATTCAGACAATAACTCTGAAAGATACACTCATGGACAAAACTTAAGAGAGGAAGTGGAAAGTATATGATGTCGAATAAAAACTTCTACTTTCTTAAGTGTTTTGTATCTAAGTGTAGTAGTGTTTGATAATTGGTTTTAATCAGAATAAATATTTATCTCTATGTACGTTTTCCCCCAGTATTTCACATAACCATCTAAACTACAAGTGGAAATTATCTTGAATAATGTCATTGAGGTTAAATAAGACGTAGATAGTGCACATTTTTACTTCAGATGACGCTCTCACGTTTTAGGATACGAAAGATTATCTCAGAGTTAGTATCAGTATAAAAGGAAAACCTATAATTACAATATAACAGAGGTATGATAGATTAAACTGGCGAAACCGCTGGGTGGATTCACCACTAATGAACCAGGCCCTCCCATTAATATTTCATTCCAGTAAGGGCAGTAGAAATTGTTTAATAATTAAAATAATCATACGCGTCTATAATATTTCGAATTTCATAACAGATGGCGCGCTGATGTATCATAATATAGGAACATCTCTCAATTGACTTATATATAAATTATATACAGTTAAAACTGTCTATAGCACCCCCTCTAAATAGCGCCTTCCAGTCTATAGCGCCCGTTTTTAAAATGGTAGTACGATGCGATTTATATTAAAAGTGACCTGTCTATAGCACCCCCCCTCTATATCACCCTATTTTGGCGAGTTCCAAGAGGGAGCGCTTATGGACAGGTTTAACTGTATTTGGTTTCACATTCCCAAGTATACCTTGATGGGTGGGCATCGTGTAGATCTTAATGTAGATGTTGTTTTGTTGTTGTCGAGTCCATGCTCTTCATTGGAAAATGGATGCCGTTGGCATGTTAGTCACCTTGGACCAATTCTATAGCACCCTATTTTGGTGAGTCCCAAAGGGAGGCGCTATAGACAGGTTGAATTGTATATAAATCTGTTATATATTTCAAACAAATACCACAGGCATCTGGAGATGAGTTTCTTTATCTTTATTATAAACGTAATCTCGAGCTTTCGGGTATTTCTTCCCTTCTACAGGACTACACATGTACCTATGTACTCCTGTAGAGGGGAAAGAGATTCCCTAATGCTCAAGATTACATTTAATAAAGATGAAAGATACTCATCTCCAGAAACCTGTGGCATTTGTTTGAAAGATAACAGTATCATTTTCTTAATTCTTTTAAAAGATAAAACTAAATAGCATAAATCTTTAAACATCTTATTTATAGGAAGATTGCAATTTTATCACGAATTGTGATATACAAGATACAATTGTAAATAAATAGATTTATTTACATATTGGCTACAATATTTATATTTCAATACATAGCTATTAGTGGCTTGAAAAAATATATCAGGAGGTCTACCCGCTATCTACACCAAGTTTAAAATATCGATAACTTTATATTTTGAATTAATTTTTTTGTGTTTATCATTGATAGGGCTTAATTAATTATGGTTTAATTAAATTAGCATAAAATCTTTATTTACTATAAGCTATTATAATTACATTTTAGTAATTGTGCCAATATATTCTTAGAATTTCAATATAATCGTTTAGAGCGCCATCTATGTTTGAAAATATAAACTTTTTATGGCGTCATTCTATTTTCTCAGTAAACCAAACTTTGCCAAGAATTCCTCTACAGTACAGGATATACAGGAGATAAAGGTAAACAGATCAATACAATATTAAGGCAGTATGCAATATTAAATTGATGTACTCACCACTGATGAGCCAGGACCTTCCAATATTTCATTATTGCAGTAAGGGCAGTAGAAAGTTTGTTCTATTTCGTTTATTTGAAAAAGTTCACGCACGAAAATAATGTTTATATTCACAACAATAATATTTTTATATCAGTTAATACATTTATAATCTTTCAAATTTGCATACAGAGAATATTCCTTTGAATTTGCATAATTAATCGGTTTTATATATATTGAGATGTATTAATAAATTGGTTTTCTGTTAATCATTTTGGCTATTCAATGTGCTACAAATTTATGTTGGGAGTTTTTCACTTCCATAAATAATGTGAAAGTCCATCACACTATAAATGTAAATGATTCACATTACTATATCTTAAAGACATCATTAAAAGATAAGTATATAATGCCACGTTTTTTCTATCTAATACATTTTCTGATATTAATATTGTGGCAAATTTAACAATTTAATACTTTATTTATTTTAATATTTAATTTATAATTTATACACTCATGTATTTGTACGTGTGGAAAAAATTTAGGTAAGTTGTACCATTTAATATGTATATCGGTATTCACACAGACAATAACTCTGAAAGATACACTCATGAACAAAACTTAAGGAAGTTGTTATATTTAACATGTATATTGGGATTCAGACAACAACTCAGAAAGATACACTCATGAACAAAACTTAAGGAAGTTGTACCTTTTAAGATGTATATCGGAATTCAGACAATAATTCTGAAAGATACATTCATGGACAAAACTTAAGGAAGTTGTACCTTTCAGCATGTATATCGGGATTCAGACAATAACTCTGAAAAATACACTCATGGATCAAACTTAAGGAAGTTGTACCTTCCAGCATGTATATCAGGATTCAGACAATAACTCTGAAAGATACACTCATGGATAAAACTTAAGGAAGTTGTACCTATAACATGTATATCAGGATTTAGACAATAACTCTGAAATATATTACAGTGACCTTTATTGAAGACGCATGAGATAACTAAGTGTGAACAAAATTGACTCTTTCTCCTTCAACAGACAACCCCGGCGACATATATTCACTGTATATTTACGTTATACACATTTTATAACTAGTTTATATTAAATATGTGTAATGTAATTTATGCCTAGTTATTATTTACTTTATTTTATTATTGTTTATGTATTTTAAATACACTTTATATGTTATTTTTAGCTCGATATATATGTACACTTTCATGAACAAAACTTAAGGAAATTGTACCTTTTACCATATCTATATCGGGATTGAGACAATAACTCTGAAAGATACACTCATGGACAAAACTTAAGGAAGTTGTACCTTTTAGCATGTATATCGGGATTGAGAAAATAACTCTGAAAGATACACTCATGGACAAAACTTAAGAAAGTTGTACCTTTTAGCATGTATATCTGGATTCAGACAATAACTCTGAAAGATACACTCATGGACAAAACTTAAGGAAGTTGTACCTTTCAACATGTATATCGGGATTCAGACAATAGCTCTGAAAGATATTACAGTGACCTTTATTGAAGACATGCGAGATAGACAAGTTTGAACACAATTTCCTGTCTCTTATGAAAAAAAAACAGACATTTGGAGACATATACTCACTCTATATGTACGTCATGCTAGCTTTATGTGTAGTCTATATTAAATGTTTATGTACTTTATATACTTAGTCCTATTACATGTACTTTATTTTCTTCATTCTTCAAGATAAAATTGTGAAAAGTGTTTAAAAAAACTACAAATATCTATTTTTCACAATGAGTTTCTTTTCTAATTTCAAATTGCGAGCGTTCAAGTGATAATCACATTTCAACAGGCTTAATTAAAACAATTGACCATTTCTTTCAATAAATATTTACAAATATACGTGCACACAGCGTGGATATTTATAACTGAAATTTCAAAAACTTGCAATTTCAAAATTATTAAAACTTTATTTTCATACTTTATATGTATTTTAAACACTATTTATATGTTATTTATAGCTTGATACATATGTACACTCATGGATAAAACTTAAGAGAGGAAGTGGAAAATCTTTGATATCAACCTAAAACTTCTACTTCCTTAAGTGTTTTGTCCCTGAGTGTAGTAGTGTTTGATAATTGGTTTTAATCAGAATAAATATTTATCTTTATGTATGTTTTCCCCAAGTATTTTACATAACAATCTAAACTACAAATGGAAACTATCCGAAATAATGTCATTGTGGATAAATAATAGGTAGAGAGGGCACATTTCTACCTTCAGGTGACACTCTTACGTTTTAGGATACGAAAGATTATTTCAGAGTCGGTATCACTATAAAAGAAAACCGAAAAAAACAATATAACAGCGGTATGATAGATTAAACTGGCGAAACCGCTTGGAAGATTCACCACTAATGAACCAGACCCTCCTATTAATTTTGCATTGCAATAAGAGCAGTATACATTGTTTAATTTTTAAAAGAATCATATACGTCTATAATAGTTTCGAATTTTCATAACAGATGGCGCGCTAATGTATGATAATATAACAGCATCTCTCAATTGACTTATATATTGATACGTGCTGTAAACATCTCAAAATTATTATTTTCATATTTAATTTTTCATAGAACTTTATTCCAATGATCATCATCACTTGGCATTGTTTACATGAGGACTTTGTAAAAATGAGACGTTGGTTAAAAATAAAAACTAACGAGACATACATTCTTGATTATTTATTTCCTTTACATTAAAAATAGCCATAAAAGAAAAACTTATATACATCCGCTACAATATAAATTATATACAGTTAAACCTGTCTATAGCGCCCCCTCTAAATAGAGCATTCCTCTATATAGCGCGCGATTTTAAATACTTAGTACGATGCGATTTACATTAAAAGTGACCTGTCTATAGCACCCCCTCTAAATAACGCCTTCCTCTCTATAGCACCCGTTTTAAATACGTAGTACGATGTGATTTACATTAAAAGTGACCTGTATATAACACTCCCTCTCTATAGCACCCTATTCTGATGAGTCCCAAGAAAGGGCGCTATAGACAGGTTTAACTGTAATTGGTTTCCATTCCCTAGTATACCTTTTTGAATGGGCATCGTGTAGATCTTAATTAGATGTTGTTTTGGTGTTGTCGAGTCCATGCTCTTCATTGGAAAATGGATGCCGTTGCCACGTTAGTCACCTTGGACCAATTATATAGCACCTATTTTGGTGAGTCCCAAGAGGGGGCGATATAGAAGGGTTTAACTGTATATAAATCTTCTATATATTTCAAAAAATGCCACAGGCTTCTGGAGATGAGATTCATTTTTATCTTTATTATTAACGTAATCTCAAGCTTTTGGGAATCTCTGCCCTTCTACAGGATAACATAGAAACATATGTACTCCTGTAAAAGGGCAAAGATGCCCGAAAGTTCGAAAATACCTTCAATAAAGATGAAAAAAACTCATCTCCAGAAACCTGTAGAATATGTTTGAAAGATTACAGCATCATTTTCTTAATTCTTTTAAAATTTGAAACTAAATAGAAAAAATCTTCAAACATCTTATTAATTGGACGATTGCAATTTTATCACGAATTGTGATTTACAAGATACAATGTCAATTTGTAAATCGACATTTTAAAACTATCCCGCGTGAGTTTCTTGTCAACGAAA
>CP092872.1:10733095-10777430 GCA_030710605.1 Cordylochernes scorpioides
CACCCTCGTCACTAAGCGCGACAAGACCAAACGGTTTTGTATCGACTACAGGAAGGTGAACGAGCTAATCAGCTCTGATGTCCATCCCCTCCCGAGAATCGAGGATATCCTAGACCGCCTCGCACAGGCCAAATATTTCTCCACGGCAGACATATCCTCTGCGTATTGGCAAGTCCCAATACACCCCGATTCTCGACCACTGTTAGCATTTGCCACCCTCGAAGGGTTATACCAACCCACTCGACTACCTTTCGGATTAAAAACCAGCCCTCAGATCTACGAAAGAGCCATAAGTCAGGTCCTACAGAGACACGGACTTGACTGTGTGGCACATTACTTTGATGATTTCATCATTTACTCCAACACATTGGAGGAGCATCAAAACCACCTGCGACAATTTTTCGCCTTTTGCGAAGCGGAGAAACTACAACTTAACTTCGTGAAATGCGAATTTTTTAAGCAATCCATAGATTTTCTAGGTTACACCATTACAGCTGGTACAATTACACTACTCACACGTAACACCGACATTATCCACGCCATCAAACAACCACACAACCGAAAAACACTACAATCCTTTTTAGGCGCTGTGAACGTCTATAACAAATTCATTCCGGAATACGCTCGCTTGCGAGCACCACTCAATAACCTCCTCAAAAAAGATGTCGTGTGGAACTGGAATGAAGTTTGTCAAGAGGCGTTCATTGACCTGAAAGGAAACCTCACACAACACCCCATTTTACACCTTTACAAAGAAGGTCTGCCATGCCAAGTGTATTGCGATGCATCCACCCTCGGTATAGCAGGCATTCTCAAACAGGTTCACCCTGACGGGAACGGATATCCAGTTCAATATTTCAGCCGAACATTGCGCCCACACGAGAAAAACTACTCCATCTCTGAACTTGAGTGCTTAGCAATCGTTGAGAGTGTGGAGAAGTTTCGCATCTACCTTATGGGCAGGAAATTTACTATATTTTCTGACCATCACGCATTGCAGTGGTTGAAAACCATCAAAAACCCGTCCGGCAGACTGTTTCGATGGAGTTTACGACTATCGAGTTACGAATATGAGGTCCGCTACATAAAGGGAAAACTACAATATGAAGCAGATCTCTTGTCCCGTAACCCGTTTTGTGGATTCTTGGACGCCACCCTTATCAAGACACACCAACCTCCTCCATCGAAAGAGTCTAGTTTAACCATTGATCGTAATGGATTACATACAGTTTCCCGAAAAGGTGTAACCAAGATTATAATTCCAAAACCACTCATACGACAACTCTTACAAACAGTACACACACAATACAATCACCCCGGTATTTCACAAATGTCACGACTCATATACACGCAATATTACTGGCAAGGGATGTCAAAAGATATTAAACAAAAGGTTAAGACCTGTCCCACCTGCCAATTAACAAAACATCCAGTAGGACCCACTTACGGAGAATTAAGTCAACCTCCGGAATCCAAAGAACCCTTTGACCTTTTAGCCCTGGACACCGTAGCAGGATTTGCCGAATATGGCAACACCAAAATATACCTCCATGTTGTAGTCGACCATTTTTCGCGCTACGCGTGGACTTTTCCATCTAAATCCACCAGTATCACCACCTACCAACAGGTACTTAAGCGAGTATTACAGGATGGCTCTCCGAAACGCCTTCTTACGGATAGAGCCCCTGCTTTCACTTCGCCAAAATTTCGTAGTTTCCTACTTAATAGAAATATTCACCCATTACTCACAACCAGCAACAATCCACAGGCCAACGGTCTATGTGAACGCCTGAACGCCACCCTCACGGGAAAACTTAGACTATTACATCTAGAAAATCCTAAGATCGCATGGACCAAGTTGGTCAAAAAAGTTACAATTATATATAACAAAACCCCACACTCTACCACAGGTTTTCCACCCATCTACTTAATGTTTGGTATACTACCCCCAGAAATCTCTAACCACAGCACACCTTACCCAGATATCGACAAAGCTAGAAAAATTGCACACACACGCACACAAAACAAGCATTTACAAGACAAAAACATTTATGATCAACGACACAAACAACCACAATTCGAAGTAGGTGATCTAGTGTTAATAAAATTATATCACCACCCAAATACAGGGAAACTTGCGCCATATTTCACAGGACCTCACACAGTATTAGAAATTATTTCACCAAATGTGGTCCGTATAGATCGACCAAATCAAACTCTTCAAAGAGACAATGACACAATCCACGTCAACAAACTTAAGCTGTATTCAGAAACAATCCGTTATATATCACCACCCGCCGTTAGCACATATCACATAAAGCACGAACCCGATTCCACGTTCCCATTTAAGCACTTAACACCCGAATTATTCCCGGCAGATCCATCAAGGTTCAAACCCACCAGCAGCGAGCCTTTCAGGCATTTAGACCCTGCCATTTTTGCAACAAGGCGATTTGCATCACTCTTCCCCGATGTTAAAAACTGCAAACCTGACAACCATTTCAATCATATCACACCACTCCCCAAAGATATCAAACAGTGCGAAATTAAACGACCAACAATGAATAAGGTTCGAGCAAATATTTCAGAATCAACATTTATAACAACATGGAAGAACATGGGTCAATATCCTATCTTTCATCTGATTTTTATCCTTTGTTTGCTAGCTTTACCATACAAATATATCCCAGTTTTATTCCTTAGTTATTTGTTTATCTATACCATGCCCTCTCATAGAATTTTCGAGCTACAAGAGGCAGTTTTTCATTGTGGACAAGCATTTATAAAACTTCTCATAATTTTAGGAACCATTTTTGCAGAAAATCTAAATAAAATCCGAGGAAATAGAAGTAACTGAAAGTAACAAGATCCGAGTCACACCCACAAAGTTAAATAGAAAACAGGACGTAGATCCGCGAGGTCATAAAATTCGAGTAAGACAGCTAATACAAATAAAGGAAGCGTAGTTCCCCCACTTCCGGATCCAATTACTTGCAAATAGTGGGTGGGTAATTTTAGATCGGATCCTGCTTCCCCGACACACCCCACTTCCGTATCTAATTACAATGAGAAAGTCACCTATTGAGGTCAACTGGGAACCTCGCTATGCCACCGATTTTGGATTCCAGTTCGAGCATGCGTATCGACTTTTGCAAAATGTAGTCCAATCGCCTTATCACAAGAAAATTAAACAAGGTACACACACAAACATCCTAAATGAGTTCCCATCCCTATTATAACTAATCATAATTACTTTACAGACTTCCAAAAAAAAACATTACATATTCCACCTACACGTAGATATCACAGACCTTAGGATCTCGACAACACATAGAATTCGCTCACACATTTCTTACACAAAAGACATCTAACATTTTTCACAATACACACAAAGACAAAAAAATTATACATAAAGGTTATATAGATTTCCATGTCTCCTGTACACATAGCATAAACGCGCACTTGAGGACTAGGATCACGTTTTCAGCCTAAGTGTCGCTACAGATGAGACAAAAAATTTATAGGGCATAATTGAACAATTAATACATCTAGATCAGGGCATGTAGATACAAAAGGGTTCAAACCAATACACCTTATGGTTCATATTAACTATTTTCATTAATTTCTTCCAATTAAAATTTAAAATATTTAATCAATTTAACAATTTATTCAATTTATTATCACTTTTAATCATTAATTATCATTTTTATTTACCACTTAGTTTATTTTTCATAGTTTCAAAACAACGAAAACTCACTGGTTTTCTTTTAAAATTTAGATATTATATTTTATTTTGATTTACAAAAACATATTTTTTTTCTCACCATGCAACCAAGCATTTACTTTGATTTCTTCCAACTTTTTATTTTATTTTCTGATTTCTCAAAAGCCCTAATAAAAATCCCTCGATTTCCATTCCCAATTTCGAGTAGAATATGGTTAGGCATTTTTCCTTTTTTTTTCCATGCAATCAAGCATTCACTTTGATTTCTTCCAACTTTTTATTTTTAATTTTTTATTTCTCAAAAGACCTAATAGTAATCCCTCGATTTCCATTCCCAATTTCGAGTAGAATATAGTTAGGCATTTCTTTTTTACCATGCAACAAGCACTTTTCTTTTTTTCTCACCATGCAACAAAGCATTTTTTTCTCACCATGCAACCAAGCATTTACTTTGATTTATTCCAACTTTTTATTTTTATTTTTTTTTGATTTCTCAAAAGCCCTAATAGAACTCCCTCGATTTTATTTCCAATCTCGAGTAGAATATCGTTTAGGCGCATTTTCTTTTCTTTTTAACCCACTATGTACCATAGCATTCATTTTGATTTCTTACAATTAAAAATTTTGATTTCTATTAATTATACTCAACCTATATCATCAACACCATTCTATTTTACCTCTTATATCACCACCAATGCTTGTATATAGCCTCTCAATACCCACAACTAATTTTCCCACAAAATTATTTTTCCCTTTACAGAATTCTCTCAGGCTAACCCCTTCTTGAATTCTTCACATGTAGGGGGCGCATCTGTCATAATTTGTATATAACTGTATGCACCTCCGACCTACTATGTATGTACAATGTATGTTTTAAAAGGATTTAATAAAAGAACAAAGGTAACTGGAGGATAGAACGCCTTAGAGAAAAACCTAGGAAGTAGGCTTAGAAGAGAAGACAACTATTAATAAAGTCACAGTCAACCTTATGACCCCGGAAATCGTAAAAGCTAAGTTTAACGACCAGTATTTCCTGGGCAGGGTCGGGCGTATCTTCCGCCAAAGAAATAAGCAAGGCCCACTTAGGAAACAATACCTAAGTAGGTCAACCAATAGAAAACGGGCCATGTAACATCTTCCTACCAATTAGGAAACAACACCTAAGTAGGTCAACCAATAGAAAAAAAGCCCACGTGACAACTTCCCGCCAATGGGAAAGAAGAAAACTCTTCGTGTTAAATCGAGAAGGAAGGATAGTTAGTGGTCGCTTCGCTCCCACCGAGTTCGGATCGAGTCTTCGACTTGCCCTCACCAAGGTAACCTCTGCTCTAGAGATCTCTCTCTCAATTCATCCCATAGTCAAGTCGGTCATCACCATGTGATCCGATATTTAATAGTCAAAAATCGCTCCGCTTTCTCAAGCTTTCTGTCCTCCAAACCAGTTGCCTTTTATTTTCAAACCCCATCACGTGTCCTGATTATTCCTAACTGTATGCTTCACTTTCCACTCAAACGACTGCGTTTCAACCAATCCTCACCATTCTCACCCAATAACAAGAAATCCCGCAACGAAATTGTCACATACACATTCACTCAATTCACATTCTATATTTACATACTGATCCATCACCATAACCATTAGCAGAAGTAATTGACAGGCTTGTCAAGTGTATATGTCAGTGAGAGAATCTGGGTTTACGGGCTAATGAACAAAGTGTATGAATTTTGAGCCCAATAAGTGTAAATGTCAACTAATACGGCCCTAAATAAACGACATTGAAATTATTACTAAATCACCAGTACGGCCGCCAGTAAACGACGAAATAGAAGTGTTCATTGGCTGAGTAGTTAATCCGCCAAAAACGACACGATAGAACGGTGCATATGTCCGCTGGAGAGAATTCCAGTTAACGACCTTATGGAATGGTTCATATATACAACTGTAAGACGCCAGTAAAAATGCAATAAAACGGCCCATAGGTTCACTAATACTGCCGAACGACGTGATGGAATGGTCATCGCTTCACCAATACAGCCGCAATTAAATGACACAATAATACGGTTTATGGGTTCATTAGTAGAAACTCGATTTAATTATCCAATTAAACGGCTCAAAGGAACCACATATAGCCGATAATAAATAATATAATAAAATGTTTTGAAAATCTTCAGTATATAATCGTAAATTAAATATAAAATAGTACGGTTCATAGGTTCACCAGTACGGCCGCCAGTAAACGACACTATGGAAGGATGAATAGGTTAAGAAGTATAACCTTCAGTAAAAAACATTATGAAACGGTGCATGGCTTCACTAGTCGGCCGCTAGTAAATTGACACTATGAAACGGTGCATGCGCTCACCAGTACGGCCGCCGGTAAACGTCATTATGGAAGGGACATGGGTCCACCCGTACGGCCGCCAGTAAAGGACATTATGGAAAGATGAATAGTTTCACCAGTACAACTGCCAGTAAACGCCATTATGGAATGGTGCTTGGCTTTACTGGTACGACCGTCTATAAACAACACTATGAAACGGTGAATGGGTTCACAATTACGGCCGCCAGTAAACGACACTACGGAACGGTGCATAGGTCCACCAGTACGGCCGCCAGTAAACGACACTACGGAACGGCGCATAGGTCCACCAGTACGGCCGCCAGTAAACGACACTACGGAACGGTGCATAGGTCCATCAGTACGGCCGCCAGTAAACTGTACTAAGGAACAGTGCATAGGTCCACCAGTACGGCCGCCAGTAAACAAAACTAAGGGACGGCGCATAGGTCCACCAGTACGGCGCCAGTAAACGACACTACGGAACAGTGCATAGGTCCACCCGTACGGCCGCCAACGATAAACACCAACCAGGTCGATGGAGGGAGGACATATTGATTGCCGTGCCCGCTGGGACAGAGGGCCACCAGATAAAAATTGAGGGATAAATCCTTTCAAGGATCGATTATGGATTAGTCCCGGATTTAGGCTTGATCCCCCGTAACGATGGCTCTTCTGGAATTAAACAACATTTATCCATCAGGTGCCATTTTCTTCCCACTCCATATTTTCACTGGGTCAACTTTTACTTTACTTTGTCCCATCTGGTTTTAACTTTTACCAATATTTTCTTTACCTTTATTTAAGGATTACTAAATATTTGTGTACTTTCTTAGAAGATATTTTGTATACAGTTTTTATTCAAATGGGTAATTTGATTATAATAAATAAATTTGTTTGCTTATTTAAATAAATAGAAAGATGGTGTTACAATTTGCTGTGCCTACGAAGTCAACATTTTTTTAATAAAAAGAAAAATTGAATAATATTTTCTAAAATTTGAAAACTAATTTTGAGAGAAGTTTATCCTTTTAGATATAAAGAGCTATAATTCATATAGTGATAGAAAGATAAAAGATAGTAAAAAAGGTAATAAATAGGTTCCCCTCTTATGTAAATATGTAAGATATGCAAATCGGCGCTAGAGTCTTCGCCCTCAATTGGCGACAAGAGAGGTTGGTTCCAATCGATACAACAATAATCTTATTAGAGAAAGGCCATCTATAAAGGCCACAATGAGAGTTCTCCAATAGCTATTCAATAATTTTCATTAGGCCACAATTAAAATGCAACTATTGTCATTGGAGTGATTTAATTGAAAATATTCCCCGGGCACCATCTGCTTTTCTACCCATTTCTATTATTCTCTCTTTACGTGAGAGAGGGTTGTTTAATTGTTATCCTAGTGGGTCGTGGTGATCGTTTACCTTTTTATTGAATATTGGTTACTTTTAGAGGAATATCTATATTAGATTGTTATGAGAGGTAGTTCATGGTCTCTCAAGGAGGTTCGGTCGCTCCAGATTGCAATTATTCTTTATTTTACATGATGGGGTTTTGCCTCAAGATGATTACATAACAATCAGGAAATTTTAATGTACTTGGTGATCTATAGTATAGAAGAGTATTTACTGAATGTGCAACTAAACAATGCTGGTTTCTCCATATACCCTGGTCTCTCAAGGAGGTTCGGTCACTCCAAATTGCTTTATACTTTATTTACGATGGTGTTTGTCTCACGGTGATCACACAACAATAATGGAAAATTGGAATGAAAATAAAGCTATAGAATAGAGTTATATCTACTGACTGTGCAACTAAACAATGTTGATTGCTCCATATAGCCTGGTCTCTCAAGGAGGTTCGGTCACTCCAAATTGCTTTATACTTTATTTACGATGGTGTTTGTCTCACGGTGATCACACAACAATAATGGAAAATTGGAATGAAAATAAAGCTATAGAATAGAGTTATATCTACTGACTGTGCAACTAAACAATGTTGATTGCTCCATATAGCCTGGTCTCTCAAGGAGGTTCGGTCACTCCAGATTGCGTTATACTTTATTTACGATGGTGTTTTGCCTCACGGTGATCACACAACAATAATGGAAAATTGGAATGAAAATAAAGCTATAGAATAGAGTTATATCTACTGACTGTGCAACTAAACAATGTTGATTGCTCCATATAGCCTGGTCTCTCAAGGAGGTTCGGTCACTCCAGATTGCGTTATACTTTATTTACGATGGTGTTTTGCCTCACGGTGATCACACAACAATAATGGAAAATTGGAATGAAAATAAAGCTATAGAATAGAGTTATATCTACTGACTGTGCAACTAAACAATGTTGATTGCTCCATATAGCCTGGTCTCTCAAGGAGGTTCGGTCACTCCAGATTGCGTTATACTTTATTTACGATGGTGTTTTGCCTCACGGTGATCACACAACAATAATGGAAAATTGGAATGAAAATAAAGCTATAGAATAGAGTTATATCTACTGACTGTGCAACTAAACAATGTTGATTGCTCCATATAGCCTGGTCTCTCAAGGAGGTTCGGTCGCTCCAGATTGCTTTATTCTTTATTTACGATGGTGTTTTGCCTCACGGTTATTGTTGAGGGTTCAGGCGAGAATCCTCACGCCACCTCGCGGCGGATGATGTGCTACTTATGTTCCGGGACTGGATATAAATAAAACCGGTACCTAGGAAGCTCCGACGACTCAGAGTGGATTATTGACAAATCAACGGGCACAACGCTACAGTTATCACACAACAATAATTGAAATTTGGAATGTACTTGGGGACTATAGAATAAAATATACAACTGTACAACAATGCTGGTTATACCCTCTACTCTCAAGGGGGTTCGGTCGCTCCAGATTGCGTTATTCTTTATTTTACGATGGTGTTTGTCTCACGGTGATCACATAACAATAATGGAAATTTGGAATGTACTTGGGGAACTATAGAATATGACAATATCTACTGACAGTGTAATTGACCAATGTGCTGATGATAAAGTTCCATGTTTACGCTAAATCAACTTAATTTGATATTTTATTCGATAAATGGCGTCAACGATCAGTAAGGTTTATTTGCATAACCTGGTAAAGGCTATATCTATATATTAGAACTTTTATCGTCTTCTTTGATATTCTTTTACCATTATTTTATCATGTTTTAGCGTATTCAGGTATATAGGTAGTCTTAAAAACATTTTGTTGAATAAAAATGAAGCAATAATGATTATTGTTTGGTAAACAAGTGGTAAACACATAAATGATCTTTAGAAAATCACAAACCCCGTCAAAATAAACGCTAAAACTAAATTATTGACAATCTATTGACCGTGTCTGTAAACTAATGGACTCAAGGAAGGTGACAAAGCCACAACACCAGCTTTAGCAAATTGGGTTCCACCTACCTGAAGACCATGATTTCGGAGTAATGGCCCTCTTCATTCCAGGACAGGCTTTAGTTTTAGGCGATCCAAAAATTAAAAAATAAAATTTCCAGAATTTGCTAAACAGGTGTTCAGTTGTTAAAGTGACTATACCAGGGTCGGTAAACTGCGGCTCGCGAGTCACATGCGGCTTTTTGGGTGTGAGAAGCTTCGGCTTTTTATATAGTTCCATATGTAAATATTATTTATGTGAGTACTATTTATTGTTGGCAAGAAACAAATTTGTGGCTCTTTAAAAACTTTGAAATTTTGTAAATTGAAATTTTTAACGCTTCCGACTCAAAAGTTTGCTGACCTCTGGACTAGACCAATTCTATGGCCGCAATATAGATGGAAATTGTCACCTGTTATAGTCAAAATAGACGTTAAAACTAACAGCTATCTATTCTGAAAATAAGGAGAACTTTATTTTAATAGATCAATATCTTTCCGGCAAAATTTCCATCTTAAAAACAAGGTTTATAATATTATCGGGCCTAGTTCCAATTATCGGCTAAATTTATAACTAGTTCAAACTCTAGTTGTTATTGGAGCAAAATTTCTTTGGAGACTTAGCAGCGAGGAGAATAAAGTTTTATTGTTGGGATCGATATTATATTGGTTATATACCCTCATAGGCAAAACTTAAGGAAGTTGTACCTTTTAGCATGTAGATCGGGATTCAGACAATAACTCTGAAAGATATTACATTGACCTTTATTGAAGACACACGAGATAACCAATATACCCTCATGGACAAAACTTAAGGAAGTTATACCTTTTAGCATGTATATCGGGATTCAGACAATAACTCTGAAAGATATTAAAAGTCACCTTTATTGTATACACACACACGAGATAACCAAGTGTGAACAAAATTGCCTCTCTCTCCTACTTTTTCTTCTTCTTCTTCAAAAAAATAATTAATAAGTAACGAACGGCGACATTAAAGACCCAGGATCGAATCCTGCATTGGTCCTCTTTTATTTCTAAAGAAAAATTACTTCTCAATCGCCCACAATACATGCAAAAGTCCAACCCTACCAGTAAATGCAATTAACAAAACGGAATTCCGACCCATTGCAAATGCAAAAGTCTAACTGCCACCCACATATATAGATATTTGGTATACTTACATTAAAAGCAGTCGCCACATCTACTATCTATCATGAATATCATGGCTTGTACCACGAGTAATAGTGTGAATAAAAATCACTTTAGGATTACCTCTGGCACACTATATGCTTAAATGATATTATCGAAAAGATAGAAGTTGCCTGGCCGGCATTCATATTTATATAAAAAATAGACACTTCGGCCCGTTGGAGTTTTTTATTTTTCTCAACGTTTCGACAAAAATCTTTTGTCTTCGTCAGGAGAAGTAAATAAAAATAAAGCATTTGGTAAGGCGTTAAATACATTTATTTATTTTTTTTAAAGAAGAAAAAGTAGGAAAAAGAGGCAATTTTGTTCACACTTGGTTATCTCGTGTGTGTATACAATAAAGGTCACTGTAATATCTTTCAGAGTTATTGTCTCAATCCTGATATACATGCTGAAAGGTACAACTTCCTTAAGTTTTGTCAATGAGTGTATATTGGTTATCTCGTGTGTCTTCAATAAAGGTCACTGTAATATCTTTCAGAGTTATTGTTTGAATCCCGATATACATGCTAAAAGGTACAACTTCCTTAAGTTTTGTCAATGAATGTATATTGGTTATCTCGTGTGTCTTCAATAAAGGTCACTGTAATATCTTTCAGAGTTATTGTCTGAATCTTGATATACACGCTAAAAGGTACAACTTCCTCAAGTTTTGTCAATGAGTGTATATTGGTTATCTCGTGTCTTCAATAAAGGTCAATGTAATATCTTTCAGAGTTATTGTCTGAATCTTGATATACACGCTAAAAGGTCCAACTTCCTTAAGTTTTGTCAATGAGTGTATATTGGTTATCTCGTGTGTATTCAATAAAGGTCACTGTAATATCTTTCAGAGTTATTGTCTGAATCCCGTTGCTAAAAAACTTCAACTGGCCGAGTGTCTATTTTTTATTTAAATAATAGTGTAGCGAAAATATCAGGTTTTTGTATATTTAAGATGTGAAAGTATTTATTGATAACATCACTACGACCAGTAAACAATTATTAACCAATTAACCAAACTATCTACAGCTAGAGAATATCAAGCAAGCAAGCTAGGTAACTAAATGATGATTTAACAAATGTAAAATATTAAATCTGTATCAAATATTTTTGTTGAATAATTAAATTAAATAATAAATTATAACTTCGCCACACAATATTGAGTATTTTATAAATCATAACATTTTCCACATATCAGTTTACCTCCTTAATATTTACTAGTCGATCCTGGCTAAATAATATTCTATATTTCCCATCAATACACCCTCAGTGCAATATAATTCCACCCCATATCTGTATTTCCCAAGTCACAACCCTCACTTTACACTCCACGTGTAAAATATATTGACACATATGTAAATAACCTATCCAATTTACAGAATAAATATAGCAACACGGTCATTAACTGTCCCATAATGCCCTGCGTCCCGCCTAAAGGGAACTATATGCAAATAAGATTTTATCATCACTTTATTCATAATCTATTTTTTCTTTAGCTCTAGAATAATTGATCGGTTGGTTGACGAGGTGTTTGAAGAATATTATGTATAGAATGTATTATGTTTAGTTCATATTTTTTATGAAGGAGTTATTGATGTCACCTTATATGCATATATGCTTATATATGCGCATATAAGTATTATCACGCTGTATATTTTGGAACTTCTTTTTGGGAGAGGGAGGTTGGTGTAGGTGTGTTATTAACCATTGATTTTCGACAGCTACGACCTGTGAGCAAATCCCGTAACATAGGCAATTTCTATCTGAAAATAAAAGAAATTTAACGACCTCTTATTATTTCAAAGGGTCAATCTCATTACATAGTGTAAGTATTTAAACGGTGGTCTCTTTGTCACACTTTTAAGTGTAAAATTCGAGATGTGTTTGACACGTGTAGACATGTGGTCGACAGTCATGACCTGTGATTGTATCTCGCAAAATGGGCAATTTTTATCTGAAAATAAAAGTAATAAACGAACTCTTATTATTGCAAAAGATCAATCTCATTAAAGAGTGTAAGTAACCAAACGGCGATCTCTCTGACACATTTGTATAAGTGCAGAATTCCAGCTGCTTTATACACATCTAGATATTTGGTGTACTTACAGTATAATGGCAGTCACTTACCATTTACCATGATTATTATGTGCATACCTGGGATAAGTGCAATCATATTTTAACTAGTATTAATTATATTACTTCGCTAACTATACACTCATGGACAAAACTTAAGGAAGTTGTACCTTTTATCATGTATATCGGGATTCAGACAATAACTCTGAAAGATATTACAGTGACCTTTATTAAAGAAATACGAGATAACCAATATACACTCATGGACAAAACTTAAGGAAGTTGTACCTTTTAACATGTATATCGGTATTCAGACAATGACTCTGAAAGATAAACTCATGGACAAAACTTAAGGAAGTTGTACCTTTTAGCATGTATATCGGGATTCAGACAATAACTCTGAAATATATTACAGTGACCTTTATTGAAGACACACGAGATAACCAATATACACTCATTGACAAAACTCAAGGAAGTTGTACCGTTTAACATGTATATCGGTATTCAGACAATAACTCTGAAAGATACACTCATGGACAAAACTTAAGGAAGTTGTACTTTTTATCATGTATATCGGGATTCAGACAATAACTCTGAAAGATATTACAGTGACCTTTATTGAAGACATACGAGATAACCAAGTGTGAACAAAATTGCTTCTGTCTTCTTAAAAAAAATCGACTGGCGTTATCAAAGACTCCAATTCCTTGAGTTTTGTCCGTAAGTGTATATACCCGTTCTATATGAATATATAACTCAAATTTCTGTTGTCCTTTTTTTATCAAACTAAGTTTCTGTTTTATTCCAGAAATATTTATTTTGAAAGGTTCTGTGTTTTATATCAACACAATGCACTCAATTTTAGAAAGCTGCTGTATTTGTCCAGAGGTCTAAGTTATTGGATATTTCGGAATGTTGCTCTCAAAAGAAGAAATGGTTTTAAAAAACTTAGATATTCTCATACAGACTTTCTCCAACCGAATGTTATATAACAACAACAATGGACTTTTATTAAAACATCTCATCTTACTGGTCCGAGAGTCCAAGAAATTGAAAATCCAACAATGGTACAATGTATTATAATGTAAACAGGCATTCCGCTATATGTAGTCTTGGTGGTGAAATATAACAAATACTTTATATGTCTTCGATTTGTCTTCTTTTTCATTTTTAACAGTATTCTAGGTTTTCTGACGAACTATAGAACTGGTAGTATAAGTAGAAAAGTCTATCATTGGTAAAAAACTCAGAAGAAAGCTTGTAAATCCTCGACTCGTTACGGTGATAGACATGTGTGGCTGTTATTTTTTTGTTTTTTCCTTGAAGTCGAGAACAATATAGAATATAATCGGATCCCTTATATTTTGATTATGATCACCACATAACACTCAAATTTCAAATAAACAACATTTCTTCCGATATTCCGAACCGTTTTAGGGAAAGATATAGCCAGAGTAACAGACTATAGAACATTACAAAGAGAAATTCCCTACATAATCAGGACTGCAATAGATCAATCTCTGCAAAAGGATCACACAAGAATAATAAATTCAAGACTATACACCCAATATAAAAACATCTGCTCAACTCCGTTACCGGAACACTATCTGTCCAGCGATTTCCCGCTCCGTGTCAAACGGTGTATTGCCGAACTGAGAATCCTCTCGTTGCTCTTCACTGATGATCGCCCCAGAATATTTAAAACAGACGGTTGGACATGCGAGATTTCCGGGACAAGAATGGAGCCGGGGCTACATCACCATATACTCTCATGTATGGGGCTGAAAGACGAACGAGAAGTGCTCCTCAGTGAAATAGGCCTTGAGGGACTCTCTTTGTAGCTCCTGTTGAATGAGGTGGTGAGAAACAGAGCTGGAGCGTTTGCGTTGTTCAAATTTTGGAAGACGGCTGAAGAGAAAAGGAAGCTAGATACATAATTTAATTGATGTAAATAATTATATGTAAATAATCTTTGTCAGGATTAGAATGACGATACCTGTATGGGACTATACCTACTGCATATAGGTTTCTCTCTGTATTCTTAGTTCTCTTCAATTACTCTGTAAATTGGCGAATCCTGTATGGGACGAGAGGTCCTCAACAAAAGCTTTTGTTGTTGTTGTTGATATAGCCAGAGTATTCTATGTTGGGCAAAGATATTTTTCATATGAATTATAATATTGAGGAAAATATAAATTTTTTCAGTTATTAATCAAATGATTAGTGTTAAAGCACAATATATTTCGAATTATATTAATAAATTAGAGGCGAATGGTTCACACTTAAAGTTAGATATATCTTTAAGCATATGCTGGGAACTCTTTTATAAGAGGAAGGGAATAGAAAATTCAATTTTCTTCGATTAGCAAGTATTATACACGTATACACTTGTATACACTCATGGACAGGGAAATTAGAAAGGAAGTGTAGATTATTTTAGTCGCCTGTAGTATGCCTTTTTTGAGGATACAGAGAAAATTTTGTTCATATTTTTCTTCCCATTGAATATAACAAAATATTTTTAAAACTTAATTCTGTTAAAGTTATGTGGCGCTGAGTTTGTTGTTGACACACATCAAATATGTTATAACACCTTGATAAAGGTTAGCGTTCAGTCAACTGAAATATTGGTAAAATAAATGATATTTTGATCCAATATATGCCTTTTTAATTAAATATTTGATTATATCGTGTGTCTTTGAGAAAGATCACTGTGTATCAAGTATCTTTCAGAGGTATTGTCTGAATTCCAATATACATTCTAAAAGGTACAACTTTCTTAAGGTTTGTCCATGATACTGGGGAACCCTTTTCAAGATGAAAAGAGGATAGAAAAATCGATTTTCTCAAATAAGCATTCTCTAGTTTCTTCTGGAATAGGTTATATAATCAAATATGTAAAAAGGATACATTTGACATCTTGATACTTTCCCCAATTGGTAAGCCGATCAAATAAGGTATCAGACTCACTGTCTTACACAATAAGAGAACTCAGCCAAAATGACAGAATTGCGAGATGAAACAAATCCTATTAAATTTCTATATTTGTGTCTGCATGTACCCAAGTTAATTAATATAAAATAATTACATATATATATATATCAACTTGGTTGTATATTGAGATTCAGTTAATTTAATTGCATGGTCGCAATGTCTCCAATTAGTTCAACATGAAAGACAAATGAAATTAATTAGTTAATTAACGATAAAATATTAACAAGATACGGAGGAGGAGTCAATTTAATTAGTATATATATATATATAAGTCAATAGTTATTTACATATATGTGTGGATGGAGAGACATAATTTTAATTGGAGATTTTTGTTCCTTTATGTCGCGTTTAATTTATTGAAGTGCTTGAGGTTATTGAGAGAGAGACCGAATGTATTATGGCAGATGTAAACCTAAGAACATATGCAAATATTCCTATCATCAACATATGAAGTGCCAGACCATTAAACATTCCAAATGACATAGGTATCTTTATCTATTACGGAGGTGGTTATTCATTGGATGTTGTATTAGATCAGATTGAGGCATTTCGTCGACAAATAGTTGGTTGGCTTTCAATCTGAATGATTACAAAGACCATCAATAGATGTCAATCGATGATTTGAACGATAAAGTTAGTCCTTTTTTTAAATCCCCAAAAATAATCTACCAACAAAATTAAAACTCCTATTATGAACACTATTTGTGCTATCCAAAATAAAAATAATATCAGTGATTTTTGAAATAGAGAGCTGCATCACTTTTATTTTCTTTCAAACATTTCGATGTATTCCTGTGACTGAAACATCTGGAATAATTTGAAATCAAAGATTAGTTTATATTTATTCTGAAAGATGGCGTAAGTCATCAGCAACCTACAGTTGTACGATCAGGATATGCCCTTATTTTAATATGTATCCACCTGATCCCATTACAATTTCACTTATTTACTAACTTTCCCTAATCAGTCAATGAAATTCTAGGTAAACTTAAGAATTTTACAGTAGGTATTCCAGTTAACTGATTGCAAGGTATTGCTGTTGCATTTGACGAACGCGTGCAACATTTCCAAGATGTCTTGGCACGTTTTAAGCATTTTAAGAATTCCTATCTAATTTTATCTTGTCACTGTCACCCCGTTATTACATATTTACATGTAATACATATTGGAATTAGTTACCTATACCAAAGGTGTAGTTCGACCAACATCTAATTCTCTATTAGCCTACAAAATACGCTTTATGTCTCAGCATTTACCAGCATAGATGTCTCAGCATTTAGACGAATTCTTTAGCTCGCCTTTTTCAGACCGTTATAGATGTTATCAGTAATGATTACAAATATCTAAATATTGAGATACAGAGAATGAACAATCACAAGATTCACAAGACTGGATATCTTAAGATTATCTTCTAAGTTTACACAAAATAATATTAAGACATGTCCACCACATCAAGACATTTAGAACATGCAACAATTATATAAACGTTAGTACCAGTTTTCATCATCACCATAAGTACATTCAACTAAAAAAAAGGATACTTTGGACACAATCCAGAAAACACTATCAAGATTAGGAAAATCACCAACTTGTGGAATGTTGATCTGAAGGAATATTATGGAAAATAGAAATATCACCCCCCATATTCCAATTATAACTTCATTTTTTACTAATGTATAAAATTAGTGAACACTTAGAGAGCCAACTACTCATTATTTATACTTGTTCAGTTTACTCCTATATATATATACAGTAGACTCTCCTATAACGCGAGTTTTTACCATGCGATAAAAAAATGGCGACAAATTTATTTATACAACGCGAATTTTCGTATAACGCGTTATAAAATAAAACAATTTACCCTAACAACATTCGCGTTATACAAGTTTTATTTCGTACAACGCGAATTCCTATAACGCGATTTCATACAACACGGAACACATTAATCGCGTTATAGGAGAGTTTACTGTATATTAATTACAAATACCTCAATAATATATACTAATGACGTTATGTGGCGCTGAGTTTGTTGTTGACACACATTAATATGTAGAAAAATAGTACAAATGTGATATTGTACTGGATAAGGTGCATAAATTAAGAAAATATACAATATCCAATTTGTACTATTTTTCTAGATTATGTCGCGGTCTCACGCAAATCTGGCCTTAACTACCTGTTTCATGATTTCTCAGGATATCTTGAATGACCAATTTTTTGGTCGGTAAGGCACAGCTTGCACCACGCTGATGAGGGCCAACAGCCCGAAACGCTTTGTGGTTAGCTTTTCTTGATTAATCAAGAATGGGTATTTGGCCAATTCTGGAATAATTAGAAATCAACGAGAATAGTTGATATTTATTCCGATAGATGACGCAAGCCATCAACAAATTTCTGTTGCACGATAAGGAGATGTCTTTTTCTTAACACATTAATATGTTATAACACCGTGATAAAGGTTGGCGTTCAGCCAACTGAAATATTGGTAAAATAAATGATATTTTGATTTAATATATGCCTTTTTAATTAAATATATACTAATGTTAATTTAATTTTCATATAAAGGTGGAAAATTATGGAATAATTTGAATCAAAGATTATTTGATATTTATTCCGACATATGTGCAAATTTTAGTTGCACGATCAGTAAATTCCTTTTCTTAAAGATGAACAAGTTATAAGCCTACGATGCCTATGCCGAGCCCTGTAAGGGCTCCTAATCCAGGGATACATAATGAGCCGTGTTTGTATTCAATTTTAGGAGCGGCTGCACATGGCGTCTGTTCCTCATGTCAGAGGTAGCCATTTCTTTTGGAGCTAAGTCGGCCTGCCACTGAGTAGTGCTCCCAGTCTTAATGACAAAGGCAGATGCATTCTACTTCACCCAGTCATGATGGCTGTCAAGTCTCAAGCTCTACAAGGTTGATACCCTAATATGAGTGAGTGGAGATAAGAAAGAAGACTATACATAATACAAAGACATTATACATAACGGCGAATAATATTATAGCGAATTATATTGGTGTTTAATTTTTTTTTGCAAGTTTTTACTAACATTTGGGACAACCATGTAATTATTAAAATATAACTGCTCTCATGAAATTTATAACCAGATGGATTTGTTTAAAACGTGACCAAAGAAATAGATCTGTCATATCAGAGAATTACATTAATTTGAAGACATAAAAAATGTATAAACTAAGATAATACATTTATATCTGTGATATATTATGAAGATAGAATTGAACTATTGTTGTGGAAGATATTGTTTTAATAAATATTGTATTATCAATGAGAACAAATTCAAATAGAGCAAGCTAATGGTATATCCTTTGGCGTTTAAAGTGAACCAGTATGAGTATCAGGTAAACAAACATCAGGAGAATACACCAACATCTATCTTTTTCATTATTAAACACACATTCAGCTTTTATTTACATAAAATAAAAGAGAAAATTCTAAGAGAATCTGATAATGTATGAACTAACCGAGTGTAAACCTATTATTTGATTTAAATAAATTGTTTGACAATAAAAATTCTTAGAATAAAATATGAAAATTTCTTCTTGAATCAATATAAAGCTATGTGAAGTAGTTTGTTACAATTTATCACTATAACTGGATTTTATTAAATAGCATATAAATTACATAACTTTGCTACTTTTGTTAAGTAAATATGCAAATAGGAGCATACCCTAACCTCTCAAATGATAATTTTAGACGGCAGAGCGCCACCTAGCGGTGGAATAAGTATCAAATAAGCCTTGATTGAGGCTTCTTCAATAAAATTGGCCATCCTATTTTCTTGATAAATCCAGAAAGATCAACCACGTATATTTGCATAATCCCGTTCGTGATATATTGTGATGAACTATAATCGCCGATATATATCATAATTTTACTCTAGGAAGATATTCCAAGTAGAAAATTAGGATGTACAAACTTTAAAATGGCAACGATACTTTAAGGAAATAACAAAACAAAAAGATACAAGAGAAGTAGAACGACATTTGAAAATTATCCCGCATGTGTTTCTTTTAAACGAAAAATCTAAATTTATTTTAAGGAGAAATAACGATTATTTCTAACCTTAGGGATGAAGCCTGAAAGGTCAACATAGTTAGGTTTTCTTGATTAATCAAGTAAGGATATTTGATCAATATTCTTCAATAATTTACAATTTCAACGAGAATTGTTAATATTCATTCCGACAGATGGCGCTAATTATCATCAAACTTTAGTTTCATTATCAGTAGAAGATTTTACAATGAGGCAACTACTGCTAAACTAGAATGTTATCTAGCCAACATTGTGCCAGTACTGTAAGTGCAGCAAGGCCACAATAATAAAACCTCCAACAAAATCAGAAAGTAAATTCCATCCGTCATCTCTCTATTTTTACCCCCCGTCGTGGAAAACCTCCCAGAAGACAGCTGTCAACAGTCAGCTTTTTGAGGTCCATCGATTTCTCTTGCCACCAACGTTTTATATACCTCATGTGGATGAGGATTCCTTAGACTGATGGAACTTACAGCAAAATCATATACAGTTAAACCTGTCTATAGTGCCCCCTCTTGGGATTCACCAAAATAGGGTGCTATAGAGAGGTGGTGCTATAGACAGGTCACTTTTAATGTTAAATGTTTACATATTTTAAAGTTTAAAATCTGGCACTATAGAGAGGAAGGCGCTATTTAGAGGGGGCGCTATAGACAGGTTTAACTGTATATGTGAAATCCATTCCCGGAGATTTAATTTTCACAGGTACAGTTAAACCTGTCTATAGCGCCCCCCCTCTTGGGACTCACCAAAATAGAATGCTATAGAGAGGAGGTGCTATATGTCACTTTTAATGCAAAATGTTTATATTTTATTGTTTAAAATCTGGCGCTATAGAGAGGAAGGCGCTATTTAGAGAGGCGCTATAGACAGGGTTAAAACTGTATATGTAAAATACATTGCCTGAGAATTAATTTTTACAGATACAGTTAAACCTGTCTATAGCGCCCCCTCTTGGGACTCACCAAAATAGGGTGCTATAGACAGGTCACTTTTAATGTAAATCACATCGTACTACGTATTTAAAATCGGGCGCTATAGAGAGGGAGACGCTATTTAGAGAGGGTGCTATAGAAAGGTTTAACTGTATCTGTAAAAATTAATTCTCAGGCAATGTGTTTCACATATACAGTTAAACCTGTCTATAGCGCCCCCCTCTAAATAACGCCTTCCTCTCTATATCGCCTGATTTTAAACATTAAAATGTAAACATTTTACATTAAAAGACACCTGTCTATAGCACCCCTTCTCCATAGCACCCTATTTTGGTGAGTCCCAAGAGGGGTGCTATAGACTGTATCTTCAAATATCATCTATGCAGGCCCTTTACTTCAATGATAGAAGTTAATAAGAAGGAATTAAAGCTAACAGCAACGAATTTCTTTATTAGAATAAATCTTTATCAGAATAAAGAAACACATTGCGGTAAACCTTTGATTCCTTCTTCGAAATAATGTCTGACGAATACTTCTCTTGTAATATAATTAAATATAATATAAATTAGGTTTCCTGGGCCACGCCGCTCCAACAATGGGCACTTTACAAAGTAATACTTTTACTCTAGATAGGATGTCTAGGACCCTAGCAGGGCTGATTTAAACGGACTCGGCCGAGTAATGCCTAAAAATGGGCGGAGGCTGACTCGAGCGACCCAATGTTGTAACTCTCTTATTTCTCTTGTAATGATAAAGGCTATTAAATCAGAGGGCTTGGCTCATCAGTGGTTTATCGTTAGGTTCCCTAAACACCTCTAAGTTTCCTTCCATAGTAAATACAGGGTATATAAGAAAACCAATCCAATACAATAGTAGAGTGGTCTGGAGATTGATTTGGTGAATCCGCTAAGAGGGTTCACCACTGATAAGCCAAGACCTCCCAATATATTTTTTCATCGCAGTAAGGGCAGTAGAAGTTTGTATTACATATAAAAGAAACAATCGTGCTTAAATCCTTTCATTATAATCATATGTATGCATCTCTGCAGACCTATAAGCTTATGTCCATAGATTCCCTAAACATCCATAAGTTGTCTTCTTCAGTAAATATTCACGGTATATAATGGAACAATCCAATACACTAGTAAAGCGTTCTTAAGAATAATTTGGCGAAACTGCTGAAAATGTTCACCACTGATAAGCCAAGCCATTTTATCTAATAATTCGTATCATTGAAATGAAGGACCTGCAAATAGGAAATTTTAGAGATATAATTAATCTTTAAAAAACATACTGTTAGAAATAATTGCAAAATTTAGCGATGGTTGGCCGTTGATACTAAATTAATAATAAGGTTAACAATACACACACACACTAGCTATATAGCGTATATAGAGAAACACAGATATTTTGTAAATGCTAATGGTATTTATACTATCATTGTGATCATATTTTTAAAAAGGAATCTATCTTGAATGGCCAACTAAACGCTGCTTGATGTTGTACTGGGATATGGTGCACAAAGATGTCGCCAGCCATCAGCAACTTTCAGTTTCACGATAAGGATATGCCTCTTTTTCTTTCGTGATATATATATGTAGTAATGTAGTTGTTGTTATCCTGTTGGATGAATGCAGTGTGGCATGTTGGTTACAGTTGTGGAGGCCACAATGTTTAGAGTGGGTTCAGGCGTGATTGGGATTACACAAAAGAACGAGGCATGTTAGATGTCACCACAGAGATGGCGAGAGAGCAAGTGTAGCCGACGCCGGTCAGGGGAGATCTGTCTAGAGGGGTCTGTCTATCATCGTGTTTCAAAGCAGACTAATCTGTTTGAGCAAGAAGGGGGCATACCCGACTTGTTTTTCGGACCTTTTTCCTCTACAGGCGCCGACTGTCAATCACTCGAAATTTTATTTGTTACCTTGGCAATTACATTATAACTATACAACACATGGGACATAGGATATATAGATATATATTGGAATATATTACAACATATATATATATAAATCGCTGATTTAAATTTATATCCAGAAATTAAACCAAAAACATTTTCTTGATAAAATATAATACACTAATGTATGAAAAGCAGCTAACAATTTAGATAGAAGCGAAGTCTTTTAGACCTTGGATTAAGATCAAATTTGAATAATTAGGAAAATATGATTATTCATAAAGCCTTTGTTGGCACTTCGTCAAGGTTTAAAGAGCTTAAAAATAAATAATAAACAAATAGTATAACTCTTATAACTGGATTTCACGAGATTTTATAAACAATATCTGGGTTTCCCATCGTAGATGATCAATATCAGGCTTGTAGAAATCCTGTTGTGTAAAATTACGTTTAAAAAGTTACTCATAGTTTGATATAAAATTACATTTGAGAGATATATTGAAAGAGGCATTTACAGCTCTTCTTAAAATTCCTGATAGAAACATATATTATAGTTTATTCGATTCTCTTTATGAATTTATAATTTCATTGAGACATTTGTGCTTCATGTTCGGAAAAAAAATACTTTTTTATATATTAATTTTACTAATTTTTTGACTGTATCTATTTATCTATTATTATCAAATCAGACGCGATATCCCTACAAGGGATGCTTGTGTCAAACAACAACACTAAATTCAGAGAACTATTTTACATAAACAATTGGTGAATTACAAGGTTTGAGTAGAAGTTTAAAGAAGAGAAGAAAAGGAAGAGACCTGTATTCCATTACTGTATTCCATATGGAGAAATGTGTGATATCATTTCTTTGTTACGGAAATTTCGGAGTATAGTCGTCATTTTCAGTTTCTCCATCCAGATATTTAAAGTCAAGTTCATTCAGTTTAAAGTCAGTCTTCGGATTAAATCAACGCATCAATATTTGGATCATCCTTCCTCTTATTGACATGATGCATTTGCGCGCTATCTGCTATCATGAATTTAAACTATTTTAAACACGTAAGGTTATTTTTTATAATTAAAATAAATTTATACTGTCTTTACTGCATTGATAAATTAATGGAAGAGCTTTGACTCATCAATGATGAACTCTCCCTGCGGCTTCGCCTGTTTAATCTACCATACCGCTGTAATATTCGCTTAGGCTGTTTTTTTCCTTTATTCTAATGCTGAAGATGACCTCTTGGAAAATGTATTTTATCATTAGATATGTCAAATTACAAATACTTATTTATATGAAGAGCGCATATATGCAATAATATATAAAGTTGTCTCAAAGTTCGTGTTTTTCTTAAAACTTTGTTTTTCTCATTATTTGGCAAATAATATTATTACGGCGAATACATAATAATACAATAACTTTATACATAATGCAAAGACATTATACATAACGGCGAATAATATTGGTATTTCATTTTTTGCAAGTGTTAACGAACTTTTGAGACTTTTGGAAGCATATAATATACACATATAATTATTTATATTGTTTAAATATACATAATAATAGCAATATTTCACAATTGGAAGCACGTCAATAATATATTTAATTTCACCAAGTTTAACCGAATAACTGTCGTGTTTTTAGTCTTCATCCTTTTAATTCTATTCGCTCCAGGTTGTTGTGTTCCTAAATATCACTCCGTCACTTAGATCTTCTTTACACTCTCAAACTCTTTATTTATCATAATAATAACGGTGAAAAAGGCACCTCTCCCTTTGAATAAATATATTAAAATGTATTTATAGAACGATTCACACAACAGAATGTATGTAAGGAATTAAAACTATTATAGACGGGTATTATGTTAAAAGAAACATACGCGTCTAAAATAGTTTCAATTTTTCAAAACAAATGGCATGTCAATGCATCATATTGAAATGTATTGTTTTGAAAATAGAGCAATCCATATTTAATTCATTACATAATAAAAAAGGCATATATTGTATTTAATAAAAGATTTATTTGCCAATATTTCGGTCCTTTAATAAAGTAAATGCAGAAGAGTTACAAGGCACCTTGTTTATACGTTTTAGTTAGCTAAAGAAGGGCTTGTGTCCGAAAGCTTCCTTTATCAAGTAAATGAAGAAAAATTACGCAGTTTTTAGATTTTATTTTGTAATTTGTCGGAATACGTAATAGTGTGATAATGAATATAGAAAATTCACTTGATTTATGTTCAATTAAAACCATTGCTGGGAGAATCCTGTATGGGTCTTGATCCCTAATAAAGGTTTTTTTGTTTGTAAATATAGAATATTCATAGTGAATTAATGAAATTAATGATGCATTCTCTGATTATGGATCAATCTTTGTACGCTAGTAGATATTTCAAACTTGCTGTTTCTTTCGAGAGTAAACATTCCTTCTTCCCATTCTCTAACTAATGGTAAACTAATGGTTATAATAATAATAAGGTTATTATAAATAACACGCACTCACTCTGTTTATTACTAGCTTTATCATTCCCCAATTTATTCCGACATACTTTTTAATAGAATAAAATGGCGGGCGCCTTTTTCTCTTCTGAAGAATTTAAATTTTAAAAATAAAAGAGAAGGGAGGGGAAAAGTTTTTTTTTCATTATTAAATAATCTAAAGTTCTTTAGAAGGTAAAATATTCCTTACGGTTAAGAATAAGTAAATTATTTTGGTTTTTCTTTTTGCATATATACAATAATGATTTGAATTTTCTCCCCTTTTTTTTTCAGTTTTAATTTAATACGTGAATGCCTTTCTTTTCCCAATTTTTTATTGTTTGGATAGATTGAGGGCTTCTGGAAGACCAATAGTAATAGGGCAATCATTATCTTTTTTTGTAAATTTTGTTTTCCTTATAACCCTGTTGTTGATTAGCTTTAATATTTTTCTAGGATATTAATAGAATAACTAAATTTCGTGGTCCATTTGGATGAGGAAAGCGAAGACTAGAACGCGGCTGATTCCACACTCGTCTTTTCAGTGATACGCTAACTTCTACACGGTGGAATCTGTGGCCACTGGATATGCTTCGGACCTGGAGGCTGTTGTTGGGTTCTGTGCTGCCTGGAGTATAGGAGCTCCATCTATGATTCCTTCCTGTGGTGAATCTGTTTAAGACCGGTGGTCTTAATAAAGCTGTCTATGTGTGTGTGAATATATTCTTAAACAGTAGAACCTATATATATATTTATCATTAAATATTACACAAAATTCTATTCACTGTACAAACGTATATAATAAAGTCGACCAAAAATCACAATACACATATTGATATATAGGTTTTTTTAACATATAATTAGATAATTTTAATTTATATTTAGACATTTCTCATTTTAATTACAATTTTATTCTCACAATGAGTATCTTTTTTATTTAAAAAACGCTAGCTTTCAAGCGTTAATCGCTCTTCATCGGGCTTACAATAATATCGACCTTGATCCCACCAGAAATATTTACAAAAAACAAACGCGCGCCGCGTGGATATTTATCAAAAAAAGATACTCATTGTGAGAATATAATTGTAATTTTAATACTTTTTTCACAATTATATCATGAATAAAGATTTCTCATTTTAATATAGACATTTTCATTTTAATTTAGACACATGGACGTTGTATAGAAAAGTCCATGTGTCTAAATTAAAATGGAAAATATCTATTTAAAAATGAAAAATGTCTAAATATATATTACAATTGTCTAATTAAAAGTTAAAAACCCATATACAAAATAATAATAGGGATTTCAGAGGAATGTAATTTCTAAAACGTTATTTCCTCATGTTTATAAAGGCAGCAGACCTTTTAAGGCGCCTAAATAAAGTATGAGAAGAACTTAAGGAAAAGAGGCTCACAGGAGAAAAAGCTATAAAATTAAAGGACTATCCGACCGCCGAGTTAGTTTCATTAACTATTAAATCTCTATCCATATAGAACCCACCATATAACGTTAATAGAAGATAATTATTAATATATGTACTTACCGCCTTTAATATCCCTTACCATAAATAGGGTTAATAATCGTTTGTTTTAGAAAAGTAGATGTGCTCTATCAATTTGAATTATAACCCTTTGATAAATTAAGGTATATATGTTATATCTTTTGAAACTCTATAGTGAAATAAATTTCTATTAATTATCTATTTATAAATTAGGTTAGGAATATAACATAACGATATTATATATTTAATGGATGCATATATATGTTTTTTTTTACAACGATATTTGAAAATAATATATGTTTGATTAAAATGGCATATATTGAATCAAAATATCATTTAATTTACTTTGATACTATTTTTTAATTTTGATCCAATATAAGCCTTTTTAATTAAATATTCATTTATGAATTACTCTAATTTCAATATATTTATATATATATATGTTATTATATATATATTTAAAATATGTTATTAGAAAGAAAATTTAAAATAAATATTTTGCAGACGAATATTTTACCAAATATATATTTTATTAGAATATATATAGATAGCCAAAATATAATGTATTTATCATTTTAATGGGAAATATATCGAAATGAATAAATGAAGTCAATATTTATTTAAACCGTGTGGGTTTATACAATTTGAAATGAAATTATTTTTAAAGCAGATATATACATTTCAAATTTTTCTTAACCGAAGCGTGAAATTACATGCCTATCAACCTTTTAGATTTGAAAAAAAAAAAGAAATCAAAAGAAAAATTCAATATTCCCAAAAAAGAATTTTCAAATTGAATTGGTTTCTTTCCGATATGGAAATATCAAAAAGTCAAAATATATTTTCAAAGGTCTTTTTAGACGCGCAAAAATAAATAATAAAAAGTTTACTAATATATGTATTTATTCTATATATTTATCTCAATGATTCAATAAATAAATAGAAAAAAATCTTTGAACTCAATCATGTTATATATGTAATGTTTGTTATATGTTTAAGAAAATACATTTCAAAAATATGAAACAAGTCTATTTTATGCGGATAAATTACATTGTTATTAAGATTAATATAAATGCATCTCAATATGATATAAATAATGTAAATAAAATGATACCAAAAGAATCGTCAAAAACTCACCAGTTATCCGAGCAGACGATGAGGCGAAGTTCTTCAATTCACGACCACAGAACACAGTGGCAATCCAGGAGTGACTCGTAGCCCCCTAGCGGAGAAAAATACCTCTGGGCGCAAAATAAAATTACAATTAATATAAAATGCGTCCTTTCTCTTTCTCTCTCTCTTTTTTAAATATTATATTTGCATATTTGTTATATTAAAAATAAATGTCTAGCACTATAATATTTGTAGTATTAAAGAATTGATTAAATAGATAATTTTAATAAATAGTAGCGGTCTCTCTCTCAAATATATTTTTCTAAATGAATATTGAGATCGTTCTCATAGTTTAACCGATTATATATATTAATTAATATTATATCATTTTAATCAAGATAATTATAATTCAATAGTATTTATTATTTAATTAAAAAGGCATATGTTGGATCAAAATATCATTTATTTTACCAATATTTCAGTTGGCTGAACGCCAACCTTTATCAAGGTGTTATAAGATATTAATGTGTGTCAACAACAAACTCAGCGCCACACA
The DNA here is from genome assembly GCA_030710605.1 of Cordylochernes scorpioides. Classification (NCBI taxonomy): domain Eukaryota; kingdom Metazoa; phylum Arthropoda; class Arachnida; order Pseudoscorpiones; family Chernetidae; genus Cordylochernes; species Cordylochernes scorpioides. The sequence goes on from CP092872.1 coordinate 10,761,360, forward strand.
ACGTCAACAGCATTAAGTTTTTAAAATGGTATAATATTTAAATGATAACACTTTAAAATATTATAACACCTTGATAAAGGTTGGCGTTCAGCCAATTGAAATATTGGTAAAATAAATTATTTTTTGATCCAATATATGCCTTTTTAATTAAAGATTTTTCTATAGATTGCTCTATTTTCAAAAGTATTTATTATAAAAATAATTTGATATAATATAATTTTAATAATTTTAAATTTTAATTTGCATTGTCAATTTATTTTCAATATATTTTTGACAATATTATTCTATATATAATTCCGATATTATTAGAAATACTTTTAACCTTATTGAAATTTGTCTATTTTAAATATTTTATATCGGTTTTAATAAAGAAAAAGTAACTCTGATGATTTTGTAATTTCAATAAATAAAAGTTAATAAAGTGTTTAAAATTACGTTGAATTTTCAAATATTCTTACAACGAGCTACTTTTCCAGCTTGAACATCATTTGTTTTTCATAGTTGATGCTTTTTTACTTTGAATGAAAACATAAGTTATCATTATTTTGTTACAACAACAACAACAACAACAAAAAGCCTTTATTCAGGGTCACTGACCCTATACAGGATTCACCAGAGGTATTTTTTTTCTAGATTTGATTCGTTTTGTCTCCTCTCTTATTGTAAAGACGTTGCTGTATCACCTCATAAGCATAAATAAATAAATAACCAGAGGTATGCATAAGAACAAAGCAGTGAGACAAAGGAAATAACGATATATACAGAAGAAAAGGAAAAAAAAAAACAAGAGAAAGAGGGAAGCAAGAAAAACAACACAAAAAGAGTAGCAGTAAGAAAGTGAGGAGTGAGTGTCACTTGGCCTTCTTCTGAGATATGGACTTGTGGAAACCATAAAACGCCGTAGCAATATACTTATTCTGGGTCATATTGTCAATTATATATGGAAGTGAAGCACAGAGTTGCCCAGTTTTGAGCATAAGGGTTTTTCTTTCTTCTTTCAGAGCATAGCAATCAAAATATAGTGAGTGATTTCATTTTTTAGTTTTGAATTACAGAAGGTACAAATCGGGTCCTCACCGCAGAGCATCTTGGTGTGGTTTTCTCTGAAAAAACTTGAAAGTATTCTAACTTGTGCGAGTAGTCTTACAACCGGGAAAGGAAAATCCCCTAAAAGGTATCCCTCCGTCATGAAAGATATGTGAATGTCTTTGTAGTGAGAGTATAGCTTAGATTTATCCATTCTTGTAAGGTCGTTTTGTATAGATTGGTCTGCCGCTGTTTTTAAGAGCCCTGTAATCGCGCTCCTCAGCGTTTCATGATCATCACAGGAAACAAGTGCAGGGTACCATTATTGTTAAGCAGATTGGTGAGCTTTGTAATGAAACCGATGGGTGTGCCCGAGGCATTAGACAGTTCCCGTGTTCTATTAAAACACATACGCGGCAATCTGTCACTGCTCATATCATTATTATGTTAAGATATCTCTTCATTGTATATTTGTATGACGAACTAATTCTTCCATTTAAAATACAATTGTCAAGTAGAAAATTAGGAAAGGGCATTGATGCTTAAAATTACTTTTTAGTTCGAATGAAAACATAAGTTATCATTATTTGGTTAAGATATTTCTTCATTGTATATTTGTATGACGAACTAATGCTTCCATTTAAAATACAATTGTCAAGTAGAAAATTAGGAAAGGGCATTGATGCTTAAAATTACTTTTTAGTTCGAATGAAAACATAAGTTATCATTATTTGGTAAAGATATTTCTTCATTGTATATTTGTATGACGAACTCATTCTTCCATTTAAAATACAATTGTCAAGTAGAAAATTAGGAAAGGACATTGATGCTTAAAGTAACTTTTTACTTTGAATGAAAACATAAGTTATCATTATTTGGTTAAGATATTTCTTCATTATATATTTGTATGACGAACTAATGCTTCCATTTAAAATAAAATTGTCAAGTAGAAAATTAGGAAAAAGGACATTGATGCTTAAAATTACATTTTAGTTTGAATGAAAACATAAGTTATCATTATTTTGTTAAGATATTTATTCATCGTATGTATGACGAGCTAATGCTATATTTAACACTTTCAACCCGAGAGATGTAAATTCGCGTCCTTTTCGATTTTCAAAATTAAATATAATATTAAATACCGAATTCGCGTCTACCAGTATCTTGTTCCTTCTTGTCTATCTATCAGTGGGTTGGGGAAATGTCAGCTGACCTAATGTACCTGTAAAACATCGGCAAGGAAGCGAATTCACTTTTCTCGGGTGAAAGTGTTAAAAGACAATTTTCACTTAGAAATTTAGAAAAGACAATTTAAAAAAAAAAGACAATTTATTTAATAAAAAACAATTTTAAACTTATAAAAATATAATAGAAGCAATGATAAAGGTTTATATTACAATCAAATTATACTTATCAAGATCAACAATCTGTTCATAAAATAATAAATATTTGCTACCATCGCATTCAAAATTGAATACTTTTATGAGTTTACGAATTGCAATATCAGTTATTTTCTTCTGAATGGATATCGAAATACTTGAAACAAATGCTAACTTAGGTGATGCTTACATTTAACCTATTGCCTCAATTTCAAAAGCGTAGTTACAAATTGACTAAAAGGTTAAGCTGGTAGGTATATTGTGTTTCTGTATAGAGGGAATGTAAGAAAATATTTTATAACCATATTAAACAAAATTGAATAACTCTATTTAAGAAAATTTCAAAACGGTACTATTTCTAGTGATTGATTGAAACGGATATGAATATTAGTTGATAGAAAGGCATATATTGGATTTAATAAAATATTTATTTGCTAATATTTCGGTTGCCTGAACACCAAATTTTATCAAGGCATTACATTTTTGTATAAACAAACTCAGCGCCGCATAATGTTATTAGGATTGCTCTATTTTCAGAATGGATATGAATATATCTCTAAAATCTAGACTAATTTAAATAAAAATAGACAAATATTTCACTAACAAAACTAAAAATATCTATAGTATAAGTGTTAATATTATTGATTTTTTTTAGTTTTAATTGATGTAAATAATTATATGTAAATAATCTTTGTCAGGATTAGAATGACGATTCCTGTATGGGACTTTGATTCCAGTAAAAGGCTTGTTGCTGCTGTTGTATATAGTCACAGTGTAGAAAATACTATACTATACCTACTACATATATCTCTGTATTCTTAGTTCTCTTCTCTTCAATTACTCTGTAAACTGGCGAATCCTATATAGGACGAGAGGTCCTCAATGAAGGCTTTTGTTGTTGTTGTTGATTTTATTTTAGTTTTAACTCTTTTCTCTTTCAATTGGATCATATCAATTTAAATTTGTGTATATTTTTACTACTTTGAATATATATCAATCAGCCAAATAAATAAAATGTCTGCGATATCCTCAAGTGAGATTATTTACTGTTGTGAAGTGAAGATTTTTCCTAATTCCTCCTATGCATTTCTTGACATCTTAAACTTCAGAGTTTTCATATTCTCAACCTCCAACCCCAAGACACATTATTGACTGTATTGACTCATCCATTGATGAGCTCTACTCTTCCCCGGCAGACACCATCAACAAGCTTTACAAGCTTGATACCTTAATTGTGATTTAGGTAGAGATAAGAAACAAGAAGAGTTTTGATAACCTTTTTGTAAAATAAATGTATAGGTTTAATTAAAACGTGAAATAAATGTTAACATTATAATTTTAAATATTCTATAATTTTTCTTTCCTATATACGGCAAGCTACTGTTCTACTTGAGTTAAAAATAATTCATTATTGAATTAATTTACACTCGTGGACAAAACGAAGTTGTACATTTTAGAATTTTATAACCATAACTGGTTGAAATATATTTTTGAAAATAGAGCAATCCATAAATAAATCTTTAGTTAAAAAGGCATATATTGGATCAAAATATCATTTATTTTACCAATATTTCAGTTGGCTGAACGCCAACCTTTATCAAGGTATTATAACATATTTAATGTGTGTCAACAACAATAACTCTGAGAGATATTTGATACACAGTGACCTTTATTGAAGACACACGGGATAACCAAGTCTGAACAAAATTGTCTCTGTCTCCTTAAAAAAAAAAAAAAAAAAAAAAAAAAACAGACAACCGGGAACAATAAAAAATTTCCACTTCCTTAAGTTTTGTTTATGAGTATATTTGAGTTTCTGACTTGGTAAATTAGTTAATTTTAATGTATTTTTGAAGTATGTATCACACACAGAACATTATCTCGTTGATTACGATGCAATTCAAAGAAGCCATCTAAACCAAAATGCAGCTAACTTGTGTTATGCTTACATCCCCAACCTATAGTGTTCTATTTTGAAAATAGAGCAATCCATAAATAAATCTTTAAATAAAAAGACATATATTGGATCAAAATATCATTTATTTTACCAATATTTCAGTTGGCTGAACGCCAACCTTTATCAAGGTATTATAACATATTAATCTTATATATTAATAATCTTATATTAATATTAATATGTTATAACACCTTGATTAAGGTTGGCGTTCAGCCGACTGAAATATTGCTAAAATAAATTATATTTTGATCCAATATATGCCTTTTTAATTAAATAGTATTCTATGTTTAAAAGTTCTATAGAAACAGCTGAACTAGGTAACAGTTTGTAGCTGGAATCTATTGGAAATTCTCAATTCCAAATGAAATATAAACTAACGTAAAAGAAATCCTAATTTTATTATTAACATTTCTTGATTAAAATGAAAGCAAAAAGGTATAAAAGCACAATTTTCAATTATAATAAAAATTTCTCATTTAACACTTAAATTGGATCTAGCATAATTGTCTATCTCTGAATTTTAATATAATAGAAAATTTTGAATATATCAATTTATTATTAAATATAAAACGACATTTGAAAATTATCCCGCATGTGTTTCCTTTAAACGAAAAATCGAAATATATTTTTAAGGAGAAATAACGGTTCTTTCTAACCTTTCTCCTTAAAAATATATCTCGATTTTTCGTTTAAAAGAAACACATGCGGGATGATTTTCCAATGTTGTTTTACAATCATAATCCGAATTATATTGTATTACATATGAAAGGCTCAAATTTGTATATAATGTTGTTATTAAAACTATTTTATAAAAAGTTAGAACTAATATTTAAATGTAATTTATGAAAAGGTAGGAGGAGGTTTGATATACTAATATTAGCGGTTTTATGATAATGTGTTAATATAATTATTAATTATATTGTGGTGGTTCGTCTGGTTTTGAAGAAATGATTCAATTATTCATTCCAATGTATTTTAATTATTACAGATATAATATAAAAATAAATATCAATGTTAATTATTATCGTTACAAATAAAAATCTAGTAAAGAAGAGTATAAAAAGGTTTTACGAACGGAAAAATATGTCCAGGGTAGCCTAGTGGACATGGCATCTGCCCGGTAAGCGGAACACTGTGGGTTCGATTCCCATCCCTGGACACTTTTTTTTCCGTTTATCATTACTCTTCAGAATTCACCCTTTCATACCTCATCCAAAAGGTTAGAAATAATCGTTATTTCTCCTTGAAATAAATTTTGATTTTTCGTTGAAAAGAAACACATGCAGGATAGTATTTCAAATGTCGTTTTACAAATATACTTACGTTAACTCGTACCTTTGAAGGAATATATTTAAAAATATACCTCTACTCTCAATGGCTTTTATCTTAAAATTTTAATAAAGACAAATTTAATAGTATTTTAATAAGTAAGGGATAATATTATTTGATTTTTATTTAAAATTTTCAAAAATATTTTTTAGAGTCACATACACACAAAAAAATATTTTTCAGTCTATTATTTATTTTGAAGATTGATATTTAAAATTTTACATAAAATATTCTATTCATCGCCGTTTCTTATTTAAATTGGATACACGTAAAAAACACATGCTTCGCAATATCTCATTTAAAAATATTTATTTTTCAGATATAACAGTGATAAACAAATACACAATTTTAATAACCACATGTGCATATACTACATAAAGACATTTTTTCTATAATTTACACTTTTTTTAAATAATAAAACTTTTTCAATATCTATATATATAAAAATGAATGTTTGTATGTTTGTTGGTCTGTTGGTATGTCCGGTATACAAATTCGCAGTAGTTCACTAATTCAAACCAAAATTTCCATACATAGGTAAAAAATAACGGGGGTGACGATAGGCTATTTAAAAAAATATATAAATCAATTATTAAAACTATATATTCAAATTATTCAACTTAGCTCACGAGCAGCGCCCTCTATCAATACTAAAAGGTTATAAATACGTTTAAACCAATCGTGATGAAACTTTGGGAAGATGTTTAGTATACTACCGGGATGGTTTCTGGCTAATTACTCTTTAGAAATAACCTTTCGTTGCATTTTTATTTACAATAAAACGTAAATTCACTCGCAATCAGCGCCCCCTCGCCGCAGACGTATGGCCTTAAATAGCCTCGCATGAGCTTATTTGTAACGTCAAGCTTAGCCTATAGGTTAGGTACACAGCTTCGTACCCCCGCAACCTAGGTTCGAGGCTCAGCGTGGGTGTTTTTTTTTTTCATTTCTTTTATATTATTGTAGCAAATTATTAAAAATATTATTTTATTTAAAATGTACGTTTTATATATATAAAAAAATATATTTAAAAAATATATAAAAAATATATATAAAAAAATATATAAAAAAAATATATAAAAAATATATATAAAAAAATATATAAAAAAATATATAAAAATGAATGTTTGTATGTTTGTTTGTTGGTCTGTTGGTATGTCCGGTATACAAATTCGCAGTAGTTCACTAATTCAAACCAAAATTTCCATACATAGGTAAAAAATAACGGGGGTGACGATAGGCTATTTTAAAAAATATATAAATCAATTAATAAAACTATATATTCAAATTATTTAACTTAGCTCACGAGCAGCGCCCTCTATCAATACTAAAAGGTTATAAATTCGTTTAAAATCTAAATCTTCTCAATATTTTATTAATAATAGTTCGCTTAATAACACATATAATATAAATATTTATATAATAACTGCTCTAATTTGAAATATTTGGTAGGTTTTATTTATTTATATATTTTCATTTTTAGATATAACTGATCTAATTCGCCGTTTAAAATATCTAATAATAGTTCGCTTAATAACTAATTGATCTAATTCGCCGTTTAAAATAGTTCGCTTAATAACACATATAATATAAATATTTATATAATAACTGCTCTAATTTGAAATATTTGGTAGGTTTTATTTATTTATATATTTTCATTTTTAGATATAACTGATCTAATTCGCCGTTTAAAATAACTGCTCTAATTCGAAATATTTGGTATGTTTTATTTGTGTTCACTATATTTCTATTTATTTGAGGTATTATAATTTCCATGTTTCAAAAACCTATTTCAAAAAGGTCGTTAGAAATATGTAAGGCCTGAAATAGCTTTACATGCGAATATTTATGATGCCAAGCGTGGCTTAATGGTTAGGTGTATGGCTTCGTATTTCCACAACCTTGGTTCCAAACTTAGCCTGGGTGCTTTTTTTTTTGAATATTATTGAAGCAAAGTTTTTTTTTACAGTACCAAAATTTCCATATATAGGTAAACAAATACGAGGAAAACGATAGGCTATTTTAAATTATATATAAATTAAATATTAAAACTATATATTCAAATTATTCTACTTAGCTCACGAACAGCGCCCTCTATCAAGGTTATAAATACGTTTAAAATCGATATCTTCTCAAAATTTTATTAATAATAGTTCGCCTAATAATTAGAATACTTGATCTAAATCGAGATATTTATAGACGCTCGCTCGATTTTAAGATTTACACATGTGTATATCGTAACTAATCTGACTGTAAAGTTTGGAGCGGGACGTTTCACAAAAGTGACATCCACGGTGCCAATTTATAATTGTAACGAATAGTATTTGAATAAAAACATTTAATCGGGTAAAACCCGGGCGTTGCCCGGGTCATTCGTCTAGTTTGTTATAAAAATATATATTAAAAATAATTAAAAATAAAATAATTTGAAAATATATATTTAGGCCTAAATATGTTAAAATAACTTGTTATAAAAATATTTAGCTTGTATGTAAAATTATCCAAACATTTATTGTATTTACTTATTTAATTAACGAATGAAATATTTCGTACTATTTTGTACTCTATATGCTACATAAAATTAATTTACTATTAAGGATATCGCTTTGAAAATTAAGGATAAGGAACATTAAGTATATGTTTGTATAAAATCATATTGAATACAAAAATATATAATATTTATATATTTTTAAAATAACATTATTCAAAATTTTAAAATAAATGTAAAGATGTTCAAATTTTGAAAAAAAAAAAATCATAAAAAATATATTTCATACCAAGAAAATTGTAAAACATTGATTTTTAAAAAGTAATTTATGTCATGTCTTCATACAAAATGGCAGCGAAGATAATAGCTTACCTTTTTTTTCACAATTTTTTTACGCCTATTTTAAATATTTTATAAGTAAACAAAAGATAATTTCTGACATTATGTCGATAAACAAATTAACGCGATCTTTTGATAAAATTTTGTAATTTGTCTTGTAACACAGAATCTGATAAAATCGGCATGATTCTTATCTTTAAATATTTCACAATATTTAAAAAAACTTTTTGAATTTTTTAATATAACTTTTGCACTACTTATATTTTTTAAACAACATTTTACACTTGAATAACATTTCAGATTTAAAAATGTTTTATTTATATATAGGTTTTGAGCGCAATTTCAAATTATAATTTAGAGATGTAGTATATCTATATTAAGTTCAAATCTAAAAGTTTGAGGGATGAGTTTCTTTTGCAAATAGAGATGTGTAATATAATTTAATTTACTTCATTATTAATTTTCCTGTAGAAAGGCGTTCCCGAAAGCTCGAAATAAATTTATTTGCAAAAGAAACTCATCTCTCAAGCTTTTAGATTTGAATATTCTATTAAGGGATTAGCCTATTAATTAAATATCTATAGTATAATTGTTAAAATACATTGAAAATCGAATATTTTATTAATTATAATCAGAGTGTTGTTATTGACGTGAAAAATTATGTAATTAAAATGTGAAATGTCAAAGAGTGTAAAAGGTAAAAAAATTAAAAAACTTAAGATTTAATTCAAAATAAAATGCATTCATTAGTTTTTAAATTGAAATAGAAAGCATATTGTAATGGAAATTAGGAAAAATATCGCCATATTAAAAAACAGTGATTATTCAAGAGGAATTAAAAATGCATTTTGTCTATTGCTTGATTAAACAGATTTAAAATTTCTATATAAAATAGACAATTCCAATTATAATTAAAATATTTCAATAAATACTAAAAATATATATAGTGTGTATGATGCTCAAAATATTTTTTAGAATCGAAAATTATCGATTAAAAATGAAAATGTTATAATTAAAGTGTAAATAGTTTTTCATTAGAAGGGTAAATATTTTATTCCCAAAATTTTAAAACTTATAAATTCAAAAATGTCCTTTTGATATCAAAAATATTTTAAATAAAATATATAAAAATAGATTTTTTCAATTAAATAAAAGTATTTGAATTAACACTGAAAAAAAAATACTTTTTGAACTTTCAAATAAAGTTGCAAAATATTAACCTCATATGAAAATATTGTTATTAAAGTGTAAAATGTTATTTATGTTATTAAAACAATTTTTAAAAGTTCTAAATATATAAAATAATTCTGTTTGAAGAGTTTGAAATGTTTATTTTTATTAAAGTAAAATTTATTGCACACACGCAAAAATTATGAATTTCGTTTAGATCCAATATACACTGGTGTCCAAAAAATAAGAAACTTTTGTTTTTTAATGATATGTTTTAAAAATATACAACGCTAAAAGCTAAAAAGTAATTTAATTAGGTATTTTAAGTCGTAGAATCTATTTATCGCAACCATTCGATTCGGTAAATTTGAAAATATGCAAATTTTTGCTTGTCTTTATAAGTGTGCTATTTGGCGTGTCGTTTACCCCATCTAAGAATTGTCCAATTATAATTTTATTTAATCCTTAGTTAATTATAAGTTTACGAAAAATTTTAGCAGATGATTTAAAATGGAGAGCTGTTAGAAGAATGGAGGCAGGGCAATCACAAGTTGAATTAGCAAAATGGGTAAATGCGAATAAATCTGTGGTCAGCAAAATATGGAAACAGTTCATTGAGACATGAACCATCAAAAGAAAAGAAGGTTCTGGTAGAAAAAGAAAAACAGCTACCTCTGAAGACCGTTATCTGGTCTTAACTGCCAAGCGCCATAGGGAGATGACAGTTATTCAACTCTCTAATGAACTCTCAAGTGCTACTGGAACGAGAATTTCAAGACAAACTGTTTACCGAAGGCTTCAGGAAGGTGTTCTTTATGCAAGACGACCAATGGTCTGTATCCCTTTAACCTCTGCTCACAGGAGAGCCCGCTTGAATTGGTGCTTGGAACATCACGCCTGGACTCATGATCAGTGGGCCAATGTTCTCTTCAGTGACGAGTCAAGATTTAGTTTAAACACAGATTCTCGACGAGTTTTAATCTGGAGGGAGCCTGGAACCCGCTATCATCCCAGTAACATCAGGGAAATAGACAGTTTTAGAGGGGGCAGTCTCTTAGTTTGGGCTGACATCAGTTCTAGCAGACGCACACCCCTCCACATTTTTTCTGGGGGCACTTAACTGCCCAAAGGTACAGGGACGAGATCCTTGAGCCCTATTTAAGACCTTATAGAGATCAACTTGGTCACAATTTAATTTTAATGGACGATAATGCTCGTCCGCATAGGGCTAAGCTAGTCAATGAATATCTCCAGAGTGAGAATATTCGAAGGATGGATTGGCCAGCCAGATCTCCGGACCTGAATCCAATAGAGCATGTGTGGGATGCTCTAGGGAGGCGTATTGAAGCTCGTCACCCCTCTCCCAGAACCCTCGTTGAGCTAAGAACTGCTCTATTGGAGGAGTGGGGTTTACTACCCCTGGACCTCCTCCAAAGCCTGGTAAACAGTATGAGGGCTCGCTGTGAGACCTTGATAGCTGTTAGAGGTGATCATACTCCCTATTGATATCTTATTTCTTTAAGATCTGGAACCTTAGCATTGGGTATGTTGGTAATAATTTGCATATTTCATAATTTCAAGTATTTTTTAAATTTTCATATAGCTAGTCAAATTCTCCATAGTGTAAACTATTTGTATACTAAATTTTATATTTGTTAATAAATTAGCTTTTGAGAAATTTCAATATTGGTTAAATTTCTTATTTTTTGGACACCAGTGTATTTAAAATAAATAAAATAGTAAAATTCATTATAAATTTATAAACGAATCAATACGAAATATTTTAATATACGTTTTTATATTTTCGTAATCTTTATGTTTATGATATGGTAGATTTTTTAATTAAAAAAATCGTGAAGAATGCTCTGCTATTTGACGGATTCCTATGAAAAGTGTTGGGGAAAAAATATAGATTCGTAGATGAAGAGAAAGATCCTTTATTACCTAAAGATATAAAACTATAAAAAAAATAAGGACAAATTATATTTACATCAGTAGCTCAAGCCGGCCTGCCCTATCCAATGACCACTAGCCAACTAACAATCCAACAAGGCTATATAGGCAGAAATATCAATTTGCATAAACAATACTAAAACTCTATCCAAATACCTGCATATCAAACATCGTAGAAATATTATGCAATTGTCAATTTAAACAAAAAGAGAAATAAATAAGGTATTTGTTTAATTTAGTTAGAATATTTATGTTTATATAAAGGTTTAATATAATTTTTCTATGATTGTGTAAATATTCATTGAATTTATCATCATCACCTTTTTTGTTTACAAAACTGTTATATGAAAATAAAGTAATGTAATTGAACGAAGTGGTTGCCCTCATGTTTACTGATCCAATGTTTAATAATCTAAGGTTTATATTGTAAGAGAAAATTATACAGTATTGATATAATACCTTGAAAGCATTGATAATGCCTAAAATTGAAAAAAAAAAAGAAATTGATTAGGTTCAGGAATAAATTTAATAAGAACCGTTCATTAATATGAAACGAACGAATAAAAAAAGGTATTTAAAATCATCTTTTAGTTTTTATGATTTGATTTTAAAAGAACATATCGTCAAATTAACCAAAATTTCAAACATATTTACATACAGTATTAGAGCTCCGAGAAGCGGTCTGGTGGATCAAATTGGCGAAACCGCTGGGAGGGTTCACCACTGATGAGCCAAGCCCTCCCAATATATTTTTTCATCGCAGTAAGGACAGTAGAAGTTTGTATTATGTATAAAAGAAACAATCGTGCTTTTAAATCCTTCCATTTTATATGTATAGATGGCGCGTTATTGCTTTGTGTTATATTTATATTTATATATACTTCATTAAAACAACTTCCATCATTGTTTAACATATTGTAAATAACTACCTTGCGATTTCTTCTATCTTCTTATGTTGTTGCTTATTTGTTTAATGTATATGTTTATTCAATGCTCTTTTTATTAATTGCTAATTTTATATTTTTAATTCTGTTACCTACTCTACAACAATTATTGTAAATAGTTTCACGCGCAATTATCCAGATTGGATATAGCGTGTCTTGTTTACAACTGGTAATAAATAAATATTTATTGATGACCCGACATTTCATTATACTGCGACCTTTATAAAGAGAAATGTATTCTGGAATTCTTTTTGCACAAAAATTTGTATTTCATATTTAAAGGTAAATATGCAAATATGTTTTAAAGGCAGTAAAGGATATAATTAAATTTACTTTAGAGAGAGTTTGAAGAACACCTTTATTGATGTTTTTGTTAATTGTTCATAAATTTCCTTTTCTTGAAGTAAACCTTCTACCTTAGTGTTGTGATCTGTAGTGTTCATAATTACTGTATTTCTTCCTTTATCAGAAGGTTTATTTTTTTATTTTAACAATTGCAGAATACACGCTATATCCACAAATCGGATATTTGCGTGTGAAATATATACATTTAAATGAAAAACAAAAAGAAAAAGTAGTTTAAAGGGATATATACATATTTACATATCAGTATGCAAATTGATTACATTAGTAGTCACTTATTTAGTTAAGTACATTCTGCAGAATTGGTTGAATCTTTGGTGTATGTCCTTAGTGTAGACCAGATCTTGCATATTTTTTATGGTGTTAAGGTGTAATAACAATATCTTTATTTTGCTTTAACGATTTAATGGCCTGTCTTTCTCCTTTATTTAAATTTGTCTTGTTTTTCGTTCTAAATTTTTAATAATAGGAGTAACTTCTGTTCTAATTTTGTGCTCTATTTTCAAAACAATTTATCGATATATTTTGTATTCTTTTGATATTTAATGTTTTCATTTATAGTGAAAATTTGCTGTCGGTAGTTGATATACTGATGGATATGACATTTGTCAAGTTATGTAGTAAAACTTCACGATATTTCGACGTTTCACTGTCACCATTTACTGTTCGTTTGATCTTGAAAATGGTGACAATATCGGGAAAATGTCAGTCAGTAAGATTCTCACCACATACAGTTGACGATTGTTTTATTCATATACAACAAATGAAAGCATTAAGACGTGAATATTTCTTTTTACATAAAATCAAACTTCTACTGTCCTTACTGCAATGGAAAAATATTGGGAAGGTCTCGGCTCATCAGTGGTGAACCCTTCCAGCGGTTTTACCAATTTTTTTAATCTACCAGACCGCTTCTATAGAGATCTAATACTCTATTGGATTTCTGGTTCAAATCACATAAATAGGTACCGCTCAGCAAGAGCAACCTAGTTCATGATAATTGAACAATGAATAATATGTGAAGGTTATTCACATATTAAACAAAATTTTAACGCGGGATTCAATCCCGGTTCATGACTGTCGGGAACCGAGGGTGTTACCCACTCGTCCACCGACTTTTTGTTTATTTTTCTATTGGATTATTTTACTTTTATATGTTACACTGAAGGGTGGAATCTTAGAAATGGTATTCAAACAAACTATGGAATAAGGTTTTAGAACAGTAGAATTACAAGACACTTCGGCCAGTAGATTTACTGACCGAAGTGTCTTTTGAATGTCAACCAGGCAGCCTGTATCTTTACGACAGTAGAATTATACTTAAAAGTTTTCATCGAGCAATGTTCTTCCACATACAATAAGGACAAGTTAGGCATATTAATACAAATCATTAACGCCACATCTATATAAAACAAATGAAAACATTATAAGACGTGAATGTTTATTTCACAATTAAATCCAAACTTCTACTGTCCTTACTGCGATTTATGAATATTGAGAGTGCTCGACTCATTAATAGTGAACCTTCCAGCGGTTTTGTCAATTTAATCTACCAGACCGCTTCTTTAGAGCTCTAATACTGTATTGGATCATTCTGTTTATATATGCTGCAATGAAGGGTGGAATCTAAGTAATAGTATTTAAGCAAACTATGGATATAAGCTTAACCTAATAGTGGTGTTCATAATGAACTCCAACGCCAGTTTTGGTAAGTTCAGACATAACCCAATCATTATTGTTCATTGACGCGAATTTTATTTATTTATTTTTTAAATAGTTTAATTTGCACAATTCCCACGCCAGCCAAGGGGCCATAAAATGTATTTATAGTGGTGGTTCAATCCTGTGGAACCCTGGGGAAGTTCTCTCCCCTAGAATCTCTAGGGACCTCTATTCTAGTCCTCTGAGAGACCTAAATCCATCCTACTAACTCAGGAGTGGCTAAACACTACCCCTACAGTGGCGAACAGAGGATTGGACGGCCTAGCAAGATGGACTCATCCCTGCTAGATCCCTAGTTCAACTGTTCCATTGTTGGAGCTAGGTAACTTCTAGTAAATCTATTTTAACTAGAATTATAAATAGTTTAAATTTAAGATATTATGATGCATTAGCGCGCCCTCTGTTATGAAAATTGGAAAGTACTATAGACACGTATGATTCTTTTAAAAATTAAACAATTTCTACTGCCCTTACTGCGATGTATAAATTAATGGGAGGGCCTGGCTCATCAGTGGTGAACCCTCCCAGCGGTTTTGACAGTTTAATCTACCATTCCGCTGTTATATTGCTTTTTTCGATATTATATGATATAAATATACGATATATATATACACTCATGGACAAAACTTAAGGAAGTTGAAAGTCTCCTATGTCATGTTTGTCTGTTTCTCTGAGGAAGATAGAGACAATTTTGTTCACACTTGGTTATCTCGTGTGTCTTCAATAAAAGTCATTTTAATATCTTTCAGAGTTATTGTCTGAATCCCGATATACATGCTGAGAGATACAACTTCCTTAAGTTTTGTCCATGAGTGTATCTTTCAGAGGTATTGTCTGAATCCCGATATACATGCTAAAAGGTACAACTTCCTTAAGTTTTGTCCATGAGTATACACTCATATAGTGTCACCAAAGGTTGACTTGATGGACACTATCAACAACAAAAGGGGGTTAATCATCAAATCATATATTCTCCAACAATAATCTAAACATTCATAGAGAGAGATGAATTCTTAAATCTATGATTACTATGGATGCGCTAACATCTTATCTTTCTATTTCATAGTCAACATAAATGATCCATAAGTTTCTCTTTAAAATGCTTTCTCTTATTTATTCCAAGTAAACATCGTACAGGCCATTGTAATCATCTAAGTGGACGTTTCTCGGTTTTCCAATACAGGTGTTGTGGGCTTGTTACCGACCTGAGTCCGCTGATTATCGAAGACGATTAATAGTCTATTTTGCCGAATGAGGTGACCTTTTATTTCTATAATATATATGCACCAAAAGAGGCATCTCTCCCTTTAATTAAGCATTAGAAAAATGCATTTATGCTTATCACACTAGTAGAAACCTCTACGGTGATGATACGGAATGATCCACAACACCAATTTTGGA
>CP092872.1:10777530-10905118 GCA_030710605.1 Cordylochernes scorpioides
GTGCAGAATTCCAACTGCTTTATACACGTGTAGATATAGGGTGTACTTATAGTATAAAGGCAGTCGCTTACTATTCACCATGATTATTATGTCGCATACCTAAAATAAGTACAATCATATTTTAACTAGTATTAATTATATTACTTCGCTAACTATACACTCATGGACCAAACTTAAGGAAGTTTTACCTTCTAGCATAGATATCGGGATTCAGACAATAACTCTGAAAGATATTACAGTGACCTTTATTGAAAACGCGCGAGATAACCGAGTGTGAACAAAATTGTCTCTGACAAAACATAAGGAAGTTGTACCTTCTAGCATATATATCGGGATTCAGACAATAAATCTGAAAGATATTACAGTGACCTTTATTGAAGACGCGCGAGATAACCAAGTATGAACAAAATTGCTTCTGTCTTCTTAAAAAATAGTCAACCGGCGTTATCAAAGACTCCACTTCCTTAAGTTTTGTCCGTAAGTGTATTTACATTTATATATGAATATATAACTAAAATTCCTGTTGTCCTTTTTGTCAAACTAAGTTTCTGTTTTATTCCAGAAATATTTATTTTGAAAGGTTCTGTGTTTTATATCAACACAATGCACTCAATATTAGAAAGCTGCTGTATTTATCCAGAGGTCTAAGTTATTGGATATTTCGGAATGTTGCTCTCAAAAGAAGAAATGGTTTAAAAAAACTGAGATATTCTTATACAGACTTTCTCCAACCGAATGTTATATAACAACAACAATGGACTTTTATTAAAACATCTCATCTTACTGGTCCGAGAGTCCAAGAAATTGATAAAATCCAACAATGGCACAATGTATTATAATATAAACAGTCATTCCGCTATATGTAGTCTTGGTGGTGAAATATAACAAACGCGGTATATGTATTTTAGTCTTCATTTTCATTTTTAACAATATTTTAGGTTTTTGCCAAAATATATAGAACTGCTCGTACAAGTAAACAAGTCTCTCATTGGTCAACGACTCATAAAGGAGCTTATAAATTCTTGACTTGTTACGGTGAGATAGACATGTGTGGCTATTATTTATTTATTTAATCTTTTTTTGTCTCCTCTTTGAAGTTGAGTACACAACGAAGATATTTTGTATATCATCTCCACGTAACTAAAATTTCAAGAAAGAGTTTTTCTTCCAATATTCTGAGCATTTTGGGAATGTATGCGTGTTAAATCCAGAGTATTTTATGTTGGGCAAGGATCCTTTTCATTTGAATTGTTAGATTAAGAAAAATATAAAATTTAAGTTATTATTCACATGATTAGTTATTAAGCACAATATCTTTCGAATTATATATCAATTGGAGGCGAATGATTTACACTTAAGAGTTATATACATCTTCATATTATGATGCATTAGCGGACCATCCCATTAATTTTTCCATTACAGTAAGGACAGTAGAAATTGTTTATTTTTAAAAAGAATCTTACGCGTCTATAATAGTTTCAAATTTAGATACATCTTTAATCGTATGTTGGGAACCTTTTTTTAGAGGAAGGGAGGATAGAAAATTCAAATTTCTCCGATGAGCAAATTATAAACTCATGGACAAAACTTGAGGAAGTGGAAAGTCTGTTAGTCGCCTGTCGTCTATTCTTTTGAAGAAGACAGAAACAATTTTGTTCACACTTGGTTTTCTCGTGTGTCTTCAATAAAGGTGACTGTTTATCTTTCAGAGTTAATGTCTGGATCCCGATATACATGCTAGAAGGTACAACTTCCTTAAGTTTTGTCCATGAGTGTATCTTTCAGAGGTATTATCTGAATCTCGAAATACATGCTAAAAGGTACAACTTCCTTAAGTTTTGTCCATGAGTGTATCTTTCAGAGTTATTGTCTGAATCCCGATATACATGATGAAAGGTACAACTTCCTCAAGTTTTGTCCATGAGTGTATCTTTCAAAGTTATTGTCTGAATCCCGATATAAATGCTAAAAGGTACAACTTCCTTAAGGTTTGTCTATGAGTGTATCTTTCAGAGTTATTATCGGAATCCCGATATACTTGCTAAAAGGTACAACTTCCTTAAGTTTTGTCCATGAGTGTATATATCATATATTGGGGAACCCTTTTTAAGAAGAAAAGGGGGATAAAAAAATCGATATTCTTAAATAAGCATGCTTTTGTTTCTTATGGAATATGTTATGTAATTAAATATGTAAAAAGGATACATTTGACAACTTGATACTTTCTCCAATTGGTAAGCCGATCAAATAAGGTATCAGACTCACTGTCTTACACAATAAGAGAACTCAGCCAAAATGACAGAATTGCGAGATGAAACAAATCCTATTAAATTTCTATAATTGTGTCTGCATGTACCCAAGTTAATTAATATAAAATAATTACATATATATATATCAACTTGGTTGTATATTGAGATTCAGTTAATTTAATTGCATGGTCGCAATGTCTCCAATTAGTTCAACATGAAAGACAAATGAAATTAATTAGTTAATTAACGATAAAATATTAACAAGATACGGAGGAGGAGTGAATTTAATTAGTATTTATATATATAAGTCAATATTTATTTACATATATGTGTGGATGGAGCGACATAATTTTAATTGGAGATTTTTGTTCCTTTATGTCGCGTTTAATTTATTGAAGTGCTTGAGGTTATTGAGAGAGAGACCGAATGTATTATGGCAGATGTAAACCAAAGAACATATGCAAATATTCCTATCATCAACATATGAAGTGCCAGACCATTAAACATTCCAAATGACATAGGTATCCTTATCTAATACGGAGGTGGTTATTCATTGGATGTTGTATTAGATCAGATTGAGGCATTTCGTCGACAAATAGTTGGTTGGCTTTCAATCTGAATGATTACAAAGACCATCAATAGTTGGCACATCGATGATTTGAACGAAAAAGATAGTCCTTTTTTTAAATTCCCAAAATTAATCTACCAACAAAATTAAAACTCCTATTATAAACACTATTTGTGCTATTAAAAATAAAAATATTTTCAGTGATTTTTAAAATATACAGCTGCATCACTTTTATCTTCTTTCAAACATTCCGGTGTATTCCTGTGACTGAAACATCTGGAATAATTAGAAATCAACGATTAGTCTATATTTATTCTTAAAGATGGCGCAAGCCATCAGCAACCTTGAGTTGTACGATCAGGATATGCCCTTATTTTAAAATTTATCCACCTGATCCCATTACAATTTCACTTTTTTTCCTACTTTCCCTAATTAGTCATTTGAAATATAGGTAAACTGAAGAATTTCCAGTAGGTATTCCAGTTAACTGATTGCAAGGTATTGCTGTTGCATTTGACGAACGCTTGCAACATTTCCAAGATGTCTTGGCACGTTTTAAGCATTTTAAGAATTCCTATCTACTTTTATCTTGTCACTGTTACCCCGTTATTACATATTTACATGTAATACATATTGGAATTAGTTGCCTACACCAAAATTGTAGTTCGACAAACATCTAATTCTGTATTAGCCTACAAAATACGTTTTTTTTTCAAGTATTGATGTTTCAGAATTTAGACGAATTCTTTAGCTTTCCTTTTGCAGACCGTTCTGGAAGTTATCAATAATGTTAACAAATATCAAAATATTGAGATACAGTGAACATTTACGCGATTCAGAAGACTGGATATCTTAAGATTATCGTTTAAGGGTACAGAAAATAATATTAAGACATATCCACCACATCAAGACATTTAAAACATGCAACAATTAAAAACGTTAGCACCAGTCTCCATCATCATCATAAGTACATCCAACTAAAAAAAAAGATACTTTGGACAAAATCCAGGAAAAACTATCAAGATTAGGAAAATCACCAACTTGTGGAACGTTGGTCTGAAGGAATATTCTGGGAAATAGAAACATCACCCCCCATATTCCAATTATAACTTCTTTTTCACTAATGTATAAAATTAGTGAACACTTAGCCAACTACTCATTCTTTACAATTGTTCAGTTTACTCCTATATATATATATTGATGATAAATACCTCAATAATATATACTGTTGACGTTATGTGGCGCTGAGTTTGTTGTTGACACACATTAATATGTAGAAAAATAGTACAAATGTGATATTGTACTGTGATAAGGTGCATAAATTAAGAAAATATACAATATCCCATTTGTACTATTTTTCTAGATTGTGTCGCGGTCTCACGCAAATCTGGCCTTAACTACCTGTTTCATGATTTTTCAGGATGCCTTGAATGACCAATATTTTGGTAGTTGAAGGTACAGCTTGCACCACGCTGATGAGGGCCAACAGCCCGAAACGCGTCCGTGGTTAGCTTTTTCTTGATTAATCAAGAATGGGTATTTGGCCAATTCTGGAATAATTAAAAATCAACGAGAATAATTGATATTTATTCCGATAGATGGCGCAAGCCATCAGCAACTTTCAGTTGCACGATAAGGAGATGCCTTTTTCTTTACACATTAATATGCTATAATACCTTGATAAAGGTTGGCGTTCAGCCAATTGATATATTGGTAAAATAAATGATATTTTGATTCACTATATGTCTTTTTAATTAAATATATAATAATGTTAATTCAATTTTAATATAAAGGTGGAAAATTCTGGAATAATTTGAATCAACTATTATTTGATATTTATTCCGACATATGTGCAAATTTTAGTTGCACGATCAGTAAATTCCTTTTCTTAAAGATGAACAAGTTATAAGCCTACAATGCCGATGCCGAGCCCTGTAAGGGCTCCTAATCCAGGGATACAGGATGAGCAGTGTTTGTACCCAATTTTAGGAGCGGCTGCACATGGTGTCTGTTCCTCATGTCAGAGGCGGCCATTTCATATTGGAGCTAAGTCGGCCTGCCACTGAGTAGTGCTCCCAGGCTTAATGACAAAGGCAGACGCATTCTACTTCACCCAGTCATGATGGTTGTCAAGTCTCAAGCTCTACAAGCTTGATACCCTGATATGATTGAGTGGAGATAAGAAAGAAGACTATACATAATACAAAGACATTATACATAACGGCGAATAATATTGGTATTTCATTTTTTTGCAAGTTTTTACTAACATTTGGGACAACCATGTAATTATTAAAATATAGCTGCTCTCGTGAAATTGATAACCAGATGGGTTTGCTTAAAACGTGATCAAAGCAATAGGTCTGTCATATCAGAGAATGACATCAATTTGAAGAGATATAAAAAAAATGTATAAACTAAGAAAATACATTTATATCTGTACTAGAATAGGAAGATACAATTGAACTATTGTTGTGGAAGATGAATATTGTTTTAATGAATATTGTGTGTGTATTATCTATGAAAACAAAATCAAATAGAGCATGCTAATGGTATATCTGTCGGCGTTTAAAGTGAATCATTATGAGTTACGTAGCAGGAAAACAAACATCAGGATAATATAATAACATGCATATTTTTCATTATTAAACACACATTCATCTTTTATTTACATAAAATAGAAAGAAATTCTAAGAGAATTTGATAAGGTATGAACTAACCGAGTGTACACTTATTATTTGATTTAAATAAATTGTTTGACAATACAAATTCTTAGAATAAAATATGAATATTTCTTCTTGATCCAATATACAGCTATGTGAAGTAGTTTGTTACAAATTATTACTCTAACGGAATTTTATTAATTAGCATATAAATTACATAACTTTGCTACTTTTGGTACGTATATATGCAAATAGGGGCATACCCTGACATCTCAAATGAGTATTTTAGACGGCACAGCGTCTTCTAGTGGTGGAATAAGTATCAAATAAGCATTGATTAAGGTCTCTACCATAATATTGTCCATCCGATTTTCTTGATAAATCCAGAAAGATCAACCACGTATATTTGCATAATCCCGTTTGTGATATATTGTGATGAACTATAATCGTCTATATATATCATAATTTTACTCTAGGAGAAGATATTTCACGTAGAAAATTAAGAAAGACAAACTTTAAAATGGCAACGATTATTTAAGGCAAGAACAAAACAAAATTTATAAGATACAAGAAAAGTAGAACGACATTTGAAAATTATCCCGCATGTGTTTCTTTTAAACGAAAATCTACATTTATTTAAAGGAGAAATAACGATTATTTCTAACCTTAGGGATGAAGTATGAAAGGATGAATTGTGAAGAGTAATAATAAACGGAAAAATAAAGTGTCCAGGGATGGGGGAATCTACAATCATAAGCCGCATTATATTGTATTATAAAATACGAGAGAAGTAATGATGTAATTTTACAGAGAGTAGATAAATATAAATATAAAAATCAGTAATCTGTTTATATAATAATAATTTGCTATAATATCACTGCCGAGTAGTGCATCCCTTACATTTTTTGGCAAATTCGACCGATTTCATAAATCCTCTCGTTGAATGTTGTGGAATTCAAGCTGCTCCTGTACTGATGTGGATCATAGCCGAAGATATAATATACAGATTGACCTTTGTCTGAATTTTCCAAAACTGGTGTTGTGGTACATTCTTATCGTTTGCCTTCTACACGGAGGCGAAAGGTAAATGTCATTGTTTCGATACATTCTAAAACGTGAGATATGCTCATTTTGAACATATATACATATATTTAAAACGAAAAAGGCATATACTGACTGCCCACATCAGCATTTTAGATGACAAAACACCATCTATAGTGGAACAAATGGAACAAAACAAGGTACCCGTCGAAGGGCGTGAAGCCCGAAAGCTTGTAGCCCATGCATTTTAATAAAAAAAATTTCTCTTCGTTTTATAACTATTTACAAATATAATATAAACGATTTTTTTCCCGATATGAACCAAATCTTTTGAACGTTGATGTACAGCCATGTTGATGAGGATCAGCAGCTTGAAACGTCTACGTCTTTAGCTTTTCTTGATTACACAAGAAAGGGTATTTGATTAATATTCTTGAATAAATTTCAATGAGAATTAGTTAATATTCATTTCGACAGATGGGGCTAATTATCAGCAAACTTTAGTTTCATTATCAGTAGAAGATTTTACAGTGAGGCAACTATTGCCAAAACTAGAAGGTTATCTAGCCAACATTGTGTCTGTAAGTGCAGCAGGGCCACAATAATGAAACCTCCAACAAAATCAGAAAGTAAATTCCATCCGTCATCTCTCTATTTTTACCCCCCGTCGTGGAAAACCTCCCAGAAGACAGCTGTCAACAGTCTGCTTTTTGAGGTCCATCGATTTCTCCTGCCACCAACGTTTTATAAACCTCATGTGGATGAGGATTCCTTAGACTGATGAAAAATCATATACAGTTAAACCTGTCTATAGCGCCCCCTCTATAGACAGGTTTAAAACTGTATATCTGAAATACATTTCCGGAGAATTAATTTTTACAGATACAGGTTAGGTTTCCTTGCATAGTAAATGCAGAGTATAAAATAAAACCAATCCAATACAATAGAAGAGCTATCTGCAGATTAATTTGGCGAATCCGCTGAGAGGGTTCACTACTGATAAGCCAAGACCTCCCAATATATTTTTTCATCGCAGTAAGGACAGTAGAAGTTTGTATTATATATAAAAGAAACAATCGTGCTTAAATCCTTTCATTATAATCATATGTATGCATCTCTGCAGACCTATAAGCTTATGTCCATAGATTCCCTAAACACCCATAAGTTGTGCCTTCTTCAGTAAATATTAACGGTATATAATAGAACATTCCAATATCCTAATAAAGCGTTCTTAAGAATAATTTGGCGAAACTGCTGAAAATGTTCACCACTGATAAGCCAAGCCATCTCATCTAATAATTCATATAATTGAAATGAAGGACCTGCAGAGAAGAAATCTTAGAGATAAAATTTATCTTTAGAAACATACTTTTAGAAATAATTGCAAAATTTAGCGATGGGTGGCAATTTGAACTAAATTAATAATAAGATTATCAATCGATATACATCAATCAAATAATTGCAAATGGTTTCTTTATTTAATAAATAAAGAAAAGAAAATCAAGAAACTTTTTGCAATTATTTGATTTAAGTATATCGTTTAAATCCTTTGCAAAAATTTTACAATCCAAGGTTAACAATGCTAGCTATAGGCGTATATAGAGAAACATAGATATTTTGTAAATGCTAATGGTATATTTATACTATCATTGTATTCAGATTTTTAAAAAGGAATCTATCTTGAATGGCCAACTAAACGCTGCTTGATGTTGTACTGGGATATGGTGCACAAAGATGGCGCCAGCCATCAGCAACTTTCAGTTTCACGATAAGGATATGCCTCATTTTCTTTCGTAATATATATATATATATATATATATGTAGTAATGTAGTTGTTGTTATCCTGTTGGATGAATGCAGTGTGGCATGTTGGTTGCAGTCATGGTGGCCACAATGTTTAGAGTGGGTTCAGGCGTGATTGGGATTAAACAAAAGGACGAGACATGTTGGATGTCACCATAGAGATGGAGAGAGAGTAAGTGAAGCCGACACCGGTCAGGGGAGATCTGTCTAGAGGGGTCTGTCAATCCTCGTGTCTCAAAGCGGACTAATCTGTTTGAGCAAGAAGAGGGCACACCCGACTTGTTTTTCGGACCCTTTTCCTCTACAGGCGCCGACTGTAACTTACTCGAAATTTTATTTGTTACCGTGGCAATTACATTATAATTATACAACACATGGGGACCTAGGATATAAAGGTTTATATTGGAATATATTACAACATATATATATATATATATATATATAAATCGCTGATTTAAATTTATATCCAGAAATTTAACCAAAAATATTTTCCTGATAAAATATAATACACTAATGTATGAAAAGCAGCTAACAATTTAGGTAGAGTTAAGTCTTGTAGGCCTTGGATTAAGATCAAGTTTGAATAATTAGGAAAATATGATTATTCATAGAGCCTTTGTTGGCACTTCGTCAAGGATTAAAGAATTTTAAAAGAGATAGGCAAATAATAAACAAATAGTATAATTTTAATAACTGGATTTCACGAGATTTTATAAATAATTTCTGGATTTCCCATCGTAGTGGTTCAATATTAGGCATGTAGAAATCCTGTTGTGTAAAATTATAGTTTGATATAAAATTACATTTGAGAGATATATTGAAAGAAGCATTAACAACTCTTCTTAAAAATCCCAATAAAACATATATTATAGTTTATTCGATTCTCTTTAATAATTTTATAATTTCATTGAGACATATGTGCTTTATATTCGGAAAATAAATACTTTTTTATATATTAATTTTACTAATTTTTGGACTGTATCTATTTATTTATTACTAGACGGGTGACCCGGGCTTCGCCCCGGGATTGACCCGTGTGCATATCTACCCGAGTGATATATATTTAGATAAGATTTTTTTTATAATTGTTTGTTATTAGCATTATCTGTTTGTTTGCATCAGCATAATTTAATCTAATCTTTGATAGAGGGCGCTGTTCGTGAGCTAAGTAGAATAATTTGAATATATAGTTTTAATAATTGATTTATATATATTTTAAAATAGCCTATCGTCTTCCCCGTATTTTTTTACCTATGTATGAGAATTTTAGTTTGAATTAGTGAACTACTGCGAATTTGTATACCGGACATACAAACAAACAAACATACAAACATTGATTTTATATATATAGAAGATTATCAAATCAGACTCGATATCCCTACAAGGGATGCTTGTGTCAAGCAACAAATACTAAATTCAGAGAACTATTTTACATAAACAATTGATTAATTACAAGGTTTGAGTAGAAGTTTAAAGAAGTAAAGAAAAGGAAGAGACCTGTATTCTATACTGTATTCCATATGGAGAAATGTGTGATATAATTTCTTTGTTACGGAAATTTCGGAGTATAGTCGTCATTTTCAGTTTCTTCATCCAGATATTTAAAGTCAAGTTCATTCAGTTTAAAGTGAGTCTTCGGATTAAATCAACGCTTCAATATTTGGATTATCCTTCCTCCTTTTAGCATGATGCATTGGCGCGCCATCTGTTAACAGAATTTTGACTATTTTAAAGACGTAAGGTTATTTTTATAATTAAAACAAATTTCTACTCCCCTTACTGCAATGATAAATTAATGGGAGAGCTTGACTCATCATTGGTGAACCCTCACAACGGTTTCGCCGGTTTAATCTACCATACCGCGGTAATATTCCGTTAGGCTGTTTTGCCTTTATTCTAATGCTGAAGATGACCTTATGGAAAAGGTACGAGTACTCGTATTTCATAATTAGATATGCCAAATTGCTATTTTTTTTATTTATATGAAGAGCGCATATGCGATAATATATAAGGTTGTCCCAAAAGTTCGTTTTTTTCTTAAAACTTTGTATTTCTCATTACTTGGCAAATAATATTATTATGGCGAAAACATAATAATCCATAATACAATTACTTTATACATAATACTAAGACATTATACATAACGGCGAATAATATTGGTATTTCAATTTTTGCTAGTGTTTATGAACTTTTGGAAGCATATAATATACATATATATATTTATATTGTTCAAATATACATAATAATAACAATATTTCACAATTGGAAGTACGTCGATAATATATTTAATTTCACCAAGTTTAGCCGAATAACTGTCGCGTTTTAGTCTTCATCCTTTTAATTCTATTTGCTCCAAGTTGTTGTGTTCCTAAATATCACTCGGTCACTTAGATCTTCTTTACACTCAAACTCTTTATTTATCATAATAATAACGGTGAAAAAGGCACCTCCCCCTTTGAATAAATATATTAAAATGTATTTATAGAACGATTCACACAAGAGAATGTATGTAAGGAATTAAAACTATTATAGACGGGTATTATGTTAAAAGAAACATACGCGTCTAAAATAGTTTCAATTTTTCAAAACAAATGGCGTGCCAATACATCATATTGAAATATATTGTTTTGAAAATAAAACAATCCATATTTAATTCATTAGATATTAAAAAATGCATATATTGTATTTAATGAAAGATTTATTTGTCAATATTTAGGTCCTTTAATAAAGTAAATGAAGAAGAGTTACAAGACACCTTGTTTATACGTTTTAGTTAGCTAAAGAAGGGCTTGTGCCCTAAAGCTTCCTCTAATCAAGTAAATGAAGAAAAGTTACTCAGTTTTTAGATTATTTTAGTAATTTGTCGGAAAACGCAATACTGTTATAATGATTATAGAAAATTCATTTGATTTATGTTGAATTGAAACCATTGCTATACTGGGAGAAGTCCTGTATGGGGCTTGATCCCTAATAAATATTTTTGTGTTTGTGAATATAGAAAATTCCTAGTAAATTAATGAAATTAATGATACATTCTCTGATTATGGATCAATCTTTGTACGCTAGTAGATATTTCAAATTTGCTGTTTCTACCGACAGTAAACATTCCTTCTTCCCATTCTCTAACTAATGGTTAACTAATGGTTATAATAATAATAAGGTTATTATAAATAACACGCACTCCTTCTGTTTATTACTAGCTTTATCATTCCCCAATTTATTCCGACATACTTTTTAATAGAATAAAATGGCGGGCGCCTTTTTCTCTTCTGAAGAATTTAAATTTTAAAAATAAAAGAGAAGGGAGGGGAAAAGTTTTTTTTTTTTCATTATTAAATAATCTAAAGTTCTTTAGAAGGGAAAATATTCCTTACGGTTAAGAATAAGTAAATTATTTTGGTTTTTCTTTTTGCATATATACAATAATGATTTGAATTTTCTCCCCTTTTTTTTCAGTTTTAATTTAATACGTGAATGCCTTTCTTTTTCCCAATTTTTATTGTTTGGATAGATTGAGGGCTTCTGGAAGACCAATAGTAATAGGGCAATCATTATCTTTTTTTTTTGTAAATTTTGTTTTCCTTATAACCCTGTTGTTGATTAGCTTTAATATTTTTCTAGGATATTAATAGAATAACTAAATTTCGTGGTCCATTTGGATGAGGAAAGCGAAGACTAGAACACGGCTGATTCCACACTCGCCGTTTTCAGTGATACGCTAACTTCTACACGGTGGAATCTGTGGCCACTGGATATGGGTCGGATCTGGAGGCTGTTGTTGGGTTCTGTGCTGCCTGGAGTATAGGAGCTCCATATATGCTTCCTTCCTGTGGTGAATCTGTTTAAGACTGGTGGTCTTAATAAAGCTGTCTATGTGTGTGTGAATATATTCTTATATATATATATATATATATATATAAACAGTAGAACCTATATATATATTTATCATTAAATATTACACAAAATTCTATTCACTATACAAACGTATATAATAAACTCGACCAAATTCACAATAGACATATTGATATATAGGTTTTTAACTTATAAAATTAGACAATATCAATTTATATTTAGACATTTTCAATTTTTATTTAGACATTTCTCATTTTAATTACAATTATATTCTCACAATGAGTATCTTTTTTATTTAAAAAACGCTAGCTTTCAAGCGTTAATCGCTCTTCATCGGGCTTACAATAATATCGACTTTAACCCACCAGAAATATTTACAAAAAACAAACGCGCGCCGCGTGGATATTCATTAAAAAGATACTCATTGTGAGAATATAATTGTAATTTTAATACTTTTTCACAATTTTATCATGAATAGAGATTTCACATTTTAATATAGACATTTTCATTTTAATTTAGACACATGGACGTTGTATAGAAAAGTCCATGTGTCTAAATTAAAATGAAAAATGTCTAAATAAAAATGAAAAATGTATAAATATAAATAAAGAATTGTCTAATTAAAAGTTAAAAACCTATATACAAAATAATAGGGATTCCAGAAGAATGTAATTTCTAAAACGTTATTTCCTCATGTTTATAAAGGCAGCAGACCTTTTAAGGGGCCTAAATAAAGTATGAGAAGAACTTAAGGAAAAGAGGCTCACAGGAGAAAAAGCTATAAAATTAAAGGACTATCCGACCGCCGAGTTAGTTTCATTAACTATTAAATCTCTATCCATATAGAACCCGCCATATAACGTTAATAGAAGCTAATTATTAATATATGTGCTTACCGCCTTTAATATCCCTTACCATAAATAGGGTTAATCGTTTGTTTTAAAAAGGTAGATGTGCTCTATCAATTTGAATTATAACCCTTTGATAAATTAAGGTATATATGTTTTATCGTTTTGAGACCACTCTATAGTGAAATAAATTTCTATAAATTATCTATTTATAAATTAGGTTGGGAATATAACGTAACGATATTATATATTAATTGGATGCATATATTTATATATGTTTTTTTTCACAGCGATATTTGAAAATAATATATGTTTGATTAAAAAGGCATATATTGGATCAAAATATAATTTAATTTACTTTGATACTATTTTTTTAATTTTGATCCAATATAAGCCTTTTTAATTAAAGATTCATTTATGAATTACTCTATTTTCAATATATATATATATATATATATATATATATATAATATCTTATTCGAAAGAAAATTTAAAATAAATATTTTGCAGACGAATATTTTACCAAATATATATTTTATTAGAATATATATAGATAGCCAAAATATAATGTATTTATCATTTAATGGGAAATATATCGAAATGCATAAATGAAGTCAATATTTATTTAAACCGTGTGGGTTTATATAATTTGAAATGAAATTATTTCTAAAGCAGATATATACATTTCAAATTTTTCTTAACCGAAGCGTGAAATTACATGCCTATCAATCTTTTAGATTAGGAAAAAAAGAAATCAAAAGAAAAATTCAATATTCCGAAAAAAAAAAGAATTTTCAATTTGAATTGGTTTCTTTCCGATATGGAAATATCAAAAAGTTAAAATATATTTTCAAAGGTCTTTTTAGACGCGCAAAAATAAATAATAAAAAGTTTACTAATATATGTATTTATTTTATATATTTATCTCAATGATTAAATAAATAAATAAAGAATAATCTCAATCATGTTATATACGTAATGTTTGTTATATGTTTAAGAAAATACATTTTAAAAATATAAAACAAGTCTATTTTATGCGGATAATTTACATTGTTATTAAGATTAATATAAATGCATCATAATATTATATAAATAAGGTAAATGAAATGATACCAAAAGAATCGTCAAAAACTCACCAGTTATCCGAGCAGACGATGAGGCGAAGTTCTTCAATTCACGACCACAGAACACAGTGGCAATCCAGGAGTGACTCGTAGCCCCCTAGCGGAGAAAAATAGCTCTGGGCGCAAAATAAAATTACAATTAATATAAAATGCGTCCTTTCTCTTTCTCTCTCTCTTTTTTAAAATATTATATTTGCACATTTGTTATATTAAAAATAAATGTCTAGCACTATAATATTTGTAGTATTAAAGAATTGATTAAATAGATACTTTTAATAAATAGTAGCGGTCGAATATATTTTTCTAAATGAATATTGAGATCGTTATCATAGTTTAACCAATTAAATATATTTAAAAATATTATATTATTTTAATTAAGATAATTATAATTCAATAGTATTTATTATTTAATTAAAAAGGCATATATTGGATCAAAAAATCATTTATTTTACCAATATTTTAGTTGGCTGAACGCCAACCTTTATCAAGGTATTATAACATTTTAAAGTGCGTCAACAACAAACTCAGCGCCACACAACGTCAACAGCATTAAGTTTTTAAAATGTTATAATATTTAAATTATAACACTTTAAAATGTTATAACACCTCAATAAAGGTTGGCGTTCAGCCAACTGAAATATTGGTAAAATAAATGATTTTTCGATCCAATATATGTCTTTTTAATTAAAGATTTATCTATAGATTGCTCTATTTTCAAAAGTATTCATTATAAAAATAATTTGATATAATATAGTTTTAATAATTTTAATTTTTAGTTTGCATTGTCAATTTATTTTCAATATATTTTGACAATATTATTCTATAAATAATTCCGATATTATTAGAAATACTTTTAACCTTATTGAAATTTGTCTATTTTAAATATTTTATATCGGTTTTAATTAAGCAAAAGAAACTCTGATGATTTTGTAATTTCACTAAAGAAAAGTTAATAAAGTGTTTAAAATTACGTTGAATTTTCAAATATTCTTACAACGAGCTACTTTTCCAGCTTGAACATCATTTGTTTTTCATAGTTGATGCTTAAAATAACTTTTTAGTTTGAATGAAAACATAAATTATCATTATTTGGTTAATATATTTCTTCATCGTATATTTGTATAACGAACTAATGCTTCCATTTAAAATACAATTGTCAAGTAGAAAATTAGGAAAGGGCATTGATGCTTAAAATTACTT
Source organism: Cordylochernes scorpioides (assembly GCA_030710605.1). Taxonomy (NCBI): domain Eukaryota; kingdom Metazoa; phylum Arthropoda; class Arachnida; order Pseudoscorpiones; family Chernetidae; genus Cordylochernes; species Cordylochernes scorpioides. The sequence goes on from CP092872.1 coordinate 10,792,876, forward strand.
TTTAGTTCGAATAAAAACATAAGTTATCATTATTTGGTTAAGATATTCCTTCATTGTATGTATGACGAGCTAATGCTATATTTAACACTTTCAACTCGAGGGATATAAATTCGCATCCTTTTCGATGTTCAAAATAAAATATAATATTAAATACCGAATTCGCATCTACCAGGATCTTGTTCCTTCTTGTCTATCTATCAGTGGGTTGGGGAAATGTCAGCTGACCTAATGTACCTGTAAAACATCGGCAAGGAAGCGAATTCGCGTCTTTCGGGTGAAAGTGTTAAAATACAATTTTCGCTTAGAAATTTAGGAAAGACAATTGTCAAAAAATGACAATTTATTTAATAAAAAACAATTTTAAAACGTATAAAATATCATAAAAGCAATGATATAGGTTTACATTACAATCAAATTATACTTATCAAGATCAACAATCTGTTCATAAAATAATAAATATTTGCTACCATCGCATTCAAAACTGAATATTTTTATGAGTTTACGAATTGCAATATCAGTTATTTTCTTCTGAATGGATATCGAAATACTTGAAACAAATGCTAACTTAGGTGATGCTTACATTTAACCTATTGCCTCAATTTCAAAAGCGTAGTTACAAAGTGACTAAAAGGTTAAGCTGGTAGGTATATTGTGTTTCTGTATAGAGGGAATGTAGGAAAATATTTTATGACCATATTAAACATAAAGTGAATAATTTTTTTTAGAGAAATTTTCGAAGGGGTACTATTTCTAGTGCTTGTTTGAAACGGATATGAATATTAGTTGATAGAAAGGCATATATTGGATTTAATAAAAGATTTATCTGCTAATATTTCGGTTGTCTGAACACCAAATTTTATCAAGGCATTACATTTTTGTACAAACAAACTCAGCGCCGCATAATGTTATTAGGATTGCTCTATTTTCAGAATGGATATGAATATATCTCTGAAATCTAGACTAATTCAAATAAAAATAGACAAATATTTCACTAACAAAACTAAAAATATCTATAGTATAAGTGTTAATATTATCGATTTTTTAAATTTTAGTTTTAACTCTCTCTCTCTCTCTCTTTTAATTGGATCATATCAATTTATATTTGTCTATATTTTTACTACTTTAAATATATATTGTTGTTGTTGTTGTTGTCGTGTCCAAAGAAGAGTCTCAGATGTCTCCATGCATCTTCATCACAGCAGCAGCAATATCCACTATCTTGGGTGTGTAAAGCTGCTGCTCTGGGTCTAAGTCAATTTTCTGCAAGGCTGCGGCCATTGCTGGGCATGAGAATATGTGAGTAGGTGTTAGTTCCACACCAGGACAGTTGTTGCATGCTTTATAAGTTCTTGTGCCATCTGGATGTATTGTCATTCCTTTATAGTGTTTTGTTCTAAGTCTTGTTATAGTTTTTGTCAGTTTTCTCTCAGAGTTTATTTCACATATTTGATCTTTTCTTATTTTTTGTTTCATTATCTTGTATTTTGCCAAAGCATCACCGTCAAATACTGACATTTGTTCTTTCCTTTGGCTCAGCTTTCTGGCTTCCTTTGCCAATTCATCTGCCATTTCATTACTCTCGATCCCAACATGGGCAGGAATCCATATATTAATTAGCCATATAAATAAAATGTCTTCGATATCCTCAAGTGAGATTATTTACTGTTTTATGTGAAATGTACATTTTTCCTAATTCCTCCTATAAATTTCTTGACATCTTAAACCTCAGAGTTTTCATATTCTCAACCTGCAACCCCAAGACATATTATTGACTGTATTGACTCATCCATTGATGAGCTCTACTCTTCCCCGGCAGACACCATCAACAAGCTTTACAAGCTTGATACCTAAAGTGTGATTTGGGTAGAGATAATAAAGAAGAGTTTTGATAACTCTTTTGTAAAATAAATGTATAGGTTTAATTAAAACATGAAACAAATGTTAGCATTATAATTTTAAATATTCTTTAATTTTTCTTTCCTATATACGGCAAGCTACTGTTCTATTTGAGTTAAAAATAATTAATAATTGAATTAATTTACACTCGTGGACAAAACGAAGTTGTACATTTTAGAATGTCATAACCATAACTGGTTGAAATATATTTTTGAAAATAGAGCAATCCATAAATAAATCTTTAGTTAAAAAGGCATATATTGGATCAAAATATCATTTATTTTACCAATATTTCAGTTGGCTGAACGCCAACCTTTATCAAGGTATTATAACATATTTAATGTGTGTCAACAACAATAACTCTGAGAGATATTTGATACACAGAAACCTTTATTGAAGACACACGGGATAACCAAGTCTGAACAAAATTGTCTCTGTCTCCTTAAAAAAAAAAAACAAAAAAAAAAAAACAGACAACCGGGAACAATAAAATATTTCCACTTCCTTAAGTTTTGTTTATGAGTATATCTGAGTTTCTGACTTGGTAAATTAGTTAATTTTAATGTATTTTTGAAGTATCACACACAGAACATTATCTCGTTGATTACGATGCAATTCAAAGAAGTCATCTAAACCAAAATGCAGCTAACTTGTGTTATGCTTACATCCCCAACCTATAGTGTTCTATTTTGAAAATAGAGCAATCCATAAATAGATATTTAATTAAAAAGGCATATATTGGATCAAAATATAATTTATTTTACCAATATTTCAGTTGGCTGAACGCCAACCTTTATCAAGGTATTATAACATATTAATCTTATATATTAATAATCTTATATTAATATTAATATGTTATAACACCTTGATAAAGGTTGGCGTTCAGCCAACTGAAATATTGGTAAAATAAATTATATTTTGATCCAATATATGCCTTTTTAATTAAATAGTATTCTATGTTTAAAAGATCTACAGAAACGGCTGAACTAGGAAACAGTTTGTAGCTGGAATCTATCGGAAATTCTCAATTCCAAATGAAATATAAACTAACGTAAAAGAAATCCTAATTGTATTATTAACATTTCTTGATTAAAATAAAAGCAAAAAGGTATAAAATCACAATTTTCAATTAAAATAAAAGTTTCCCATTTAGCACTCAAATTGGATCTAGCATAATTGTCTATCTCTGAATTTTAATATAATAGAAAATTTTGAATATATCAAATTATTATTAAATATAAAACGACATTTGAATATTATACCGCATGTGTTTCTTTTAAACGAAAAATCGAAATATATTTTTAAGAAGAAATAACGATTATTTCTAACCTTTCTCCTTAAAAATAAATTTCGATTTTTCGTTTAAAAGAAACACATGCGGGATAATTTTCCAATGTCGTTTTACAATCATAATCCGAATTATATTGTATTACATATAAAAGGCTCAAATTTGTATATAATGTTGTTATTAAAACTGTTTTATCAAAAGTATAAACTAATCTTTAAATGTAATTCGTGAAAAGGTAAGAGGAGGTTTGATATACTAATATTAGCGGTTTAATGAGAATGTGTTAATATAATTATTAATTATATTGTGGTGGTTCGTCTGGTTTTGAAGAAATGATTCAATTATTCAATCCAAGGTATTTTAATTATTACAGATATAATATAAAAATAAATATCAATGTTAATTATTATCGTTACAAGTTAAAATCTAGTAAAGAAGAGTATAAAAAGGTTTTACGAACGGAAAAATATGTCCAGGGTAGCCTAGTGGACATGGCATCTGCCCGGTAAGCGGAACACTGTGGGTTTGATTCCCATCCCTGGACACTTTTATTTTTCCGTTTATCATTACTCTTCACAATTCACCCTTTCATACCTCATCCAAAAGGTTAGAAACAATCGTTATTTCTCCTTGAAATAAATTTTGATTTTTCTTTGAAAAGAAACACATGCAGGATATTATTTCAAATGTCGTTTTACAAATATACTTACGTTAACTCGTACCTTTGAAGGAATATATTTAAAAATATACCTCTACTCTTAATGGGTTTTATCTTAAAATTTTAATAAAGACAAATTTAATAGTATTTTAATAAGTAAGGGATAATATTATTTGATTTTATATTTAAAATTTTCTAAAACATTTTTTTAGAGTCACATACACACAAAAAATATTTTTCAGTCTATTATTTATTTTGAAGATTGATATTTAAAATTTTACATAAAATATTCTATTCATCGCATTTTCTTATTTAAATTGGATATACGTAAAAAACATGCTTCGCAATATCTCATTTAAAAATATTTATTTTTCAGATATAACAGTGATAAACAAATACAGAATTTTAATAACCACATGTGCATATACTACATAAAAATACTCTTTCTATAATTTACACTTTTTTTAAATAATAAAACTTCTTCAATATTTGTTATAAAAATATATATGAAAAATAATTTGAAAAAAAATATATAGGCCTAAATATGTTAATTTGTCATAAAAATATTTGTAATAATTTAGCTTGTATGTAAAATTATGCAAACATTTATTGTATTTACTTATTTAATTAACGAATAAAATATTTTGTACTATTTTACATATTACATAAATTTAATTTACTAGTAACGATATCGTTTTGAAAATAAAGGATAAGGAACATTAAGGATATGTTTGTATAAAATCAAATTGAATACAAATATATATAAATTTATATATTTTTAAAATAACATTATTTAAAATTTTAAAATAAATGTAAAGATGTTCAAATTTTGAAAAAAAAAATCATAAAAAATATATTTCATACCAAGAAAATTGTAAAACATTGATTTTTAAAAAGTAATTTATGTCATGTCTTCATACAAAATGGCAGCGAAGATAATAGCTTACCTTTTTTTTCACAAATTTTTTACGCCTATTTTAAATATTTTATAAGTAAACAAAAGATAATTTCTGACATTATGTCGATAAACAAATTAACGCGATCTTTTGATAAAATTTTGTAATTTGTCTTGTAACACAGAATCTGATAAAATCGGCATGATTCTTATCTTTAAATATTTCACAAATTTAAAAAAAACTCTTTGAATTTTTTAATATAACTTTTGCACTACTTATATTTTTTAAACAACATTTTACACTTGAATAACATTTCAGATTTAAAAAGGTTTTATTTATATATAGGTTTTGAGCGCAATTTTAAATTATAATTTAGAGATGTAGTATATCTATAGATGTTCAAATCTAAAAGCTTGAGGGATGAGTTTCTTTTGCAAATAAATTTATTTCGAGCTTTCGGGCAACACCCTTCTACGGGAAAATTAATAATAAAGTAAATTAAATTATATTACACTGAGATGTGTAATATAATATAATTTACTTCATTATTAATTTTCCTGTAGAAGGGCGTTGACCGAAAGCTCGAAATAAATTTATTTGCAAAAGAAACTCATCTCTCAAACTTTTAGATTTGAATATTCTATTAAGGGATTAGCCAATTTATTAAATATCTATAGTATAATTGTTAAAATATATTGAAAATCGAATATTTTATTAATTATAATCAGAGTGTTTTTATTGACGTGAAAAATTATGTAATTAAAATGTGAAATGTCAAAGAGTGTAAAAGGTTAAAAAAAAATAAAAAACTTAAGATTTAATTCAAAATAAAATACATTCATTAGTTTTTTAATTGAAATAGAAAGCATATTGTAATGGAAATTTGGAAAAATATCGCCATATTAAAAAACAGTGATTATTCAAGAGGAATTAAAAATGCATTTTGTCTATTGCTTGATTAAACAGATTTAAAATTTCTATAAAATAGACAATTCCAATTATAATTAAAATATTTCAATAAACACTAAAAATATATATAGTGTGTATGATGCTCAAAATATTTTTTAGAATCGAAAATTATCGATTAAAAATGAAAATGTTATAATTAAAGTGTAAATAGTTTTTCATTAGAAGGGTAAATATTTTATTCCAAAATTTTAAAACTTATAAATTCAAAAATGTCCTTTTGATATCAACAATATTTTAAATAAAGTATATAAAAATAGATTTTTTCAATTAAAATAAAAGTATTTGAATTAACACTGAAAAAAAATCCTTTTTTGAACTTTCAAATAAAGTTGCATAATATTAATTTCATATGAAAATATTGTTATTAAAGTGTAAAATGTTATTTATGTGTTATTAAGACAATTTTTTAAAAGTTCTCTAAATATATCAAATAATTCTGTTTGGAGTTTGAAATGTTTATTTTTATTAAATTAAAATTTAATGCACACACAAATTATGAATTTCGTTTAGATCCAATATATTTAAAATAAATAAAATAGTAAAATTAAATATATATTTATAAACGAATCAATACGAAATATATTTATATATGTTTTTATATTTTCGTAATCTTTATGTTTGCGTTTATTATATGGTAGATTTTTCAATTAAAAAATCGTGAAGAATGCTCTGCTATTTGATGGATTCCTATGAAAAGTGTTGGGGAAAAAATATAGATTCGTAGATGAAGAGAAAGATCCTTTATTACCTAAAGATATAAAACTATAAAAGAAGAACAAATTATATTTACATCAGTAGCTCACGCCGGCCTGCCCTATCCAATGACCACTAGCCAACTAACAATCCAACAAGGCTATAGAGGCAGAAATGTCAATTTGCATAAACAATACTAAAACTCTATCCAAATACCTGCATATCAAATATCGTAGAAATATCTGCAATTGTCAATTTCAACAAAAAGAGAAATAAAAAAGGTATTTGTTTAATTTAGTTAGAATATTTATGTTTATATAAAGGTTTAATATAATTTTTCTATGATTTTGTAAATATTCATTGAATTTATCATCATCACCTTTTTTGTTTACAAAAATGTTATATGAAAAATAAAGTAATGTAATTGAACGAAGTGGTTGCCCTCATGTTTACTGATCCAATGTTTAATATAATCTAAGGTTTATGTTGTAAGAGAAAATTATACAGTATTGATATAATACCTTGAAAGCATTGATAATGCCTAAAATTGAAAAAAAATAAATAAATTGATTAGGTTCAGGAATAAATTTAATAAGAACCGTTCATTAATATGAAACGAATGAATAAAAAAGGTATTTAAAATAATATTTTAGTTTTGATGATTTGATTTTAAAATAATATATCGTCAAATTAACCAATTTCAACATATTTATATTTATATATACTTCATTAAAACAACTTCCATCATTGCTTAACATATTGTAAATAACTACCTTGCGATTTCTTCTATCTGCTTATGTTGTTGCTTATTTGTTTAATGTATATGTTTATTCAATGCTCTTTCTCTTAATTGTTTATTTTCCTTTTGATAATTCTGTTACCTACTCTACTACAATTATTGTAAATAGTTTCACGCGCAATTATCCAGATAGGATATAGCGTGTCTTATTTGCAACTGGTAATAAATAAATATTTATTGATGACCCGACATTTCATTATACTGCGACCTTTATCAAGAGAAATGTATTCTGGAATTATTTTTGCATGACAATTTGTATTTCATATTTAAAGGTAAATATGCAAATATGTTTTTAAGGCATTAAAGGATATAATTAAAGTTACTTTAGAGAGAGTTTGAAGAACACCTTTATTGATGTTTTTGTTAATTGTTCATAAATTTTCATTTCTTGAAGTAAATCTTCTACCTTAGTGTTGTAATCTGTAGTGTTAATAATTATTGTATTTCTTCCTTTATCAGAAGGTTTATTTTTTTTAACAATTGCAGAGTACACGCTATATCCACAATTCGGATATTTGCGTGTGAAATATATACATTTGAATGAAAGACAAAAAAGAAAATGTAGTTTAAAGGGATATATACATATTTACATATCAGTATGCAAATTGATTACATTAGTAGTCACTTATTTAGTTAAGTACATTCTGCAGAATATGTTGAATCTTTGGTGTATGTCCTTAGTGTAGACCAGATGTTGAATATTTGTTATGGTGTTAAGGTGTGATAACAATATCTTTATTTTGCTTTAACGATTTATGGCCTGTCTTTCTCCTTTATTTAAATTTGTCTTGTTTTTTCCTTCTAAATTTTTAATAATAGGAGTAACTTCTCTTCTAATTTTGTGCTCTATTTTCAAAACAATTTATTGATGTATTTTATATTCTTTTGATATTTAATGTTTTCATTTATAGTGAAAATTTGCTGTCGGTAGTTGATATACTGATGGATATGACGTTTGTCAAGTTATGTAGTAAAATTTCACGATATTTCGACGTTCCACTGTCACCATTTACTGTTCGTTTGACCTTGTAAAATGGCGACAATGTCAGTCAGTAAATTTCTTACGACATACAGTTGACTAATGTTTTATCTATATAAAACAAATTAAAACATCAAGACGCGAATGTTTCTTTTCGCAAATAAATCTAATTTCTACTGTCCTTACTGCGATGAAAAAATATTGGAAGGGCTTTGTTCATCAGTGGTGAACTCTCGCAATGGTTTCTATCCATATGTTTTCGTTTATTGTTCATTTGTGAGTATTATATATATATTTTTTAAATATTTTAATTTGCAGAATTCCCACGCCAGCCAAGGGCCATAAAATGTATTTATAGTGGTGGTTCAATCCTGTGGAACCCTAGGGAAGTTCTCTCCCCTAGAATCTCTAGGGACCTCTATTCCAGTCCTCTGAGAGACCTAAATCCATCCTACTAACTCAGGAGTGGCTAAACACTGCCCCCACAGTGGCGAACTGAGGATTGCACGACCCAGTACGATGGACTCATCCTGGCTAGATCCCTAGTTCAACTGATCCATTGTTGGAGCTAGGTAACTTCTAGTAAACCTATTTTAACTAGAATTATAAATAGTTTAAATTTAAGATATTATGATGCATTAGCGCGCCATCTGTTATGAAAATTGGAAACTATTATAGACGTGTATGATTCTTTTAAAAATTAAACAATTTCTACTGCCCTTACTGCGATGTATAAATTAATGGGAGGGCCTTGCTCATCAGTGGTGAACCCTCCCAGTGGTTTTGCCAGTTTAATCTGCCATTCCGCTGTTATATTGCTTTTTTTCGATATTATATGATATAAATATACGATATATATATACACTCATGGACAAAACTTAAGGAAGTTGAAAGTTTGCTATGTCATGTTTGTCTGTTTCTCTGAGGAAGATAGAGACAATTTTGTTCACACTTGGTTATCTCTTGTATCTTCAATAAAGGTCATTGTAATATATTTCAGAGTTGTTGTTTGAATCCCGATATACATGCTGAAAGGTACAACTTCCTTAAGTTTTGTCCATGAGTGTATCTTTCAGAGTTATTGTCTGAATCCCGATATACATGCTGAAAGGTACAACTTCCTTAAGTTTTGTCCATGAGTGTATCTTTCAGAGTTATTGTCTGAATCCCGATATACATGCTGAAAGGTACAACTTCCTTAAGTTTTGTCCATGAGTGTATATATGGTAATTTAAACCAACAACCCTATATTGTATAATACCTATAACAAGATTGTCATGTTGTATATAGAAAAACATCTATAAATAATTATACGCATGATTGACATGTGTCATTGCATCACCATATGTAATGTACTTTGTACAAACTGAGGATAAATAAATAAAACTATGTAATAGATTAAGAGCTGAGTTAAAGCAAGATTGAGAAGTTCAAAAACGTCTAAAATCGAGAGAGAAATCCAACAACCCTGGCAAGTCGTTGCCATCGAGGTCAAAGGGTGCAGAATGCCGCAAACGTTCAAAGTCCAAATTCTCACATCTCTCCCCCTTCCTCCTCGGCGAAGGTATATAAAAAACCTCGGTGTCAGCCGAACCCAGATAGTCACTTCACCGTCGGCGTGAGCCCTTGTCGGTTGTACCGAGGTCCACCTCATCGATCATGTAAAACAGTAAGAAACCTTCTTTCTCCATCTTGCTCTTAGCTCGACTTTTATCCGTTCATGGATCTTTCCTACTACAACTGTGTCTCTTCGTTTTTTGTGTGTGGACATTCCCAAGCTTTCCACTCTGCCTCGACCACGACTGCCTGTACTCTGTGAAAACTATTAAAGGTCTTCCAAAGTGCAGAGAGGTACTGGAAAACTCTTCACGCCCTGACTGTTTCTCTCGATCACTACAGGTTTGACCCTCGGTTACCACAGCTATAGCGAGAGTCGACAGGATACCTCATCACAGATAAGTCGACAGGACCTTATCACATATATATATATAAAGTGTCAGCAAAGGTTGACTTGATGGACAACAACAACAGGGTGTTTATCATCAACTCATATTCTCCATCAATGATCTGAACATTTATAGAGAGAGATGAATTCTTAAATCTATGATTACTATGGATGCGCTAACATCTTATCTTTCTATTTCATAGTTAACATAAATGATCCATAAGTTTCTCTTTAAAATGCTTTCTCTTATTTATTCTAAGTACACATCGTACAGGCCATTGTAATCATCTAAGTGGACGTTTCTCGGTTTTCCAATACTGGTGTTGTGGGTTTGTTATTGACCTGAGTCCGCTGATTATCGAAGACGATTAATAGTCTATTTTGCCGGAAGAGGCGACCTTTTATTTCTATAATATATATACACTTCAAAAGAGGCACCTCTCCCTTCAATAAAGCATTAAAACAATGCATTCATGTTTATTACACTAGTAGCAACCTCTACCGTGGTGATACGGAAAGATCCACACAACACCAATTTTGAAAAATACAGACAAAAAGCCAACAATCTGTATACCATGATATCTGGATATGGGCCTTATCAGTACATGGACAGTTTCGATTTCACAATAACATATCTGCATATCTAAAGAGACAAAGCTCGCCTCTCCTGTCAAAATAGACGTCAAAACTAGACGCCATCTATTAACTGTCGCCGCAAACTAGCGGCTTCGGGTCGGTGACAAAGCCACAACACCAGCTTTGGCAAACTGATAAGTTTCCACCTAGAGACCATGGTTTCGGTATAATGGCCCTCGTCAGTCTAGGGCGGACTTTATTCCATGAGATCCACACGGGATCTAATAGAATCTTCACAATCTGCCAAAGAAGTGTTTAGCTGGCAAAGTGGCTGGGCCGAATCTATGGATACTTTGGGGCGACGGTCAATAGATGGCGTCTAGTTTTGACGTCTCTATTGACGGGAGAGGCGACCTTTGTCTTTTTAGATCAACATGGGAATTTCAGGTTTTTTCTTAAGAAAATTCAGGCTGTGCAAGATTCGACATGTTTCTGTGGATTGGGGGAACAAACTTCAATACATCTCTTGCTAGAGTGCCCTGTCTTTCAAGATTACAGAGTCAACAACGGTTTAATAGCTTTAGGCCCTAGTGGTTTAATTTCAAGTAAGGACACATTTATAAAATTTAATTTCCTTTGTAAATATATTTTGGATTCCATTAAGAAAAATGGTCTTTGATGTAACGATCTCAAGGAAATATTGGACATATTTTATGGTTGTAAACAATATATAGGTGTATGCGTGTATATGTGTGTATATATGTATATATTTTTAAATTTAATGATATATGTAACTTATGAAAAAACGTATCATTAAATGGAAGATAGGTATCTTTTATTTGTAAACGTTACGAGCTTTCGGGCAAACGCCCTTCTACAGGTTTGACAGAAATTAAGGCGAGAGACCGACCTATATACAAGGGATGATTTACATAATAAACAATTTTTATAACTTAGCAGTAAGAATTTTTAATTTTAATAAGTAACTATTGTATTGATATGGTAATAAGACGTTGTATACTAGATTTTTAACTATGTAAAAAAGGAATAGATTAACTTGAAACAAAAATATCATAATAAAGGCCTCAAATATCGACTTCCCGCCAAACCCGATATACCCAGGATCATCAGTGGAATAGAGGCCTCCGTTAAGAATCATAACCATCAAGACAGATGCGCCATCAGAAACCATGTATCCCGGGTACTCCAGAGACCTCTCCCCCCACCCCCAAATTCCCAAACTGAATCCAAGGCCCTCCGCAGACTAATGAAACAACGTTCAATTGTCATCAGCAGATCAGATAAGGGCACTGACACCGTAATCCTAGACCGATCTTCGTACCACGCCAAAATCTTGGAAATATTGCAGGACACAGCCACTTTTTCTCAAATTTCCGCACAGGAGAGCACAATAGCACTAAAAACCTTCAAGTCCTCTCTCAACCGAATGAAAAAATCCAGTCTCATCTCAACGGAGGAACACAAATCCTTTACCACTAATCTCCCCAATGGTACCTACATCTACGGCCTTCCCAAGGTCCACAAACCTTCTGTCCCTCTGCGCCCTATCATTGCGTATCACCTCTCTCCCGCCTACCCCCTAGCTAAGTACCTCTCAAATTATCTCTCACCTCTTTTAAACAACAATAGAAGTAATCTCACAGTTTCCAGCACCCCCACACTCATTCAAGAAATAACCGGCCTACACCCCCCCCCAAAACTTCACCATGTGTTCATTTGACGTTTCATCCCTATACCTCAGTCTCCCCCATCACCTGATAATTGACAGCCTCAACCAATTTTTGGTTTCCATTAACACAGATCCCGTCAAGACCAACTCTATCACATCCCTCTCACAGATATGCTTAAACATGAGCACCTTTACCTTTGACCATACCCATTTCAAACAGATAAGGGGATCGCCTATGGGAAGCCCCCTCTCCTCCATAGCTGCTGAGCTGGTTATGACCAGAATAGATAAATGGGCCTGCAACCTCCATTGTGATGACATTCTTTTCTGGCGACGATATGTCGATGATATCCTTTGCATATGTAAAACCGACCTTGAAGAAACCATCCTGTCCACCCTCAACAGCTACAACCCTAACCTCTCGTTCACCATCGAAAAAGAACAGGGACACATCATTCCCTTCCTAGACATCTTAATCATACGTACCCCAGCATCATTCCACACCACAGTATACTACAAGAATAGCAGTACCCCCACCTACACCCATTTCAACTCCTTCTGCCCCACAGTACACAAAATTAACATCGTTAAAACACTCACCAGGCGCCTTCACACACACTGCTCTCTACCCATCTTTAAAACCACAGAAAAAGCCCGTATCATCTCCCATCTCACCGCCGCCTCCTATCCACTAACATTCATTAATAAACATACCTATTCTCCCGCTCCCTCCAATCCTCCCCCAGTCTTCAGGACTACCTGCATGTTGCCCTATTCTCCCTTAACAGTTAGTATCTCCCGTCTCATCAGGCCATTTGGCATTCGCACCTTTTTCATTAATACCCCCAGTATCCACTCACTTCTCCGACACCCCATTACAAAAACTGGTGCCCAACTCAGTCCTCTGGATTCTTCTGGGGCGGTCTACTCTGTCTCATGCGAACATTGTTCCGCCACTTATGTGGGTGAGACAGGTAGAACCGTCGCCATTAGAATGTCAGAACACACCCGCAACATTAACAACAACGACCCACGTTCCCTCATCTATCAGCACGTTGCAGCCACTGGCCACTCTTTTAATACCAACCACCCCACTATCCATTACCGTAACATACCCAACCTACACCAAAGATTAATGTTAGAATCCATAGTATCCACCAAACTTAAAAGCATAAATAGAAAAATAGAAATTCCTGAAATTTATGATATTTTTGTTTCAAGTTAATCTATTCCTTTTTTACATAGTTAAAAATCTAGTATACAACGTCTTATTACCATATCAATACAATAGTTACTTATTAAAATTAAAAATTCTTACTGCTAAGTTATAAAAATTGTTTATTATGTAAATCATCCCTTGTATATAGGTCGGTCTCTCGCCTTAATTTCTGTCAAACCTGTAGAAGGGCGTTTGCCCGAAAGCTCGTAACGTTTACAAATAAAAGATACCTATCTTCCATTTAATGATACGTTTTTTCATAAGTTGTACACCGGAAGAGTTTTAAGTTTTTACTATATATGTAACTGTAAATTAAATTCAAAGAATATTTCTATATGTAAATAATATTTATGAATCTTTCCATGTTGAATATTTTCTTTGTTATATTTGTATGTACATTTAGTGCAAGTGTCCCTAGGGGGACATACCGTTTTGAATTGAAATAAATTATATATATAGATCAATATCCTCCCAGCAAAATTTCCATCTATATCTGCATATATAAAAGGCAGTTCATATTTGCATTAAAATAAAACAAGAGCCCTGTTTGAATACTCAAGCTTAAGTTTGGTCGTCGAGGTTAAATGAAGAAGTAAAAGAATGCTCAATGCAGGATTCGATCCTGCGCCGTAGTTTTCCAGAATCGAAGTTTGTACCAGCTCAGTTTCTAAACGTCCCCCATGTCAACGCCGTTCAAATAACAACCAATTACGTGACAACCAGTAGCTCGGCAGGAAACTAACAAGTATGTCCCCAGGGCCCTGCTCGTTAAATCTAACTCTGATTTGCATAGTTGACTCTCTCTAACCACTACAATTGCATATTGACTCCCATTTCCATATGCACTCGTCGATACTTATATAAGAGTTTCCTTGGATATTTATATTTGTGTGAGTGATAAACGAATTAGAATGGGTTAGATAAAGATCATGGAACAAGTTAAATAAACGTTTAGTTGATTTTTATTCCACTAGATGGCGCGCTCTGTCAAAAATGATCATGTGAGCGGTCAGGATATTCATTTTTTGTTTTTAATTTATTATTAATTTTGATATTTATATTTTAAATACTTTGTAAACTTCCTTTATTGTTTCACTGATATTATATACTAGCCGAATGACCCGGGCAACGCCCGTGTTTTACCCGATTGAATGTTTTGATTCAAATACTATTTGTTACAATTATAAATTGGCGCCTTAAATAAATGCATATGTTAGTTAATAACTATAGCCTATGTGCTTTATCTGTCTATGTACTGTTGGCTTCCGTAGGCGTCTCTTACTGGGAAAAAGAAAGAGAGGATTCCATTTAGTTATTAACTAATATATGCATTTATTTAATGAGCGACCCGCTCCAACACAATAGTTACAAAAACCAAAAAGCGAGTGGGGGGGAGGGGGGGGGGGGGCAAAGTGTCTCGCGTAGTGGCGGCGCCATCGTAGCCACGTGATCGTAGCCAACCAATAGGAAAGCGCCATTCCAAAGAAAAAGCAAACGGTGACAGAGATGACGCATAACGCTCGTAACTGTATATAGAATTATCCTGGGACAAAATTTAGCTATAAAATTAGAAGTAGCCTCTCACAGAAAAATATAAAATATTTTATATGTAATTCTGCTGTGCTAAAACCTTATGTATATAGTTTGCTTTTGAATACAATTTCTGAGATTCCACCCTTCATTGTAATATATATAAGCCGAATTATCCAATATAGTATTAGAGCTCTAAAAAGCGGTCTGGTAGATTAATTGGCGAAACCACTAAGAAGGTTAACTGTGGATGAGCCAAGCTCCCCATCCCAATATATTTTCATCGCAGTTAGGGCAGAAGTTTGTTTTATGTGTAAAAAAAAAAACTTTCGTACTTTAGTTTTTTTCATTTATTATACATCATTATGCAGATATTTTGTGGTCTTCTGAAATCCTTATTAAATTGGTATTACTTTTTATGATAAAAACGTTTAAAATATAAAATATACAGATATGTGGAAATTTTGCCAGGAGGATATTGATCTAAAGAAGCCAAGTTCGCCTCTCCCGTCAAAACAGACGTCAAATCTAGACGCCATCTATTGATTGGCTTTATCACCGACCTGAGGCCGCTAGTTTATAGCGACGGTCAATAGATGGCGTCTAGTTTTGACGTCTATTTTGACGGGAGAGGCGACCTTTGCTTCTTTTAGATACAGATATGTTTAATAATATAATAGTAGTAATATATTGTAATATAGTATTGTATATATAGTGTCATCCTTGAGCAGGGGCCATGCTAATCTTCTCTGTATTGTTCCTATTTTAGTATATGTGCCGCCGAACAAGCGTGTGATATATAGTAATTCATAGAGAGAACAGAGAGAAAGAAATTTATAATTATTATTAATATTGCCACGTGGAATATTTAGGGAAGACAAAAACTTCAGGAGGAGACAACAATTTATTTCAGGCAAGAACAAACTAAGAATGGTAAACAAAAGATGAGCCAAGTGGGAAATTTACAGAGTAGCAAGATATAAACATAAAAATGACCACTCTGTTAATAAAAAATAATAAAATTAATAAATAATTTGTTACATAGCTTCTTCCTTATGCGAGCTGTGATCCACAGCTAGCAATTATTGTAGATAATGACATGGATCTGACATGCTTTTGCCAAGGATTCCATCGAAGTCTTGGAACTTTGTCCCTAGTACCTTTGCGTCATTTTTCTTGCGGCGTGAAGAGCGGCTTTGTCGTCGTATCGTCGTCTATAGTATTGTCTATAGGGACATCATCATCTTAGAGGGAAGTCTTGGCTTTAGCACGGCGGTGGAATCCTGGAGTCAGTCTCTGAAAATGTAGAGCACAGCACCCATGGCTTCAAGGTCTTCTCGGCGATCTTCAGTTTGTCTTCCTTAACTTACCCAGCATCTCCACCAAAATGCCACGTGGAAAATTAGGGAAGACAAAAACTTCGGGAGGAGACAACAATTTATTCAAGGCAAGAACAAACTAAGATTGGTAAACATAAGATAAGCCACGAGGGAAATTTACAGAGTAGCAAGATATAAACATAAAAATGACCACTCTGTTAATAAAAAATAATAAAATTAATAAATACTTTGTTACAATATAATTTATAAATTAATGAATATTATTTTTGTAAATAAGAATTGATAGAAGCGACACACAAAATATTCCACAATAAAAGTCATCATTGAAGTAAGAGTTCTATTGGGAAAGAAGGGAAATGGAAAGCAGAAGAACAACGATGAAAAGTCTAAAAGATTTCTATCCTAAGTAAAACATTTCCCAAAATGAAAAAAAAAATGTCATTTAAAATCCATTTAAAATTTAAATCAAGTTAATAAATGAATTTCTTCCGATATTTTTATTTGGGCAAAACGTGAATTGGAAATTTTATAGTTAATTAGGTTTTAGGGCATTTATTATTCCAATGTTTTCTTTGAAGTATTTCCATATTTACGGCGTATTTTTATATCCATTTTGTATCGTGCCTAACCAAATTAGAGATGATAAAACAAAAGGTGACTTTTTTACCCTTTATTTGAATAGTTGAAGTTTTTATGCAAATTTAATGTATTGATTGAGAGATTTGAAAAAGACTTATCTCTTTGGTTCGATACTGGATTTTGATAAAATTTGTGACGATGAGAATTCTAAAGATAGTTGTTTATTGGAATTTTAATTGTATTAATTAGATATTGTTACATCATGTCTAATGCACCTATTTTATTTTGTAATATTATTTTTCATATATGTTAAATAGAAATTGATATTTTATATTTATTAAGCAAAATATTGTTGCATCATGATTAATGCGCGTATTTTAAAAATTATTTATAATATTATTTTTAATATATTTAAAATTTAAATTATAAATTTATTTATTTTTATAAAACAGATTATTACTATAAAATATTATGTACTATAAAACATTTGCATATTGATACACTAAATACACCACCTGCTTTAAACTTTGATATGATAGATAAAGAGATATTCTAGGTGCTACCTAAATATATAGTTGTCTTATTATTGACTGGTTTAACCTTGTAGGATGGTTGAGACACGTTCTGGAAAGATGAAAGACGCGTCTGAGGAGAGAATCAAGACTGAAGAATCTGCCAAACCGCAGCTTGGTGCAACAATATTGTCAAGCGGCTCAGCGGTTCCAAGCACGAGGCCCCATGGGACGCCTGTCAATCATCCCTGGACACCGGGTGTGAGGGGTTCGCGGAATTTGCCCGCCGGGGGGGGAGCTGACATCCCTCATTAGGATTATCTTTTAACTTGGGGTAAGTTGTACTCCCTCTCTCCCCCTATAAATACCCCTTATAATAAATTATTTATTCCCAAATTTGCCCTTGCTTTATTTATCTCGCAACAATATATATGTGATGGTAAAAATTATAAACGATAGCAATATGCGCTTAAGAAAATAAAGAAACGAATTGCTATAGTTTATATTTTTTACCTTCATTCTTTATAGCAATTTTCTCTTTCAATAGTGTAATGTAATCTTCTACCTAATGTTCAATAATCTTAGGTAGTGTAGTTTGAGTCAAAAGAATAGATTGTATTCTACTGTTTTATATTTGTATTAAGTATATTAATTCAAAGATTTTTCTCTATGTAAATAAATTATATAGATATATGAATAAATATAAATTGATGATGATAACATTAGCTAGCATATGATGATTAACAATTGGCAACTGAGTTAGTGCCTTCTTGCTTTTTTTGTATTTCTTCTTAATTCTTAAATTTTACTTTTGTAGTTTCTATGCATAAAGAAAACATTAAAATATATTTAAGTAACATTTTCTCTTTTTTACCCCCCAAAAAACACCAACAATTTGTATAATAATATTACAGAATTTTCATAAGAACTAAAAACATTAATATCTCACGCTATATATTGATTACATCACACAACAACAACCAAGTCCTTGGTCAAAACCATATTTACATATTATAAACAAATTTTGTTCTATAAAAATCATCATTTGTATTTTGGCACACTGTGTGACTTCACAGATCTCTTTGATGTAAGAGATATATCAATTATTCTGGAGGCTACTTAAAGTAGAGTTATCTCATTATTCCCTTATATAACCTTGTAGGATGGTTGAAATACGTTCTGGTAAGATACAAGACATGTCTAAGGAGAAAATCAAGACTGAAGATTCTGCCAAACGACAACCGGGTACAACAGTATTACACTAAATATCACTCTAGTTTACATATTTATTACAAAACACACTCTATATCCTATATTGATATTTGCATGTAAAAATGCTCAAACTATTTATATACATAGTTTTTAAAAATATATATACAAATTATTTCTATTATAGTTTTAGAGAAAGTGTGTGAAAAATTATTTAAATTTACATTTCAGAGCAATATTTATACAAAGGATAAAGTTTATTTACATATCAGATCGGTATATATCATTCCAAACCACAACCTATATAAATATTGTAACCATCTATTTATTATATTTATTAACATATTGGTAATTTTGATATTTTGAATACACTTTGAAGACATTACTCATTCCTTCATTGATATTTTTAAATTTCTTTTTTGCCTTAAATAAATTGATGTGTCATCCTGATGTTTGTATTTATTAATTTCTATATGATAATATATACTTTTCTCAATAAATAGGTCAAATACTCTTTCTTGATTGATAAAAAAAAAGTTAACCATTTACGCGTTTCGGGCTGTTGGTCCTCATTAACGTGGTGTAAGCTTGGTTCTATACATGTAGCATATATGTAATATTTTGATATATTTACATACACATATACATAGGCATCTCCTTATCGTGCAACTGAAAGTTGCTGATGGCTTGCGCCATTTCATAGGATAAGGAGATGCCTTTTTCTTAATTTATGCACCTTTTCCCAGTACAATATCACATTTGTACTATTGTTTCACATATACATAGATAAAAGATATTCACTATTACATGTAAATAACAAAAAAGTTGAACGAGGGTTGGTGACGTCAGAAATAGGTGTGACTTGCACGGCACCATGTCACTTTACATATCATGGACATTCAAAAGACCGACCTTTGAATGTGCATGCTATGTAAAGAGACATAGTACAGTGCAAATTACACTAATTTCTGAGGTCACCAACCTTCTTTAATTCCGGTAGAGACCTTTCTTGTATAAAAAGAGTTTGGAACCAGTTGAAGACAGTTGGTTGTGACAAAATATTCTATCCATTAAAGAGTTTTTTTGTAAAAAAAAAAATGATTGACTCGAACTTTCGGGTATTGGAGCTTACTTATACAGAAGTAAGGGTAACTGTAACACCGCTTTACTCCTGTAAAAGGGTTCTAAGGCCCGAAATCATGAATCAATAAATTAGTTTTGCAAGAATTTCTTTCCTGTGGATATACTTTTTTATTCGAAATTATTTTAAAGGCGTAAGATTCTTTTTGAAAATAAACAATTTCTACTACCCTTACTGCAATGGAAAAATTAATGGGAGGGCCTTGTTTCATCAATAAAGCTTATGTCCATAGTTCATCTAAAATACCCATTCCAAGAGTCTAACAACAGTATCACTATAAAAGGAAGTTCCAAAAATGCAATATAACAGCGGTATGGTAGATTAAACTGGCGAAACCGCTGGGAGGGTTCACCACTGTTGAGCCAGGCCCTCTTATTAATTTTTCCATTGCAGTAAGGACAGTAGAAATTGTTTATTTTCCAAAAGAATCTTACGCCTTAAAATAATTTCGAATTTTGATAACAGATGGCGCGCTAGTGCATCATACTTTTTATCTCAAGTGAGAGATATTATGCAAGGAATTATTGTTTTTGGAAAGACAGTTGGGTTTAGGTATCAAATAGAGATGCCGTCGCAGTGGACAATCTCATTTTTGGGCCTCGCCAGCACTTCTTTTCTAGGACCATAGACTTCTTTGTGTCACTTCTAGCCTCTAGAGTGTTTTTTCTTCTGCATTTGGTGTTGTGGTCGTGTCTAATGAAGAGCCTCAGATGTCTTCGTGCAGCTGTCACAGCAGTCGCAATTCTTCTTCATTTCATTGCCATATGTATTAATCAAGAGAGATACGCAAATTAATTATTGCATCTATTATAGTTTTGGGATACCTAAGACAAACATTCAACAAGTTCATTCTGAAATTGAGCGCGACAAAAGGCCAAGATGTTAGGCTAGAAATGTCCAAAGCTATCACAACAATTATTTGCTAACTATCAGTATTAATCAATGAAGATATCCAAATTAAAGATATTAAAATTTTAAATTTTAGGAGACAAACATTCAACAAGACCAATTTACCAATAGAACTCAACCATAGACTAAGATGCTGAGCTTAAAATCCTCAAAGAGACCATAACAATAATTTGTTACCTTCCCGAAAAATACAAATATAATATTCCGAAAAATAATAAAATAACGCTTTGAAGCAGATAATAAATCTGGAGGCGACAGGATATGAAATCTGCACTCATTGAAATTTTGAAATCGTTGTACATTCAAGAAAGTACCAAAATATATGCTACAGATGGAAAAACATAGAAAATAATGAAAACTAATAACACAGAATAGAATAATTAATAATAATAATTGACGAATTTTGTGATTTTCACTTCAAATAAAAACACATAATTTAAAAATTCGAAAACGCTTCGAAAGTTGAAGTTCACCCGTAATAAGAAAAAATAGTGAAGGGACTTGGCTCATCAGTGGCGAGCCCTCCTAGCGGTTTCGACAGCATAATCTACCATTTAATAGAATCAACAATCAATCCAGGATCAAGTTTTTTTAAATATTTTTATTTCTCTCCATAGCTTTCGGGATAACATATACTTCAACAGGAGAACTATAAATATGACTTCTAGGAGTATATACTTGTAGTTCTCCTGTTTGAAGGGCATATTGTATAGGAATATATACTTGTAGTTCTCCTGTTGAAGAGCATGTTGTATAGGAGTATATACTTGTAGTTCTCCTGTTTGAAGGGAATATTGTATAGGAGTATATACTTGTAGTTCTCCTGTTTGAAGGGCATATTGTATAGGAATATATACTTGTAGTTCTCCTGTTGAAGAGCATGTTGTATAGGAGTATATACTTGTAGTTCTCCTGTTTGAAGGGCATATTGTATAGGAATATATACTTGTAGTTCTCCTGTTGAAGAGCATGTTGTATAGGAGTATATACTTGTAGTTCTCCTGTTTGAAGGGCATATTGTATAGGAGTATATACTTGTAGTTCTCCTGTTTGAAGGGCATATTGTATAGGAGTATATACTTGTAGTTCTCCTGTTTGAAGGGCATATTGTATAGGAGTATATACTTGTAGTTTTCCTGTTGAAGGGCATATTGTATAGGAGTATATACTTGTAGTTCTCCTGTTGAAGGGCATATTGTATAGGAGTATATACTTGTAGTTCTCCTGTTGAAGGGCATATTGTATAGGAGTATATACTTGTAGTTCTCCTGTTGAAAGGCATATTGTATAGGAGTATATACTTGTAGTTCTCCTGTTGAAGGGCATATTGTATAGGAGTATATACTTGTAGTTCTCCTGTTGAAGGGCATATTGTATAGGAGTATATACTTGTAGTTCTCCTGTTGAAAGGCATATTGTATAGGAGTATATACTTGTAGTTCTCCTGTTGAAGGGCATATTGTATAGGAGTATATACTTGTAGTTCTCCTGTTGAAGGGCATATTGTATAGGAGTATATACTTGTAAGGAGTATATACTTGTAGTTCTCCTGTTGAAGGGCATATTGTATAGGAGTATATACTTGTAGTTCTCCTGTTGAAGGGCATATTGTATAGGAGTATATACTTGTAGTTCTCCTGTTGAAGGGCATATTGTATAGGAGTATATACTTGTAAGGAGTATATACCTGTAGTTCTCCTGTTGAAGGGCATATTGTATAGGAGTATATACTTGTAGTTCTCCTGTTGAAGGGCATATTGTATAGGAGTATATACTTGTAGTTCTCCTGTTGAAGGGCATATTGTATAGGAGTATATACTTGTAGTTCTCCTGTTGAAGGGCATATTGTATAGGAGTAAATACTTGTAAGGAGTATATACTTGTAGTTCTCCTGTTGATGGGCATATTGTATAGGAGTATATACTTGTAGTTCTCCTGTTGAAGGGCATATTGTATAGGAGTATATACTTGTAAGGAGTATATACTTGTAGTTCTCCTGTTGAAGGGCATATTGTATAGGAGTATATACTTGTAGTTCTCCTGTTGAAGGGCATATTGTATAGGAGTATATACTTGTAGTTCTCCTGTTGAAGGGCATATTGTATAGGAGTAAATACTTGTAAGGAGTATATACTTGTAGTTCTCCTGTTGATGGGCATATTGTATAGGAGTATATACTTGTAGTTCTCCTGTTGAAGGGCATATTGTATAGGAGTATATACTTGTAAGGAGTATATACTTGTAGTTCTCCTGTTGAAGGGCATATTGTATAGGAGTATATACTTGTAGTTCTCCTGTTGAAGGGCATATTGTATAGGAGTATATACTTGTAGTTCTCCTGTTGAAGGGCATGTTGTATAGGAGTATATACTTGTAGTTCTCCTGTTGAAGGGCATATTGTATAGGTGTATATACTTGTAGTTCTCCTGTTGAAGTGCATATTGTATAGGAGTATATACTTGTAGTTCTCCTGTTGAAGGGCATATTGTATAGGAGTATATACTTGTAGTTCTCCTGTTGAAGGGCATATTGTATAGGAGTATATACTTGTAGTTCTCCTGTTGAAGGGCATATTGTATAGGAGTATATACTTGTAGTTCTCCTGTTGAAGGGCATATTGTATAGGAGTATATACTTGTAGTTCTCCTGTTGAAGGGCATATTGTATAGGAGTATATACTTGTAAGGAGTATATACTTGTAGTTCTCCTGTTGAAGGGTGTTGGAAATAGCGATCAAAATATTGGCATGGAGCATTGGAGGATCGACCAATCAACGGCCGCGGCGGCGCTGCGGTCGACGTCAAGATATTTAGTCTTTGTCTCTCGCCTTCCTATATACTTGCCTTTAAAATATTGCTACTTTAACATCTTGTTTTAAGTTACTTTGTTTAATAAATAATCCTTTTATTTCTTGATTCAATCTCAAACTTCAACAGGTTATGGGCCCAGCACGCTTCCACTGCGCCTAAAAGGATTAACCGCCAGCAGTGAGTAAGCCTTTGTTTTGCTCGAAGTTTAGGCGTCAACCGCCAACCATAACCCTAGTTTCTTTTTGTCGTTGGCCGATTCCAAGACAAAGAAGATGAGCGAAGATTGTCTTTCAAGGATTAAAGTTTTTAATGGTGAAAACTTTTCACTATGGAAATTCCAATTCAGGCTTCTTATGGAACAACAAAAATTACTAGAATTATTGGAAGGCTTAGAAATAAAGCCGAATGTTGTTTCCTCCGACAGTAACTCTGAAAGTTCACTACAGAATTGGAAATCAAAGGACGTTAAGGCAAGAATGTTATTATCACAGGCGATCGAATTAAGGTTTCTTCAGCCCCTGATGAACTGTACTTCCGCTTCACAAATGTGGCAGAAATTACTTGCTATTCATGAACAAAAATCCGAATTTACTATTGGCCTACTTTGGCAACAATTCTTCGATGCACGATTGACATCGGAAACAATAAGTGATTACATAGCAAAAATTGAAAATATTTCTGCACAAATTTCACAAATGGGCGGAACCATAACGGAAGATCAAAAGGTAGCAAAAATTTTAAATACTTTGCCTTCGAGTATGCGCTACTTTGTTGCAGCGTGGGAATCGTTAGATCCGAAAGCTCAAACTCTTAACAATTTAACTGCAAGACTTTTGATTGAAGAAACAAGGAATCAACAAAGCGGTTCTTCTAAACAAGATGAGGCCTTATTACACAGGCAAGCACGAACGAAGCCTAAAGATACACAACGTTCTTTTCAAGATGCCAAGAAGAACACTAAATGCCACTATTGTCACAAAATTGGACATTGGAGCCGCGAATGTAGAAAAAGATTAGCTAATGAGAAAAATAAATCCAAAAATCTTCATGATTCAAAAGGAAGTTCAAGTGATTATGGACTTATTTTGTGCGATAATCAAGTAGAGCCCAATGATATTTGGTATGCTGACAGCGGTGCAAGCTGCAGCATGACATTTCGACGAGAGTGGTTCAAGACCTACACGCCGTTCACCAGTGATCATCCAATCTGCTTGGGAGACAACTCGACACTACTTGCAGAAGGCATGGGAGACATCGAGATTCAAGCCTACGTCGACGGTGGATGGTACAATACGTACATAAGAAATGTGCTCTACTCGCCGCAACTAAAGAAAAATTTGTATAGCCTTTCTACGTCCACAAGAAGAGGATTCAACGTCATTATCAAACATGACAAGCTACAGATCTTCATGGATAATGACCTAAAAGCCGTAGGAGTGCGTCATGACGACCTCTACAGTATGCTCTTCAAGGTTACGTCATCATCACAAGGCTACATCACCAGCGAGAACAAGCTTCAGTTGTGGCACGAGAGACTTGCGCATCTTCCAGTTGCTACACTTCGAGAGATGGCGACCAAAGGATTGGTGGATGGTCTGCAGCCTCAAGATTTAGAGGGAGAATTTTTCTTCTGTGAAGGATGCCAACTTGGAAAAGCCCATAGAAAGTCGTGCTATCCCTCAGATGGCAAAAACTACCAGCTAGGTGAGTTTATTTATGCTGATATTTGTGGCCCAATGCAGACTCAATCATTAAGTAAATATCTGTATTTCTGCTTATTTAAAGATTACTTTAGTGGTTATCGCCATATTTATTTTATTAAAAACAAATCAGATGTGCTAGATATATTCAAAGAATATGCTACTCTAATCTATACTCAAACTGGAAATAAGATAAAAGTTCTTAGGACTGATAATGCGCTAGAATTCAAAAGCGATAATTTTGCAGATTTATGTAAAAGATTTGGGATAATTCACGAGTTCACTGCACCTTATGTGCACGAACAGATAGGACGTATAGAAAGAGACAATCGTACGATTGTGGAAGCAGCCAGGTCCATGCTAAATTCATGAAATCTTCCAGGATTTTTTTGGGCTGAGGCATGTAACACAGCCACTAATATTCTAAATAGAAGTGCGACTAAGCAAACCCCTGGAACGACACCTTATGAACTTTTATTTGGCACAAAGCCTAATGTAGCTAACTATAAAATATTTGGCTGTAATGCTTATATGCATATTCCCAAAGAAAACCGTAAAAAGTGGGATAATAAATCGATAAAACTTATGTTTTTAGGTTATGAGAATACAAGCAAAAATTTTAGATTATGGGATTGGAAAACTAGAAAAATAAGAATTTCTAAAGATGTCACATTCGATGAGAAAGCTACTACACATTCAGATAGAGATTCTACCAAACCCAAAGAAATAATATTTCAGATTAACAGCGCTCCGGATGAATCACCAGTTGCGACAGCAAACATTCCAGTGCAGGAAATGCCGCCAGTATCCGATATCAGTTCGCATCCAATGATAACACGCTCTAAAGTTTCGAATAGCCAATGTAACTTTGCGCTCGCTGATGAACCCAGTAACTATATAGATGCAATAACGAGTTCAGATTCAGAAAGATGGAAATTAGCCATGGATGAAGAGATTGATGCATTAAATAAAAAAAATACATGGACTTTAGAACGTTTGGCAGATGGTCATAAACCTATCGGTTGTAAATGGGTTTATAAAATTAAAACGGAGTCCGATGGTACAATTCAACGATTCAAAGCCAGATTAGTTGCAAAAGGCTATTCTCAAATCAAAAATGTTGACTATTTCGATACGTTTAGCCCAGTAGTCAGGTATAATTCGTTACGCATTCTTTTATCACACGCTGCTTCTGAAAGGATGTTTCTTAAGCAATTCGATGTAAAGACAGCTTTTCTCAATGGCGAATTAGAGGAACTTGTTTATCTTGAACAACCAGAAGGCTACAAGAGAGATGATAATAGCTGCTATAGATTACATAAAAGTCTGTATGGTCTTAAACAATCTTCTAGAAATTGGAATAAGAAATTTACCAATTTTTTGTATAGCCATAATTTCAAAACATTAGACGCCGACCCGTGCATTTTCATTGGAACACACAATGATTCAAATGTTATCTTAGCTCTCTATGATGATGATGGAATTATTCTATCTAAAGATAAAGAGGCAATAGCTATTATAATGGATGAGTTAGAACACACATTTGATATTACATCTGGAAATGTTAACTTTTTTGTTGGGCTACAAATAGAGCAGTCAGAAGATAGGGCAAGTATTTTCATTCACCAGTCATCATATATTGACAAAATTTTGAGTAAATTTAATATGGCTGACTGTATTCCTGCTTCGGTGCCTATGGATCCTTCTGTCATCTTAACAAAGCAGGACTGTCCAACTCCAGAACAAAAGGAAAAGATGCCTAAATTCCCTTTTCGAGAAGCTGTTGGATCCCTTATGTTTGCATCATGCGTTTCACGTCCAGATATCACTTATGCAGTTTCACAAGTGAGTAAATTCCTAGAATATCCAGGACCTGCACATTGTACAACAGTGAAGAATATTTTCCGTTATCTGAAAGGCACTCCACACATGGGAATTCTCTTCACTGGACAAGACCAACTTGATGTTCGCTACCACTTCATTAGATCCAAACATGAAGAAGGTGAACTTAAAGTGCATCATGTTTGCAGCTCAGAACAGCTAGCTGATATAATGACTAAACCTCTTCCACGTAACCAATTCCACTACTTAAGAGGTCTACTGAACATTTTGGATCGAGAGGGAGTGTTGGAAATAGCGATCAAAATATTGGCATGGAGCATTGGAGGATCGACCAATCAACGGCCGCGGCGGCGCTGCGGTCGACGTCAAGATATTTAGTCTTTGTCTCTCGCCTTCCTATATACTTGCCTTTAAAATATTGCTACTTTAACATCTTGTTTTAAGTTACTTTGTTTAATAAATAATCCTTTTATTCCTTGATTCAATCTCAAACTTCAACAAAGGGCATATTGTATAGGAGTATATACTTGTAGTTCTCCTGTTGAAGGGCATATTGTATAGGAGTATATACTTGTAGTTATCCTGTTGAAGGGCATATTGTATAGGAGTATATACTTGTAAGGAGTATATACTTGTAGTTCTCCTGTTGAAGGGCATATTGTATAGGTGTATATACTTGTAGTTCTCCTGTTGAAGGGCATATTGTATAGGAGTATATACTTGTAGTTCTCCTGTTGAAGGGCATATTGTATAGGAGTATATACTTGTAAGGAGTATATACTTGTAGTTCTCCTGTTGATGGGCATATTGTATAGGAGTATATACTTGTAGTTCTCCTGTTGAAGGGCATATTATATAGGAGTATATACTTGTAAGGAGTATATACTTGTAGTTCTCCTGTTGAAGGGCATATTGTATAGGAGTATATACTTGTAGTTCTCCTGTTGAAGGGCATATTGTATAGGAGTATATACTTGTAGTTCTCCTGTTGAAGGGCATGTTGTATAGGAGTATATACTTGTAGTCTCCTGTTGAAGGGCATATTGTATAGGAGTATATACTTGTAGTTCTCCTGTTGAAGGGCATATTGTATAGGAGTATATACTTGTAGTTCTCCTGTTGAAGGGCATATTGTATAGGAGTATATACTTGTAGTTCTCCTGTTGAAGGGCATATTGTATAGGAGTATATACTTGTAGTTCTCCTGTTGAAGGGCATAATGTATAGGAGTATATACTTGTAGTTCTCCTGTTGAAGGGCATATTGTATAGGAGTATATACTTGTAAGGAGTATATACTTGTAGTTCTCCTGTTGAAGGGCATATTGTATAGGAGTATATACTTGTAGTTCTCCTGTTGAAGGGCATGTTGTATAGGAGTATATACTTGTAGTTCTCCTGTTGAAGGGCATATTGTATAGGTGTATATACTTGTAGTTCTCCTGTTGAAGGGTATATTGTATAGGAGTATATACTTGTAGTTCTCCTGTTGAAGGGCATATTGTATAGGAGTATATACTTGTAAGGAGTATATACTTGTAGTTCTCCTGTTGAAGGGCATATTGTATAGGAGTATATACTTGTAAGGAGTATATACTTGTAGTTCTCCTGATTGAAGGGCATATTGTATAGGAGTATATACTTATAGTTCTCCTGTTTGAAGGGCATATTGTATAGGAGTATATACTTGTAGTTCTCCTGTTTGAAGGGCATATTGTATAGGAGTATATACTTGTAGTTCTCCTGTTTGAAGGGCATATTGTATAGGAGTATATACTTGTAGTTCTCCTGTTTGAAGGGCATATTGTATAGGAGTATATACTTGTAGTTCTCCTGTTTGAAGGGCATATTGTATAGGTGTATATACTTGTAGTTCTCCTGTTTGAAGGGCATATTGTATAGGAGTATATACTTGTAGTTCTCCTGTTTGAAGGGCATTTTGTATAGGAGTATATACTTGTAAGGAGTATATACTTGTAGTTCTCCTGTTGAAGGGCATATTGTATAGGAGTATATACTTGTAAGGAGTATATACTTGTAGTTCTCCTGTTGAAGGGCATATTGTATAGGAGTATATACTTGTAAGGAGTATATACTTGTAGTTCTCCTGTTGAAGGGCATATTGTATAGGAGTATATACTTGTAAGGAGTATATACTTGTAGTTCTCCTGTTTGAAGAGCATGTTGGCTCTAAAGCTGAAGAAATAAAATGGTGCAAGAAACTTGGCTCCTGATTGATTGTTGATTTTATTAAATTCTGAAGTCATACACAATGTATCAGATACTACACTTCGATTAAAACACAATGTAGTATTAATAAAAGACAATTCGCTGAAGAAAAAGTTTCTTTTATATAACGCCAATACAAGTTTTCAACAGTCCTTCGACAGGTATAACTAAGTTACTGACGTTTTTCGAATCTAATCTATTTATATATTATATAAATAGAAAAGAGATTTTCTGCTTGATTTTGGAATATCTTGAGGGTTATACTATGTTAAAGCAGTCGTGGTTAAAATCTTGAAAGTATGATGATAAGAATGGTTTTGATCAGAGGTTGCTTTAATTGAGCTAATAAATATATAAAATACATAAGGCTTAAGGCGTAAGAATAAAAAAAAAAAAGCTTATTTACATTATGTACAAAAGTTTTGAGCCGGCCAGCGTGAGAGAACAACAACGAGTTTTTATATGCAAAGCGTGACCTCTTGCGGTCGATTTAACAGAGTATTTGGATCTATGAAATATAATTTTTTGAATAAAATAATATTTTAATATAACAGATATATATACAAAGAAGTAGGAAATATAAGACAGATATGCCAGTATATATAAATAGATTAGATTCGAAAAACTTCAGTAACGTAGTTATTCCTGTCTAAGGACTGTTGAAACCTTGTATTGCCGATATACATAAAAGAAACTTTATCCTCAGAGAATTGTCTTTTATTAATAAATATACCGAAGGGATTATATTAACAACAATGTAGTATGATTTAAAATGATGTTCTACTGCTGTATTGGGATATAAAGGCAGAACATGTAGCAACTAAGCAAAAAGATGCAAATAATTTTAAATAAAAGGTAAATTGTAAATTTACATAAGAGGCTATGTTCAAGAAATATTGAAGGTTTTGACAATAAAAAAAATGTAAACGGTAATAGGCCACAATTTTATATTAAATAATTACTGAAGCTTTCATACAAACCTTTCATCAACCTGATATATATATACACTCATGGACAAAACTTAATAAATTTTATCTTTTAGCCTATATATAGGGATTCAGTGAATAATTCTAAAATATATTTGATACACAGTGAATTTTATTGAAGACACACGAAATAACCAAGTGTGAACAAAATTGCCACTGTCTCCTTAAAAAAAAAAAAAAAAAAAAGACGACCGGCGATATCAAAGACTTTCTATTTCCTTAAGTTTTATCCATAAGTGTATATATATATGTTATATTAAAATATTATTTTATTTGGAATTATTTTTCATAGATACAAATATTCTGTTAAATCAACCGCCAGAGGTCACGCTTTGCATATAAAAACTCGTTGTTGTTTTTCCCCGTTGGCCGGCTCAAAACCTTTGTACATTATGTAAATAATCTTTTGTTTTCTTTATTCTACTCGCCTTAAGCCAGGCATAACTTTTATCAAATTATGTTCTTTTATATATTCCCCAGCTCAAATAAAGAAATCAATGATCAAAAATATTTTTATTATCATACTTTCAAGATTTAACCAAGACTGCATTAACATACCATAATCCTCAAATGATCAAAAATCAACAGAAATCTTATCATTCTTTATTAAATATAATATTGTGATGCACTAGCGCGCCATCTGTTAATATAAATATTATATATATATATATATATATAGTGTAAAAACTATATAACAAAATTATAACAGTGATTCCAAATTTAAAACTAAAGGAGCAAACTGATAAGAATGATAACTCATATCAAGTAGATTTGATTATATATATAGGATAGAGTATGTCTAAATGACGTGTAAAAACCGATGCAAAAGACGTTACGTTGTTAATTTTTATTGTTATTAATTATAAATATATAATTAACTGTATGATGTATTAGAAGTAAAGGATTTTTTTTCCTCTCTCTCTACTAAATAATAACTAATTACAAATTTTATAATTTAAATTTAATTGATCAAAATAGTGAAGATAATTTTAAAACAAAACTGGACTATAAAATTAAACAACTATTTATTATTATTATATATATATATATATATATTATATAATCTAAAAATGCAAATATTTTATTTTATTTTAAAAACATATATTTTATTTTTCATTCATTGACTGTTATACATTTTTGACCATATATTCAAAATAATAGCACTTTAATTATTGTTGTTGTAAATATGTAAAGTGAACCCTACCTTTTCTAATGAAAATCACGAATATAGAATTCATTTTCTAAATTTTATATTACTGTGATATAAATAATTTTATGTATATTTTTTTACTTCAAGAGATTCAAAATAAAAATCTGCTTGAAAGGTAAATAATAATTTTTATTTTTCCACGACTGCACCTCTTTTCAACAATCAAACACACAAAAAATTTCTAATCTATAACATATATATATATGTGATATCTTGGGACCTCTGGGACCAGTGTTACCTGATGCTAGACGAACCTCGATGTCAACTCTACCGTGCAGTCGTGGTGGAAGGCGACACAGCTGGGCCAAAGGTGAAATAAACAAACAGAGATTCCACTAAGAAGCGTCTGACGTCAAGAAGGAATGGGATGAGGAGAGAGGGAGATCTTAAGAGCAAGTGTTACCGTTGGAATCCAAGCGAAGACTAACTATTCTTGCTTCTCGATTTAACACCACGACCTTGCTTCTTTCTAATTGGCTGACCTATTTAGGTGATTCTTTCCTAATTGGTAGGACTATGTCACATGGCCTTTTTCTATTGGTTGACCTATTTAGGTGATGTCTTCTGATTGGTCTTTGCTACTGCCTTTGACGGAAGATACGTCCGGTCTTGTTCCGGAAATACGGAGGGTTACTTGACTTTTATGGTTTCCGCGGTCACAAGATACGTCCTGCTTTGTCAGGAAGTATTGACTGTACAAGTTATTAATAATTGTACCCGCTTTAAGCCTACTTCCTATGTCTTGCTGCTACTTTCTGTCCTAAGCCTGATTGGTTTTAACCTTAATTTTCTCCTGTTAGTCTCCATTCCTTCTATCTGTGCAGTTGCAATACTTTATTAGATTCTTACGCGGTACAGATTGATGTTAGTTGAGGCTTTCTATGTGCAGTACATAAGAAGTTATATACAGTCATGGGGTGGAACATGTGGTAGTAGATATCTAGACTATTTACAACAATTCCATGGTCTTAAATCATCACAGATGGCCCCGGATGTGAGAGGGTTCATATGGAGGGATTTAAGAGAGCGGAATAGGAAGACTGTTATTAAGGAAGTAATTTTAAAAAAATTAATTAAAGTGAGTTGTTATATAACATGGGGTTAATTTCTGTATATCCATAAGAGATAATAAAGCATTAAACAACTAATATTAAACATACAAGTAAAAATAAAAATATGAATAAAATATTTAATAGAGAACATATAATGATTATAGGTGAAAATAAAAACGATTGGATGGGACAATCATGATCTCTTCGTGATGGGCGTTAGAAAGGGTTGAGGGGTTAGTTATTACTTGGTTGAGGCAATGTCACTTTGACTCAAGTCCCAAACCATTTAATGTGCACGGCGCGGAAAACCTAGGCCATGTTTCACATGTAAATTTAAGGACCGAATAAAGTTACAGTACCACAATCGAAAAGTAAGATAAGGGTGATTGTTATGGGTTTTAGTAATTAGTCGTTAAGACGTACGCATGCAGGATAAATGAGGGCGAAGATCAGTGACCAGAAATCAAAGTTTTAATTAGAGTCGTCAGGGGCTTAGCGAGAAAAAGAGTAAAATAAAAAAAAATGTGCCAGCGTGTGGCATGAGAGTGCCCTGGAATAAAAAAAAAATACAATTTGCACGTATCCAAGCCAGAAGTTGGGATAAGGTAAATCTGGGGGACGGTGTGTCAAAGTTGTTAATTACGAAATCAAAGGAGGTCAAGTCTAGCCTGCGAAGGAGTTAAAAGTTCCTGCGGAAAAGGAATGTTAGTAATTCTTAAGAAGTAACCTTTAAAGTGGGTGTTTAAGAGGTTATTGAAGATTGCCCTGTTTTTAGATCATGATTTTTAGTTTGATTATAAAAGAATATATCATTGAGATATGAAATTGCGAATTTAAGGCTTTGCATATAGCGTTAAAGGATTTGAAAAATCGAAAATAGAATGGCGAAGTTAAATGCAAAGTAATCTTAAAAAAAAGTAAAAATAGTGATGATATGATACAAAGATTTACACACTACAGCAGTATATAAGGGGTAATAGAAAGTGAAAATATTAAATGAAAAAATAAATAATGAGCAATAATATACTCGATAGCATTGACATGGTAGCGGAAGATGAAACAATGTAAATAATATCTAATTTATAAAGTGAGAGAAAATATAAAATGATAAATGCAAATTAGTGATATAAACATGAAATATAAACTTGAGATTATTAGATATGATATGAAAGATAAAATATAAAGTTGATTATAAAATAGAGTCATAAAGCAAAAGTAAATAAGTTTTGGTAAAGAAAAATAAAAAAAAAGACAATAATCTAAACTAATTGGTTGACGTAAAAAAAAACAATTATAAGAGCTATATAATGATTATATAAAGGATATTAAAATGAAAAATATTTAAAAAATGTTCATCGAGAAGGAAGAGCAAGTAAGATTATATATAGAAATTATATATCGTGAAAGAATGGAAAGTTGTAGGCCAAACGTAATGTTCCTGTTTTTTTTTTTTTTAGGATGGGTAGAGAGAGCTTTAAATTGTCCTCGATTGATATCTTTGGTCTTGTTGGCCTAAGTTTTTCTAACTTATCGAATTTGTTTTATGTTTGACGTGACTCGTGGATCATATTGTTTCCAACTGTGAAACTCATCGAGTCCTAATGTTGTCGTTTTTTTTAAACTTATGTGGGTGTGTGTGACTTTTGTAAGTAAAATGTTGTCCTTGGATCTAAGTGTCGATGTTAAGTTGACAAGTTAATTGAGGGCGAGAGAATCTAGACCTGGTGACGGGCCGTAACAAGATGTCGGCTGTTTGTTTGCTCGTGTCCAGCGGAAGAGGCGGGAGCGAAGCTATTTTTAATGCGATTCCGGATTTAGGTCAAGGGGGGAGCGAGGGGGCTTGCTTTCTTACAACTTATTGGAAGTTAATTCGAACTACGTTCGGAGATATTATTTCTATAATTGTAAACGCAAAAGCGTTTTGATTTGTCACTTTTGGTGAAAAGCGTTATGGGATTGATATAGGGAGATACAGAGGTTGAATTATTCCGTGTGTTCAATCATTTGTTAGATTTGTGTTTGTATTTCGAGAATTCGGATATTGTATCTGTTGATATTAAATCGATTGGTTGTTGTGTTTCGATATTTTGCGGACTTAGTAAAAATGTTATTCATGGATATCGGGTTAGAATTGAATGAAATTGCGACTATCTACGTGGACAATGTGTGGTTAAATAAATGTGTCACAGGCGTGATGAAGGCGTCTTTGGCCTGAAAATTGAAAGAGTTTAGTGGTGTGGCGCTGTGACACGAAGCAAAAAAATTGTAAATGAAAAGGTGTCACGTGAAGTCTCTGTTTTGTACAAAATCTAACCTGTTTCACTAAGAATAACAAATTTACTAAAGTCATGGTTGTTGGTTGTACGAACATATCGATAATTTTTATATTGTTAGTGGATATGACACGTTTAATGTGATTTTTTTTTTGTGTGTGTGTTTAGTAGGGCGACGTAATAAAGCTTGTGTGGCTCGAAATTAGATTTGGGTGTGAAGTCGCGCATTAAAAATTTGTTAATTAGAAAAAGTGATGTGAGAGGGTGTTGTATATTTTGTTGAGAGAGATTTGTCGATATTTAACTATGCGTGTAAAAGGAAGGTACGAGGGAGTGTAGTTATGTGGGAATTTAACGATTGGAATAGTTTTGGAAGGCTGTGATTTAAGTTATTTCTGTCTAAAGCTATGAAAGAAAAGGACATAGGGGCGTTGAAAATGGGATTAGGAACATTATAATGAGGTTAAATAAGAGTGTTGGAGTTCACCACGTGTGAGCAATTCGTTCCAGGAGGGGAAAATTTAGAAAATGGGACAGTTGTATTAACCTGTCCATGGGACACGTGTTGCTTGCACGAGGTGAATTTGTACAAGGTAGTTGGTAGAGGTACATTATCTTGATACAGGAGTAGCTGAGAACAGTTTATAATTAGTAGAAATCTTTTTATGGAGTTAAGGGATAATATGATAAAAGGCAAGGGGGTATCTATAATATGGAATTTTAGGTTCTGCGTTATGTTACCTATTTTTACGTTTAAAAAGATATAACCTATGGTGAAAATATTGTTAGCTATGGCATTAATAGTTAAGTTAAATGGGTGAACAGGTATTTTCTTTTGCAAATTGGTTTCTATTATTTTAAAAGTATTCCGACTAATTATATCGATAGATGCTCCTGTATCAAGTAGTAGAGGAAGGTTTACATTATTGGGCAGTTCAGCTCGAACGAGCAATTGTTCAACGAAAGTTATGTGAGGAGGAACCTACTGTTGTGCTGTCTTGGGCGTCGGAACAGGCCTGTTTTGGTGCCGTGGTCGAGGTACCTATGGGACAGCTAGGGTTCACTGCTTGCGCTGGGCTCGTGGTGTAGAGAGGATCAGGGGAGCGGGTATCATACGCTCGCGTGTTGGTAACTCGGAGGGGCGCTTGCAGGAGGTTTGCTGGCTTTCTCAGTCTTGTAGAATATTGTAGTTGGGCCCGATCTGCTTGGGCGTCGTAGTTGGTGAAGAAGCTCTGCGCCTCGTACGAACCATCGTAACGATTCCACCTCTCGCGATGTCCGGTCACGGCAGAAAGCTGATGTAGCGTCGTCGTCAACCTCCCCAGGACATCTGACACCGGCGGCGGTGGCGTTGCGTCCTCGTGGCTGGGGGGAACTTCCTGCGTCCTACCGAGGGTGGTTTCTTTCTTCGGAATAGTGGTGTTTTCCCCACTTTCGGAGTCGGGATCGGACTCCATTGGTTCCTTTGGATTCGCCTCTCTTCCCTGTTCCATCTTTCTGTACAGACAGTGGTCTATTTGCTTACTTGTACCTTGGCGTCCACTATCCTGTCGACTCTTCGGTACGGGGGAGTCTGTGATATCTTGGGACCTCTGGGACCAGTGTTACCTGATGCTAGACGAACCTCGATGTCAACTCTACCGTGCAGTCGTGGTGGAAGGCGACACAGCTGGGCCAAAGGTGAAATAAACAAACAGAGATTCCACTAAGAAGCGTCTGACGTCAAGAAGGAATGGGATGAGGAGAGAGGGAGATCTTAAGAGCAAGTGTTACCGTTGGAATCCAAGCGAAGACTAACTATTCTTGCTTCTCGATTTAACACCACGACCTTGCTTCTTTCTAATTGGCTGACCTATTTAGGTGATTCTTTCCTAATTGGTAGGACTATGTCACATGGCCTTTTTCTATTGGTTGACCTATTTAGGTGATGTCTTCTGATTGGTCTTTGCTACTGCCTTTGACGGAAGATACGTCCGGTCTTGTTCCGGAAATACGGGGCGTTACTTGACTTTTATGGTTTCCGCGGTCACAAGATACGTCCTGCTTTGTCAGGAAGTATTGACTGTACAAGTTATTAATAATTGTACCCGCTTTAAGCCTACTTCCTATGTCTTGCTGCTACTTTCTGTCCTAAGCCTGATTGGTTTTAACCTTAATTTTCTCCTGTTAGTCTCCATTCCTTCTATCTGTGCAGTTGCAATACTTTATTAGATACTTACGCGGTACAGATTGATGTTAGTTGAGGCTTTCTATGTGCAGTACATAAGAAGTTATATACAGTCATGGGGTGGAACATGTGGTAGTAGATATCTAGACTATTTACAACAATTCCATGGTCTTAAATCATCACATATATATATATGTAGTAATTTAGAACATATAAAGAAAGCAGTTAAACTTTTTCACTTAGAAAGTCTTAGAGCCCTGGTAACTTCCACTCACTGACGCGGCTGGACATATGCAAGAATCGAAGTTCTTTGAAGTATAAACATGCTAAATGTGGGGGCTTTCGATCTCAGCTCGTTGTGATCAATAATCGATAATGTCTACCATTTCTACACCCTGTAGATAATGGTAACATTAATGTCTGAATGTTCTAATATGGCGATTCTGCATGAAGAAAATGTCATAATCAGAAAGAAAATCAAGAAGTTAATTACCCACCATGATTACCATGGCCTGTACCACGTGTACTTTGTATAAGTAAAAGACCACTATTTATATCAAATTGATAAAGAGCTTGCTCGAAAGCCTTTATATTTCTTTTCAATAAAATGTTGCCGCGTTACCTAATAGTGATATATCATAATACACCATGAAGACAAAGACTTCAAGAGGAGAGATCCCAGGAGAGTCCCAAAGAATCCACAAGGGACCCCCATCAGCTCACTCCAATCAGGAGTCCAACAGGCCCTCGTGGAGAAGGGACTAATCCATGATTATCTGGGAAAATGATTAAATTTAAAATTTCCTCTGTGATCCCCTCGTCTTTAATTTACCCGGCCACCCTGGAATGTTCATCGTAATTAAATTGGAAACCATGATGATGATGATAACCCCGGGAATTTCCCGCGCAATTTCCAAAATGTGTCGTTAGGTTCTAAATAGCTCCTAATCTATATTTGCATATATATACCCGGTTTTTCGTCTCATAGTATATCGTATATGCATATCTATAATTGCATATATACCCTGTTTTACTTTATCATACTATATGGTATTTCCTATTCTATATTTGCATATATTCACTGTTTTACTTTCTCATAGTATATCATATCTTCTATTCTATATTTGCATATATACCCTGTTTTACTGTCTCAAAGTATATCGTATCTTCTATTCTATATTTGCATATATACCCCGTTTTACTGTCTCAAAGTATATCGTATCTGCTATTTATATTTATATATATATATACCCTGTTCTACTCTCTCAAAGTATATCGTATATGAAAATCTATATTTGCATATATACCCTGATTTACTCTCTCATAGTATATCGTATCTACTATTTATATTTGCATACATACCTTGTTTTCCTGTCTCATAGTATATCGCATCTTCTATTATATACAATTTTTGCCAGGAGAAAAATGATCTAGAATTTTTTTTTAAAATAAAGTCACCTCTCTCGGCAAAATAGACTCCAAACTTAGGCGCCATCTATTTTGCCGGGAGAAGCGGCTTTTATTTTTTAATATTATCATTCTCTTTGATAAATTTCCTCAACAAATTCCAATCTATACTAAGACCCTCAACCAGGTGGTTTATTGGCTTTAGATCAGCCTGTTGAAGATACGGAGGCTTGAAACCTTTTAACAAATAAAACTTCGCTCAACACCCTTCCATATATATTTTAATTAGAAGCAAAAGATGGATTATCGCCTTATAAAATATTACCTATCAGATTTTATAAATTATTCGTAAATAAAACCTATTTATTCATTCCAAACTAGGCCTAATCTATCGCTAAATGTAGTGTAGGCATCTCGACCTATCATTGGTCTCTTGATTAGATCAATGATAAGAAATATAGAATCCAGAAGAGATATATTTAAATAACGATATATTCTAAGGTAAAAAAATGATGCACCATTTTAAATGCGGTTTTTTTTAAATGGGCCACTTTTAAGTGACATCCAATAGTTTTACTTCTCCCATTTCAAATTACTTTAAATCGAATTGGAAAGCCAAACAAAGGCAGGTTTATTCTCCATGCAATTCTTGAACTTTTTTATTCTTTCTTCCTTGGGAGAATTGGAGGTTCCTTCACTGGAGTTAATAGATACACCTTCCTTTATTTAGAAATGGAGATAAAATAAATGTTGTTTTTTTCGATTTTTAGAATACTCTCACTTCTTTGTGCTGGGTAGAGTATGAAAACCCCATGAGACCTTTTTTTACAGTTAACGTTAAAGGAGTAAAGTGGAATTGAAAAGAAAAAGAATAGAATTAATCGAAAAAACCTTTTGATCATAAACTGAGCGTTGATTATAGCTAGCACCATCTATCGGAATAAATATTAACTAAATGTTGAATTTTAAATCGCGATATACACTCATGAACAAAACCAAAGGAAGTTGTACCTTTTATAATATATATCGGGATTCAGACAATAACTCTGAAAGATACACTCATGGACAAAACGTAATGAAGTTGTACCTTTTACCATGTATATCGGGATTCAGACAATAACTCTGAAAGATACACTCATGGACAAAACTTAATGAAGTTGTACCTTTTACCATGTATATCGGGATTCAGACAATAACTCTGAAAGATACACTCATGGACAAAACTTAATGAAGTTGTACCTTTTACCATGTATATCGGGATTCAGACAATAACTTTGAAAGATACACTCATGGACAAAACTTAAGGAATTTGTACGTTTTAGCATGTATATCAGGATTCAGACAATAACTCTGAAAGATACACTCATGGACAAAACTTAAGGAAGTTGTACCTTTTAGCATGTATATCGGGATTCAGACAATAACTCTGAAAGATCCACTCATGGACAAATCTTAAGGAAGTTGTACCTTTCAGCATGTTTATCGGGATTCAGAGAATAATTCTGAAAGATACACTCATGGACAAAACTTAAGGAAGTTGTACCTTTTAGCATGTATATCGGGAT
Source organism: Cordylochernes scorpioides (assembly GCA_030710605.1). NCBI lineage: Eukaryota > Metazoa > Arthropoda > Arachnida > Pseudoscorpiones > Chernetidae > Cordylochernes > Cordylochernes scorpioides. The sequence continues at coordinate 10,832,944 of CP092872.1, forward strand.
TCAGACAATAACTCTGAAATATACACTCATGGACAATACTTAAGGAAGTTGTACCTTTTAGCATGTATATCAGGATTCAGACAATAACTCTGAAAGATACACTCATGGACAAAACTTAAGGAAGTTGTACCTTTTAGCATATATATCGGGATTGAGACAATAACTCTGAAAGTATTACAGTGACCTTTATTGAAGATACACGAGATAACCAAATGTGAACAGCCTCTGTCTCCTTCAACAACAACAAAAACAGACGACCGGTGATATCAAAGACTTTCCAGTTCCTCAAGTTTAGTGTATTTCAAGGGATATTTATTATATTGGATAGCGTGGTGTTTGGAGTTGGCGATGGTATCTAGAGTAAATATAGGTATACAGAGTAGGAAGAGAAACTGTATATATAGAAAACCATTTTTTAATTAAAAAAAAAAATTCTTCAAAACTTTTCTGTTTCAGTTAATATATAGACAACATAGAATATACAATACAATATAATCCGGTTTATGATTGTAGAAAGACGTTTGGCAATTTTACCGCAAATGTGTATTTTTTAACGAAAAATCGTAATTTATTTTAAAGAAAAATAACGACTATTTCTATCATTAGGAAATATATAGAATAGGGAATATTATAAAATATATATGTTGTAATATATTCCAATATATACCACGACTGCAAGCAACATGCCACACATCCATCAGGATAACAACAAACTACATTACAACATATATATATATATATATATATATAGACAAGGGTCGCCTTTCCCGTCAAAATATAGATGGAAATTTTGCCAGGAGGAATTTTATCTAAAGAGACAAGGGAATTTCCATCTATATTTCAGCCATAGATATGGCCCAGCCACTTTGCCAGAAAAATACCTCTTTGGCAGATTGTCAAGATTCCATTAGATCCCGTGTGGGCCTCATGGAATAAAGTCCGCCCTAGGCTGACGAGGGCCATTAGCCCGAAACCATGGTCTCTAGGTGGACGCTTTTCAGTTTGCCAAAGCTGGTGTTGTGGCTTTGTCACCGACCCGAGGCCGCTAGTTGCGGCGAATGTCAATATATGGCGTCTGGTTTTAGACGTCTATTTTGACGGGAGAGGCGACTTTTGTCTCTTTAGATCAATTTCCTCCCGGCAAAATTTACATCTATATATATATACATTATGCTACCTCTATGCACAATTTGTTTCACACCTGAGAACGTCGAAGGAATTCTACTGAAACGTCATAAAAATAATAATCAATAAATCCGAATTCAAATATAAAATTAGGTCAATAAAATAATCCCTACACATAAACACAATGGACAGTTTATTCCAATTAGCAGTAAAAAAAATATCAGCATAACAAAGTGCGACTTAGAAGCCAATCTATAAAGTGACCAGGGGATATTGGGCGGTGATGTAATCTCTGAGAAGTCCAGTAAACTAATTGAAGGTTCCTGATGACTTGGCAAACTTTCTTTGGCCCTTCATGGCGCCATCTTTCGACCGAAATCTCAACTTTCTTCCTTAGCTTAGATTCTAGGGGTCGGTAACCTTTCCTAACTCGGCAAAGTCAAAAATTACCACAGCCACAGATTTTTCTCTTGTCCACAATAAACAGTAGTCTAAAAAATAAAGATTTTATTCATACGAGTACTACACGTAGCTTCACATCCAAAGAGCCTCATGGGGCTTGCGAGCCGCAGGTTACCGACTCCTTGCCTAGAGAAAGATAATAAGCATAGATACACATCATGTTAAATCACTATTCAAAATTATTTCAATTCTTTCTTTATTAATTGAAGCTAATTTTTTTCCGCGATAGAATTTTTAATACACCTATCCCCCGATTTACACGGTACTTGTTTCACACGTTTTCGCTTTTACACGGTTTTCCAAATAAGTTTTTTTTTGTTGTTTTTATCGCACTATACTAAATGCTACTGTGATTGAACACATGCGCTGTGTACACATCTCACGAGGAATCCCGAGCTTATTTGCTGACTACATATTTTAACCTGTCAATGCATTTTATTTTTATTTCTGTGTACACCTATCCCCCGATTTACACGTTTTTCTCAGGAACATATCTACCGTGTAAATCGGGGGATAGGTGTATTTTATTTTATTATTACAGAAGCACGAAGTCTACCAGACTATTGTGCTATATTAGAATTATTTACATATATATATTTAATTAGTTACACGATGAATTAGTAGTGATTTATAAATCTGTGTACAAATTGCTCTAAACTTGCCAAAGTTTTCATAAGATTGAGTATATACAGAAAGATGGCATTATGTCAAAGTAGGCAAGTACAATTTGGTACAATAAGGCAAGCCAACAAAAGATGGTGTTTCAACATCTAGACAGAATTCACATGTTGGATCATTTATAACTCTCAAGTTAAAGAGAAAATTTAAAATGGGTCCTTTGCCTGTGAAGAACAAAGTAGTGTATTTATCAGGAGTAATGAAGCTTGGTACATCTCCCAGAAAAATATTCTTGAACGTTGGATTAGTTTGAGAATTCCGCGATAAATAGAGAAAATTGGGAGGAACTTGCTCATCAATGGTAAACCTTCCCAGCGGTTTCGCCAGTTTAATTCTAAAATACTACTCCACTAGCTTAGAATACTGTTCTGCTTACACTCATAAACTAAACATAAGGAAGTTGTACCTTTTATCATCTATATCGAGACTAAGACACATCCATGAATGTATTTCTAATAGGAAATAGTATTTATATATAAATGAAGTAAAAATCATATCGTTTAATAAAACATATTTGCATAATATATACAACGGGTGTATTTTATAAAGGTATGTAAATATGTGTTATAATGCAAATTTGGGTCCTTTATCACCGCTCTGAGTTGTGGGCCATCCATCCTATGTGAGTAATTATGGCATCAATCATGGCTTGCCTACTTGCATATACAATATATGAGGAAGATATATATGCAATTACTCAGCAGGTGACAGGGGCTAACCATAAGTTAATTGTATTGTTACACCATGATCCATCATACCACATATATATATATATTATGGAGGCCCCTCAAACCTTCTCAACAGCAAGCAATACAGAGCAGAACTTACAATACACTCATGGACAAAACTTAAGGAAGTTGTATCTTTTAGCATGTATATCGGGATTCAGAAAATAACTCTGAATGATACACTCATGGACAAAACTTAAGGAATTTGTACCTTTTAGCATGTATATCGGGATTCAGACAATAACTCTGAAAGATACACTCATGGACAAAACTTAAGGAAGTTGTACTTTTTATCATGTATATCGGGATTCAGACAATAACTCTGAAAGATACACTCATGGACAAAACTTAAGGAAGTTGTACTTTCTATCATGTATATCGGGATTCAGACAATAACTCTGGAAGATACACTGATGGACAAAACTTAAGGAAGTTGTATTTTATCATGTATATCGGGATTTAGACAATAACTCTGGAAGATACACACATAGACAAAACTTAAGGAAGTTGTACCTTTTAACATGTATATCGGGATTCAGACAATAACTCTGAAAGATACACTCATGGACAAAATTTAAGGAAGTTGTACTTTTTATCATGTATATCGGGATTCAGACAATAACTCTGAAAGATACACTCATGGACAAAACTTGAGGAAGTTGTACCTCTTAGCATGTATATCGGGATTCAGACAATAACTCTGAAAGATACACTCATGGACAAAACTTAAGGAAGTTGTACCTCTTAGCATTTATACCGGGATTCAGACAATAACTCTGAAAGATACACTCATGGACAAAACTTAAGGAAGTTGTACTTTTTATCATGTATATCGGGATTCAGACAATAACTCTGAAAGATACACTCATGGACAAAACTTAAGGAAGTTGTATCTTTTAGCATTTATACCGGGATTCAGACAATAACTCTGAAAGATACACTCATGGACAAAACTTAAGGAAGTTGTACTTTTTATCATGTATAGCGGGATTCAGACAATAACTCTGAAAGATACACTCATGGACAAAACTTAAGGAAGTTGTATCTTTTAGCATTTATACCGGGATTCAGACAATAACTCTGAAAGATACACTCATGGACAAAACTTAAGGAAGTTGTACCTTTTAGCGTGTATATCGAGTTTCAGACAATAACTCTGAAAGATACACTCATGGACAAAACTTAAGGAAGTTGTACTTTTTATCATGTATATCGTGATTCAGACAATAACTCTGAAAGATACACTCATGGACAAAACTTAAGGAAGTTGTATCTTTTAGCATGTATATCGGAATTTAGACAAAAACTCTGAAAGATATACTCATGGACAAAACTTGAGGAAGTTGTACTTTTTATCATGTATATCGGGATTCAGACAATAACTCTGAAAGATACACTCATGGACAAAACTTGAGGAAGTTGTACTTTTTATCATGTATATCGGGATTGAGACAATAACTCTGAAAGATATTTAATACACAGTGACTTTTATTGAAGAAATACGAGATAACCAAATATGAACAAAATTGCTTTTGTCTCCTTCAAAAAAAAACAAAAACAATAATAGATGACCAAGACATTAAAGAATTTCCACGTCTTCCAGTTTTGTCCACACACATGAGAGTAAATATCTCAAACTTTTAAAAAATGAAGAATAGTATAGAACACTGATCAAGTAGAAATTGAAAAAGAGATCTCTGAAGAAATTTCTTAATTATTTTCACTATTAGAATGAAAATATTTTCAAGTAAAATCAAAGCCGATCATATTTGAAAATATGCAAACTTAGAATTCTGTATCATCTCTGAGTAATGACTGATACTCCCATATGTAAAATTGTCCAGTTTTCCACCTATTTACTAAAGACCTCCTTAAATACTAGAGAAATCGTTGGATATATAATTAAAACTTATATACCCCAAATATTATCCTCCTTATTTAAAACTAAAGATAGTGTTGTGCAAATTGCATTTAATCGAGCCTCAGCATTTCGCAAAAAGAAGCCAAAAGGGGATTTCCTCTTGTAGAACCAACTATCCTTATGGACACCGAAAGTGAAATACAAGGTTGTCCCAAAATTTCGTAAACACTTGTAAAAAAATGAAATACCAATATTTTTCGCCGTTATGTATAATGTTTTTGTATTATGTATAAAGTAATTGTATTATTATGTATTCGCCGTAATAATATTATTCGTCAAAAGTAATAATAAAAACAAAGATTTAAGAAAAACACGAAATTTTGGACCAACCTTATATATCCAAATCTGAGTTAATTGCTGATGTCACTGACCAATCTGCTGAAGGTCTAACTGATAAATCTCCATTACCATTCAGGAATCATATATCGATTGGAGAACATTTGTGTGTGTGTGTGTGTGAACTGCAATTATATGCTTTCTATAAATGTAATCACACAAAAACTTTTTTTTAAAAGGAAACTTAAGGTTCCCTTGCTGTAGAAGACTTCCAGTATTTATTAAGTCAAATCTCGTACATCCCAGCATATTCATTGCCTCTGTACTCGTACTTATACTGGCACGTCCCTTCACCACCTCACAACGTCTATAAGCATTAGAGCAAAATCTTTCTAAAATTTAACCTACTTGCCAATAAATATACATCCATTTCTCTCTTTCTCTCTCCTCTGGATCTTCAGGCATGGCTGTTCGGCATCGGCCTCCATCCCGAAGCAGTGAAAATAACAAGTGTGGCGAAGGCTACCATCTAAAAGTACCATCTTGGTCTTGAGGTAGGTAACACCAGCCATCACATCGATCTGCCCACTCTGTGAACTCTGGTGGTCAATCGGTGGCGGAGTCTTTCCCGCGGTGGGCGCTACCAATGACGACTTGTATATATATTTATCTATATTATCAATTATTTTATATATTTATATCTATTTATTCATATATTTATCATTATATAACCTTATTTATTTATTCATATTTATATTTATTCTGTATTTAACCTTATATAATCTTATATGAACATTGAAAAAGAGTAGTTTTATCACAATCTATCTATCTCGATCCCCATTAAGTTTATTGCTACTATTAAAACAACACCCGCGGGGGGGATGTCCGATCACACCTTCCTGCGGTGTTCTCTGGACCCTTGAAGTATTTGACCAAATTCTGGTTCAAAGTGACTAACGTGGCAACGGCATCCATTTTCCAATGAAGAGTATGGACACGGCAACAACAACAAAGCAACATCCACATTAAGATCTACACGATGCCCATTTATCAAAGTATACTTGGGAATGTGAAACCAAATACAGTTAAACCTGTCTATAGCGCCCCCTCTTCGGACTCACAAAAATAGGGTGCTATAGAGAGGGGGTGCTATAGACATGTCACTTTTAATGTAAATTGCATCGTACTACATATTTAAAATCGGGTGATATAGAGAGGAAGGCGCTATTTAGAGGGGGTGCTATAGACAGGTTAACTGTATTAACTTACATAAAATAATATGAAAAAACAATAGAAAAAAATAAAAGATAAGTGGGTCAGGTGTTGATATCTATATATATAAAATTCAATGTCTGTGTGTCTGTCTGTCTGTCTGTCTGTGTGTGTGTCCTCTATAGATTCAAAAACCATACATCCAATCCCCGTGAAATTTTGGGATATTATTAGGTATATCACCGGGAAGGTTTACGAAAAATAATTTCATGAATATCTTTAATATCCTTAGAGTTATTTGCAGATTTGTAGCTTTAACTCGCAAGCAGCGCCACCATTGAGACGGAGATAGGCTTTTTCAAGAGGGGGAGTAATGTTAGGAGAGAGGAGCGCGTCTCGAGGCGGGTGCTCACGTGTCACTGTTAAAAACCTATTTGTTTTGGCTACATCTTTTCCCGTGGACTTAACGATAACTTTTCTAAAACTTATTTCAAATTTCATGTATAATTATTTTTACATCATTTAGTTTAGTATAATTATTTACTATAATTTCCTATCGTTCAATTATTATACTTTTTGTTCTTAAAGATTATTTAAGACAATAATCTTTAATATTAGAAAGTTCTTTGCCTAAGTTTGGAGTGGGGCAGACCCCGTGCGAGAATGGATTCGCCCGGCCGCCGACCGACAGTCAAAGTACCCACCGACCAATCAGGGCAGAGTTGGTGACACAGCTATGCCAAGTAGACAAGAAAAAAAGCCTCGCGGGAGCTTGCCCAAGATGACCTCCGGGAACTTCGTCCATCTTCCATAAACGACCATGAATTTATTCAACCTTATCGAGTATTTTTCAAGGGACCGGGAAAAAATGTTCACTAGATAAAACGATGATTTTGTAATGTAGAAAATTAGGAAAGACAAAATTCAGAATGACACGGCACACAGGGACCGGGAAAAAATGATCACTTTATCAGTTTCAAATTATCAAAATATATCTATTTCTTTTTATAAGTCTATAGAGAATTGTTTTAACAAATGTTCGTTAGACAGACCTTTACTCGGGTACCGATTAATATTGAATTTATTCAACTTATCGAGTATTTTTCAAGGGACCGGGAAAAATGTTCACTTTATCGAGAGATTCGTTAGACAAACCTTTACTCGGGTAAAACACGGGCAAATGTTCGTTAGACAAACCTTTACTCGGGTAAAACCTCGGGCGAAGCCGGGTACGTCCGCTAGTTAAAAATAAAAAAGGCATCACTGACCACGAGCACATGGCGCTCTGCTATCTAAAAAAGCACATGTGCTCGTGGTCAGGAGATGCATTTTTTATTTTTAATAAAACAATATTCAGGGAAGAAGAAGGTATATTTCAAAGAGACACCAAGCAACAGCAGCGGTGTCCTACACCAACTGTAGATACCGCGATCAATATAACCCCCGCTTTAATCCAATAAACGCCAGCGAGGTAAACTCCTGCTCGAGGGCACAGCTCAGCGTCCAATTACCTTTCCTTCACCACGCTCTTAATTGGTGCCGAGTGGTGGTGTGTGATTGGTTCGCTGCTGGGGGATAATATAGTGGAGCCAGGGGCATGCTCATCACGTCACATAACATTAATGTTGTTGCAGAACTCCTTAAAGTCAATGACACATCGCCCCTATGGTAATTTGTCACATGAGAATTCTTTACCAGAATGTAGAGCCTAGCCTGCTGGGGTATACTGGAGCTAGGGGCATACTCATCACTCCACATAACACTAATTTTGTTTCAGAACTCCTTGAAATCAATGGCACACCGCCCCTATATCACCCTGTTCCATGAGATGTCTTTACCAGAATGTAGAGCCTACACGAGCTACCTGATTCTTCATCTACGTCTGAACAACGACCTTCTAGCCTTCACATTTTTGTGTCTTTGCATATTTGTTCTTTGTATAGCACAATTTACATAGTTTAAATTTAACGTATTTATGCTATATATAGGACATATGTGTTAAGTTAAGTTAAGCAGTCCAGTCCAGCGTTAGGAATAGAGTAGTCTTGTTGACTTAAACATCTTTTGCTACTGTAGCTTTTAGCTTGACAAATAAATAATATTTTCTCAAGTATAAGAGTGGTTTCGTGGCCCAGAGCAACACGACACACATTCTAGAAGCTTTGTCAGATATTTCCCTCTATATCTAGCGATATTTCATATAATTAAAAATATATAATATGTGAGTTGTTAAGTATTCACAAGTATTCTCATGAAGATTAAGTTTGCCTGGCTGGTATTCATAGTTCTTAGAATTAAGAGACACAAGTATTCTTTTTACTTGGTATATTATATACAAAACTTTAACCCTCGAAATATATAGTGGAACAAACTTATATTTGCATATTTATCTTCTAAATGTACAAAAAAAAACTGAATCTATTTATACTTCATAGGCAAAACATGAGAAAGTTGTACCTTATAGCATGTATATCGGGATTCAGACAATAACTCTGAAAGATATTACAGTGACATTTATTGAAGACACACCAGATGACCAAGTATGAAAAGAATCGCCTCTTTCTCCCTCAAAAGACAGATGACCGGAGATATAAAAGACAATTACTTCCTTAAGTTTTTCCATGTTTATGTAACAATTTTGATTAGCTCTCTTCTGTTGTGTGAGCATAATTAACTTGGTTGACCTTGCGTAGTTCATTTATGTCATCGTAGCGTATGTAAATATGGGACACCACAGATTGTGGGCCAATGGCGGCCCGAGGAGATATCGCCGAACTTATCTTGTAGATGTTATCTAGTGATGTTAGTTAATGCTGTTAAATACTGTATGATTAAAACTATTTTTGAAATGTATAATTATTTTCAAATAAAACAATTTTCTACCGCCCTTACTGCAACGATAATATAATGGGAGGGCCTGGCTCATCAGTTGTGAACCCACCCAGCGGTTTCGCCAGTTTAATCTACCATACCCCTGTAATATTGAACATTGGGCTCTTTTCCCTTCATACTGATACTGAAGCTAACCTCTCTGAAAGAGTATTTCAAAAAAACTATGGACATAAACTCTGAGCACAATAGAAATACTTATAATTATAAATATATAAAATGCTTCGAGCAATTACTCTTCCGTAAAATATTTTATCCCATCTTTGAAAGTTGAATTGAAACAATTCCACACTAGTAAACACAATTTCAACTTTATTACTTTATGAATAAAATATTTTTTAACTCTCTTTTTATCCTCTAAGAACTAAGAAAAAAGCTCAAATTAAAATTTAACAACTGTGATCTGAAACTAAATTGTATCCACCGAATTTATAGTTAATAAAATTTTCAAAGTCGAACTCTCTGGTCATAATATCAGAATCATAAATAATAGTTTAAGCTTAATCACCAATATAGGCCTATTTAAAACTATTAATAATAGAAATTCATCAAGAATAATTGATAATAAAAATACAAGGGGTTTATAGGATTATTTGTTAGTTGAAAGTTTGTTTAGAAAACATATATGTATGAAAAAATTAAAGATAAAAAGGTCAGGTGTTGAATTCAAAAATAAAATGGCATCTCCTGACCACGAGCACATGTGCTTTTTAGATGGCAGAGCGCCATCTGGTGGAACAGAAATCAACTAAACATTGATTTAACCTGTTCCCTGATGTTTATTTCAATGATTAGTTGATTTCTGTTCCACCCGATGGCGTTCTGCCTTCTGTAAAGCACATGTGCTCCTGGTCAGGATATGCCATTTTTATTTTTGATTTCAACACCTGACCTTTTTATCTTTTTTTTTTTCTTTCATTTTTTCATATATGTGTGTATATGCATGTGTGTGTGTGCATATGTGTGCGTATGGCTACATCACAAAACCAATCTCCTCCTTTACCGGTCCCAAGCCCGGATGAAAAAGGAGGAGGGGGAGCAGTAACAAGCTCACTAAAAAACCTGGGTTTAGCTGGCCCGGCTGATAGTACCCTGTAAGGGCTCCTGATCCAGGTATACAGGATAAGCAGCGTTTGTACTCCATGCTAGGAGCGGCTGCACATGGCGTCTGTTCCTCATGTCAGAGGCGCCCATTTCTTTTGGAGCTAAGTCGGCCTGCCACTGAGTAGTGCTCCCAGTCTTAATGACAAAGGCAGACGCATTCTACTTCACCCAGTGTGGAGATAAGAAAGAAGAAGAAGAAGAAGATAAAACCAATGTTTTATTCAGTTCCAAACATTTCAGTAACTTTCTGTCACTCACCACAGGTAAATGATTCATTTCAGAAATTATCATTCCCTCTGAAGAGACTCGCAGCAATTAACTGAAACTTTGGGAATTAAAAATTGGTTGATGAATCTATATTTTTTCCAAACATGAGGAAATTTACATAAACCCACACTTTAATGGTTTTCTATAACAAAAAATTCCCTTTTCTGTTTGAAAGTTAAAAAGCCCTCTTACTGATATTGCTATATACATGTCGTAAACCCGGGTAAGCCAACAAGTGAGTTGGAAGCAGTCGGGGTTGAGTGGCAAAGCGTTCAGAGTGGGAAGTCCGCACGGGACAGTAAGGACAAAGTTTGGGATCAAAAGACGCTCTCCTAGTACGTCTCAAGTGGCACCAGGACCAGGAGAAAGTTGAGGACTAACTGAGGAAAGCTCGGCGTCCTGCATGAAGCCGCGGAGGCAGGGAGGAATCAAATCGGCGGCCACGAGGGCCGCCGTGAGACCTAGCACTGAGTGGCCTGTCCGAAAATATCCACTGTAACCTAACTAACTGTCAACATCCGAACCAACGCCCTTTTTGTCCCTCTATGGATCCTCCCCCGGGCGTCCGGTGGCAAGCTGGTGTCACTTTGAGACGACTAGAAAAGACGTCATACTTTATTACTTACATATCACATTGTTTAAATCACGATATACATTATTTTAAATAACCAAAGCGGCATAACAGGATATATATATCCTCATTCCATCAACTTACAGTAATGCCTGTGAAGGATTATAAAGATACGAAAGCCTGTATTTTTCACGAATAAAGAAACGCATTTCTATTGTTAATATTCTTATTTAAGGATTTCCAACTAACCATTCTAACTAATACTCATATATATAACGTAAATTTTAACTATTGATTGCATTTAAGGAACACCAAAGTTGGTTAAGTAATATACAATATACAATATACAGATTTGCTATCATTCAGGTCTTATGTAAAACACTTAAATAAAACACTATTAATAGGATTATCTTTCTTTATTAATTTCAGAGTAATTAGAAGGTTTATAAAACTAACAAGTACTAATCATTTATATCCAGATAGTTTTTAGCTTGGTTTTGACCGTGTAGTAGAGCGGTCTAGAGATTAATTTGGCGAAACCGCTGAGAGGGTTCACTACTGATAAGCCAAGCCCTCTCTTTCAATGACTCATATCATTGCAGTAAGGTCTGTAGAAGTAATATTTGATGATATTCAAAAGAAACGCATTGCCAGTATATTTATTTGTGTAAAATTTTAAGAATAATTAGAAGTTTAAAACAAGTACTAATCATTTATTTCGAAATAGTTTATAACTCGGTTTTAGACGAAAAATTCCCGTTTCTGTTTAAAAGCCCTTCTACTGACATTGCAATATAGATTAAGTTAATTAACCAAAGCGACATAACAGCATTTCCTACTAACCATTCCAACTAATACTATCGTATAACATAAATTCAACTATTAATTACATTTAAGGAACACCAAGTTTGGTAAGTAATTCGCCATTTTGAATTCGCCAATATATAGATTTGCTTTCATTACGTTTTTCATGCAAAAACTCTTAAATGAATATCTATTAATCGGATTCTTTCTTAATTATTTACAGAATAATTAGAAGGTTTATTTAACTAATCATTACTAATCATTTATTTCGAAATAGATTTTAACTTGTTTTTGACCTTTTCTATGTAAAAAAAAAACGTCTTTTTTTTTGTTGTTTTTTGGTCCGAGAATATTTGGCATATTCCCCTATAGTTTCAAACTCCAAGCATATCAATTCCTTATTTATATATTTACTTAATATCTTTCTAATTATAAAATAATCATAACTAATGCAAATACTCATTTTCATAATTTATTCCGCAAATATGTAAATAGTTATATGTATATATTATCTTTTTATCCATTGTACCTGCATTATAGTACCAAGTTTGATGCTGTAATCACGCCTGTAGAAGGTTTTTTGCCCGAAAGCTTGCTTTAATATATTTCTATTAAAAGAAACTCTTCTTCTTTTATTTCGTCTTTTCGTCTAAATATTTTTGTAAAAATAGAATTTTAATCCTTTTATAATGAGATCCAATTGAAAGAGCGTAATTAATTCTAAATTGTGTGCGGAAGGAATATAAGGAATATTTATTTAGCGTTAATTTGTTCCTATACAAATAAATTACATAATATATATAGAGGTAAATTTACTAAATGATTCAATAAAATAGTGGTCAAATATTATCATATACTTTGTGTGGTAATATCTTACTAACCGACATTTTGTCAGTGAGCTACAGTTAATCATATTTGCACAGTAAAACATGCTAAAAAACACAAAGTCGAGATTTTTTATTTTTAAAATAACCCAAAGATATATGCAAAATAGTAAAAGAACAAATGGATATGCAAATAAATGCTAATAATCAATATAGAAATCAATATATTAATCAAAATGTGCATGAATAAAACTTTTAAAACACGTAAAATTTATATATATGACTTATCTCTCTGTAAAATATCTGTATTTATAAAATATTTCGAAATAAAAATAATAATTAGATTCTATTTATAAAAAAAAAACAAGCAAAATATTTAGACATTTCGCTTCCGTGGTTTTTCTTCTATACAAGAAATGATTCTATTTAGAGCAAAATTGTTTATTCTTACTACGATAGAAAATATAGAGATGGCCTGACTCATCAGTAATAAACCCTCCTAGCGGTTTCGCCAGTTCAATCGACCATACTGATATTGTATATATGTATTTATTATTGAATTAGGCTAATCTACTTATATAGCCAGTTATTTTAAAAATATTCTTATAGCTGAAGGAAAATATGAATAGGCCTTTGTTCCTCCCAACTTATAGAATTAAGATCGGCCCGTAGAGAGAGATTGAAACTACTTTATTCCACAACAAAGACAATATGAGGTTATATAAGGTTATATTACAGTATAAATCATTTTATTCGTGATCGAACGTTGTGGCCCACTGTACGTATTCAATATACAGTTACGAGCGTCATGCGTTCTTCATCTCTTAATTCTTCAGTTTTCATCTCTGTCACCGTTTGCTTTTTTTTTTTGGAATGGCGCTCTCCTATTGGTTGGCTACGATCACGCCACCTTTGCCCCCCCCCCCCCCCCCCATCATGCCCTCCCCCCCCACTTGCTTTTTCGTTTTTGTAACTATTGTGTTGGAGCGGGTCGCTCCTTAAATAAATGTATATTAAGAGTTAATAACTAAATGGAATCCTCTCTTTCTTTTTCCCAGTAAGAGACGCCTACGGAAGTCAACAGTACATAGACAGATAAAGCACATAGGCTATAGTTATTAACTAATATATGCATATATTTAAGGCGCCAATTTATAATTGTAACAAATAGTATTTGAATAAAAACATTCAATCGGGTAAAACACGTGCATTGCCCGGGTCATTCGGCTAGTTACATCCCAAACACGACACCAGCCATCTCTGTCTTGAGCTCGATGTGCCATCTCGGTGACCGTTTAACCAGTGAGTTCCTTTAATTGGTTCACGAAGAATGTCGGTGGGCATCCAGGTATGTGTCGCCCAGACATCTTTCCGGTCAGTATGGTGTACTCCATTCCCCTGTGTAACGCGATGTGACCGAAGAATCTCAAACAATTACATTACACAGAAGTCGGTCATCTTCCGAAATCGATAGTTGTGATAGTATCGCTATCCAAGATATACGAAACATTCTTCGCCAACAATACATCTCGAACGCATCGATTTTATTCTCTAGCGTTGATGTTATAGTGCAAGACTCTGAAGCATAAGTAGCCACCGAGAAAACTAGTGCCCGGACTCTCATTGTTTCTCGTCGTGATACTAAGGATATAAGGTTAAATATAAAGATATCTGTGTATCCTTTCTGACGGCAACTCCCATCTTTGCCGCTACGTCGATCTGGCGCAATTGGCACACCCGGAGCCCCTGCCGAGTGAGATTTTTACCATGTAAATCTGCCAATTCACAGTCTGAAGTCTATCCAAGGTGTCCTTAGTTTATTCTTGTATGGAACTTTCCAACGGTTTTTATGGAATGTGAACTACACTCACTTTACCTTCATTTGTAAACAGCGGTCAATGGTCTCTCTAGGGGAGTCTACAGCGCTTTAATCACAACCCATATATACGGCGTGGAATCATACAGAGCGGATTCACGATTGGCATACATCCACATTGTTTAAATTTCTGATCTCGTCATAAATCTGTCTTTGTTACCATCATAAGTGGTGTTCGTCTGCTTTTTGTAGATTCATATTCTTTTGTAGTTTATTTAGATTTGATTTAAATAAGAATGAATGAATATACTTTATAAATAATAGAGTAGGTTTTAGATTTGATTTTAAGAAGAATGAATGAATAAATAAATACTTTACAAAGAATAGAATAGGTTTTATTAACCACGAATAGATTACAATGCCTCCCAACAATGGCGGAGATCAGTAAACAAAACAACCAACAGTGACAAGCAACAAAATAAAACTCACATATTAAAATGAACAAATAAATTAATTAAAAAACAAATGAATAAAATAAATGCAAATAAATGAATAAATGAATATTTACATTTGAATCCAACAAGTGGTATAAAGTTACTTCGTTACATATCGCCAATGCTTACTTTATAATTCCAGTCTCTTACAGTGTCGTTATATGGCATGATCCATATATTCAGTTTAGAGTTAATTTTTTATATGTATATCTAAATATAAGACTCCGATACAAGGTTGTCCTAAAGGTTCGTAAACACTTGAAAAAATGAAATACCAATATTATTCGCCGTTACGTATAATGTATTTGTATTATGTATAAAGTAATTGTATTATTATGTATTCGCCGTAATAATATTATTCGCCGTTATGTATAATGTATTTGTATTATGTATAAAGTAATTGTATTATTATGTATTCGCCGTAATAATTTTATTCGCCGTTATGTATAATGTCTTTGTATTATGTATAAAGTAATTGTATTATTATGTATTCGCCGTAATAATATTATGCGCCGTTATGTACCAATTACCAATTAAACAGATTTTATTGACTTCACAGTCAATTAGTACACTCCGGAGAGAAAGCTTAAAAATTTACAATTATTTAACAATTATTTCAACAGGAGGTCGGACGGCAAGGCGGCCCTAAGCTCAGATAGGTCCCTGAGAGTAAGGGAGTGTAAGTCCCGAGTGTGCTCGGAAAGCTTGTCCAGGATTTGGATGATGGCTTTCCTGTCCTCCGGGAAAAGTCTCCTGAGGAAGCCCTTCCTATCCTCAGGGTATAGCACCGCCTCCACGAGGTCAGGGTATAGAGAGTCCAGTTGTGGCCAGAGGTTGAGTTCCTTCATCAATTGGATGGTTAAAAGCCGCAATTCATCGCAACGTGTGGCCATGGCCGGCGTCGACTCCCTCTCTTGGGGAGCGGGTGGTGCTGGCTCGGCAGGCCAAGGCGCAGGCAGTGGGGGTGTTGGAGGCACTGCCGCCGGTCCTTTTTTCAATTCGGATTTGACCTGGTGTAAGATTTTGTATACATTGGTATTGCCTGCGGGCTTCAGGCCAAGGATTTGTTTAATCAGACCGGCAAGAGCATCGGTCTGCGGAGGTGTCAGGAGCCAGCGTTTTCTTTGGGCCTTGGTTCTCGAGGAGAGGAGGTCCAAGACCTCCTCCCGCCCAAGACCAAGAACATCCGTCCCAGTAAAGGACACGGTGGGGCTTGTCCGGATGAACGCCACGAGGTCATCTCTCATGGATGTCCTGCTTGATGTTGTAGAGGAAGCGGAGGACTCCTCGATGGCGGTCATTTCAATGTCCTGAGCGGGGGGTCCCGACTTCGTTGATTGGGGGCTCACGGAACCCCCAGGAGCCCGCAAGGACGGAGCTGGTATCACAGGTGGAGGGGCAGGAGACGTGTCCTCCACAGGTAAAGCCAAAGGCGCTGGTGGTGGTGGCCGGGGTGCAGCAGGTGGAAGTAGCGCGGCACGGTTCGCGGGAGGCACGTCGGAGAGCTCCATGGTTGGACTGGGAGACGCCGAAGGTGGAGGCTGGGCGGATGGCTGCTGAGGCAGGCCAGGCGCAGACGCTGAAGGGACGCTGGTGGGAGAGGTAGGTGTGGCCGGTCCAGGAGCGTTGGTTCGCCCTGCAAGCAGGGGGCAGTTGGCCCGGCGATGTCCTTGGCCTCGGCACCTGGAGCACCTAATCCCGGAGGATAGGTATGCGGGCCAGGCCTCGCCTTTGATGGTGATGTTGAGACGGGTGGGCAGTCCCTCGATGGTCATTCCTTCGCGGAGGATGATGAACGCCTCTCGGCGGCCGTCGTTGTAGGTGTATGGGCCCGCTTTCATCAGCTTGGGGGCGATGGATGTAACTCGCCCAAGAGGTGTAAGGGCGCTGATGACGGCTGCATCCCCCACGAAGAAGGGGAGGTTGCCCACCGTTATTCGCTCCGCCCTCTTGCGGAACGGGAAGGCCCTGTGGAGTGTTCCCTCCACCTCGAGGCCCTCGTTGACGAGGCGCTCGGCCATGCCTCTGTTTGCCAGTCCCACCAGGAAGTGGCCGTTCATCTTGGTCACTTGGAAGACCTCCCTGGTGCTCCCAAACATTCGATCCATGGCCCTCATGTAATGGTAGGGCTCCAGTTCAGGGCTGTGCTCTATATAGACGCAGTGGTCTTCTGTTGAGGACGCTTGCCGCGCCCTGGCCTCCACGATATGCGCTCGGGTAGTCCTGACTTCCTGGGCGCGCGGCGCCCATCTTGCCGAAGATTGCGGACGGCGGTTAGTTCTGGCACCTCCTAAATTGGAGGAAGGTGCGGCCGCTGGAGACGAATTCGCCGAACCGCGACGTCTCTTTCTTTTCTGGACAACGGTGAAGTTGCCCTCATATTCGGAGTTGCTATCCTCCGTTAATTCTGCCCAGTTTCTATGGGCTTGGGCAGCAGCCTCAGAGGATGAAGCAGCGGCAAAGTCGGTCGGCGCGGCCGGATTTGCATCCTTGCCGCCGGTAGCCGGATTTGCATATCTTTGATTCTTCGTCGATTTCATTGAAGAATTGAACTTCAAAGCGTTTTTCGCTGGTAATTCCGCACTGGGCTGTGCTTTTGAGCCGAGCTTTACAGGCTTTTCTTCGGCTTTTGAAGGGCTTTCAGCCCGTGCTAAACTCGGCGTATTGCCGGAACTCATACATCCGCCCGAGGCGAAATACGCGGAGCTCGCGCGACGCGTGGCCGCACGGTCTTTGTATTATGTATAAAGTAATTGTAGTATGTATTCGCCGTAATAATATTATGCGCCGTTATGTATAATTACTTTGTATTATGTATAAAGTAATTGTATTATTATGTATTCGCCGTAATAATATTATGCGCCGTTATGTATAATGTCTTTGTATTATGTATAAAGTAATTGTATTATTATGTATTCGCCGTAATAATATTATGCGCCGTTATGTATAATGTCTTTGTATTATGTATAAAGTAATTGTATTATTATGTATTCGCCGTAATAATATTATTCGCCGTTATGTATAATGTCTTTGTATTATGTATAAAGTAATTGTATTATTATGTATTCGCCGTAATAATATTATTCGCCGTTATGTATAATGTCTTTGTATTATGTATAAAGTAATTGTTAGAATGAAATAAGGTAAGTAAAGGAGCTTCTTTATACACGTTTATTCTCGCTAGCTTTCGAACCTACAAGGTTCTTCATCTGGCATGGATAGCTTTTACACTAACAAAAGTACTGCAACACAGGGACCTTATATACACCTAGGAGGAAATTTACATACTTAAGCTAATGGATTAAAAGAGAATATATGACGCCGACGTTAAAATTGGAATATTTACATATAAAAAACCGAAAACAAGATTTGTAAAATTATGAATATATGCAAAACCAGCCAACATTGTTGCGACAAATGAGTAAATGTCCAAGGGCACAACCAGGGGCCCCACTCAATGTCACAACCAATGGGTAGGGGATAGGGGGGGGGGGGAAGGAAGTGGGGGGGGGGGGGGGGTTGGGTGGGAGGAGTAGTATCTACTTTTAATAAAGGACTTTGTATATATCGGGAAGGTCTATTTTGCGATTAATACTGTTGGTTTGTGAGGAAATAATGGATTCTAAGCATAGTCTATTGTGTTTGTGGTTGATATGTCTGTATTTAATGTGTGGATGTTCAAGATCAAAACTGTGGCCTGTTTGTGCGATATGGGTGTAGACTAGGGATTTTGTATCTTTGTTATGAATATTGCGATTATGTTCTGAAATTCTGATACGTGTGGTTCTGCCTGTTTCCCCGACATATGATGCTGGGCAATTATTGCACTGTAGGGAATAGATGGCGCCAGTGGAGTCTATTGGGAGGGTAGGTCTATCTGATTTGGTGATGCTATTTCTGAGAATGGTGGTTAGGTTGGGCGCCATATGGGCGCAATATGCGGGATATTGAAACTGCTTTGGGGGAATATGGAAGCCAACATGTGGATCTATAGATTGTAGTGGTTGTATGGACACATGGATCAAACATGTGTTTGTCTATAAAGGGCAAGGGGTAACCTGCAGCCATAAGGATCAAACGGATTCTAGATTTTTCGGTGGTTTTAAATATGGGCAATGAGCAATGGGTGAAGATTCTCTTGGATAGGGTCTTAACTGTATTTATTTTATATGCTATGGGGCTACTGGAGGAGAAGTGTGTGTATTGGGGGGGAATGTTCTTTTTGTGAAAAACTGTGGTTTGAAAGGTGTGCGGTGTGCGTATGACTAAGATGTCTAAAAAGGGTAAAGCGGAGCTCGATTCGGTATCATAAGTAAATTTTATATTTGGGTTGAAGTCGTGTAAGGTACTATGGATGCGTTGGAGGCTGTTTGAGTTAATGATACAAAAAAAAATCATCCACATATCTCCTCCAGTAGTGTATGTCAGAGGGGAGGGTTTGGTTGATCCATGTGTCCAGCGAATTCATGACTATTTCTGCAATTATTGATGAGAGAGGACTACCCATAGGGGTGCCTCTGATTTGTTTGTAATAGTGCGTGTTAAATGTGAAGGAACTAACGGTCAAACAGAGGGAGGTTAGTTGTAGTATGGTGGAAGCTGTCTGTGTGTCTATGTTAGATGTTGTGAGGAATAGTTGTAATTTATCTGTGATGAGGGTATGTGGTAGGGAAAGGTACAGAGATGTGACGTCAAAGGACGCCATGATGTGTTGTGGTGGCGGAGTTAGGGCTGTTATGTTTTCTATAAATGTGGGGGGGTGAGTGATGCTGTATATGTTTGGGTTTTGCTTCATGAGAGGGGACAAAAGGCTTACCAGATATTTGGAGACTGAATATGCCGGGGATTGGTGATAAGCGATGATTGGTCTAAGTGGGACTCCCGGTTTGTGCACCTTGGGACGCCATAAATGTAAGCATGTAAGCATTCTTGTCCAAGTTGGCTGTAAAATGAGTATGTAGTTCAGTTGGGATGAGGCCAGATTTCTTCATGTTGTTTAAGGATTTTCTGAACATTTTGGTAAGGGTGGTGTTTTCTTGTGGGGAGATAGATGAGAAGGTGGAGCTGTCTTGAAGGATGTCTGTCATCTTTGCTGTGTAATCCGATCGGTCCATTATGACGGGGTGGTTTCCTTTGTCCGCTCTTGTAAATACCAGGGATTTATAGCTTTTTAACTTATTGATTATGGCTTTGTTGTTGTGGCTGGGTACTTTGTTCCGGTCTGGTCTTAGTAGGGCTTGGACTATCGCATTCCGTACTTTAAAAGTTTCACCTTGATTTAGAGTGCTCATGATGCCTTCCACACCAGCAATGATTCTGGGGATGTCCGGTTTGGGTGGAGGTACATACTGGAGGCCTAGTTCTACAGATAAATTACAACTATTCCTCACAACATCTAACATAGACACACAGACAGCTTCCACCATACTACAACTAACCTCCCTCTGTTTGACCGTTAGTTCCTTCACATTTAACACGCACTATTACAAACAAATCAGAGGCACCCCTATGGGTAGTCCTCTCTCATCAATAATTGTAGAAATAGTCATGAATTCGCTGGACACATGGATCAACCAAACCCTCCCCTCTGACATACACTACTGGATGAGATATGTGGATGATGTTTTTTGTATCATTAACTCAAACAGCCTCCAACGCATCCATAGTACCTTACACGACTTCAACCCAAATAGTCATACGCACACCGCACACCTTTCAAACCACAGTTTTTCACAAAAAGAACATTTCCCCCCCAATACACACACTTCTCCTCCAGTAGCCCCATAGCATATAAAATAAATACAGTTTAAGACCCTATCCAAGAGAATCTTCACCCATTGCTCATTGCCCATATTTAAAACCATCGAAAAATCTAGAATCCGTTTGATCCTTATGGCTGCAGGTTACCCCTTGCCCTTTATAGACAAACACATGTTTGATCCATGTGTCCATACAACCACTACAATCTATAGATCCACATGTTGGCTTCCATATTCCCCCAAAGCAGTTTCAATATCCCGCATATTGCGCCCATATGGCGCCCAACCTAACCACCATTCTCAGAAATAGCATCACCAAATCAGATAGACCTACCCTCCCAATAGACTCCACTGGCGCCATCTATTCCCTACAGTGCAATAATTGCCCAGCATCATATGTCGGGGAAACAGGCAGAACCACACGTATCAGAATTTCAGAACATAATCGCAATATTCATAACAAAGATACAAAATCCCTAGTCTACACCCATATCGCACAAACAGGCCACAGTTTTGATCTTGAACATCCACACATTAAATACAGACATATCAACCACAAACACAATAGACTATGCTTAGAATCCATTATTTCCTCACAAACCAACAGTATTAATCGCAAAATAGACCTTCCCGATATATACAAAGTCCTTTATTAAAAGTAGATACTACTCCTCCCACCCAACCCCCCCCCCCCCCCCCCACTTCCTTCCCCCCCCCCCCCCCCTATCCCCTACCCATTGGTTGTGACATTGAGTGGGGCCCCTGGTTGTGCCCTTGGACATTTACTCATTTGTCGCAACAATGTTGGCTGGTTTTGCATATATTCATAATTTTACAAATCTTGTTTTCGGTTTTTTATATGTAAATATTCCAATTTTAACGTCGGCGTCATATATTCTCTTTTAATCCATTAGCTTAAGTATGTAAATTTCCTCCTAGGTGTATATAAGGTCCCTGTGTTGCAGTACTTTTGTTAGTGTAAAAGCTATCCATGCCAGATGAAGAACCTTGTAGGTTCGAAAGCTAGCGAGAATAAACGTGTATAAAGAAGCTCCTCTACTTACTTTATTTCATTCTAATTTGATCAAGATTAGAGTTCATCTATAAAAAAATAAAGTAATTGTATTATTATGTATTCGCCGTAATAATATTATTCGCCGTTACGTATAATGTCTTTGTATTATGTATAAAGTCATTGTATTATTATGTATTCGCCGTAATAATATTATTCGCCGTTACGTATAATGTATTTGTATTATGTATAAAGTAATTGTATTATTATGTATTCGCCGTAATAATATTATTCGCCAAGATAGAGGTTGCCTGGCCAAAATTCATAGTTCTTAAAATTTGTCGAAGCGTCGAGACAGTAAAAAAAGTTTACTGGCCGAAGTATCTTTAATTTTAAGAATTTACCCCAAATAAAAACAATGTTTAGAGAAAAGCACGAACTTTTAGGACAACCTTATATGACACCGCTTCACCACATAGATTAGCAAAACCGTAATAAAATTTCCCAATTAGCTATTTAAATTGTC
Source organism: Cordylochernes scorpioides (assembly GCA_030710605.1). Classification (NCBI taxonomy): domain Eukaryota; kingdom Metazoa; phylum Arthropoda; class Arachnida; order Pseudoscorpiones; family Chernetidae; genus Cordylochernes; species Cordylochernes scorpioides. Next base: position 10,855,412 of record CP092872.1, read on the forward strand.
AATCAGAAAGTTTAGCATATTTACACAAATCCAACGTAGAGAACGGAGTTTGGTTCGTCTCTATTTCCATACGTAAAGTTTGATATGATACTATTTGTTATGCATGATTTTAAGAATTCAATTGTTCATTGATGTTAGGTATTTGTAAATTCACTATTTAGAGTTTCAAATAATCCTTATTTACATATCGACATAGCTGAGGTTGTAAATTTATTTCTAACAGGTGATTGGTTAGTTTACAGCCAATGGTAGCTGTAGGACTTTGATGGTGACGTAACAACCAATCTGGTCGTTGCCATGGAGATATGGTGATTTAATATTAACTTGGTATTAGAGTTATGAACAAAAATTGGAGAAATCGAAAATTTTGTAAATAAAATTGATATTAAATTATAAGAAAGATGGCATACACCGCATGGACAAAACTTAAAGCACACAAACTTCAGCATGTTTATATGTTTTCTTCCTAGATCACGAAATACGTGATGTCACTGGAGACCCGCTGGTGATTCTCCACCAAACTCTGCAGCGGTGGTAGATAAAATATCTTTATTTTACGGGGCTGCTAACCAAAATGAATGATTTTTGAGCCCCGATGGACGCATAAAGCGGAATATATACAAAGCACAGTTAGAGGGGCCTGGGGATGGGTGGCCAGGGGATCATCGCCAGGTGAGGACAGGAGAGCCAGGATGTAGAGGAGGATGGGGGGGGGGGGGGGGGGGTCAGGATGGTGATCCGCGGAGTTCAGGGGGTGGCAAAGCCCAGGGGTGACCGTGGAGAGCAGACATACCGCAATGATTGAAGTATATGATTTTTAAGCCCAAAAGGTTTCTGCAGGCAGACAAGCCGCAATGCACAATATCAAAGTACCAAGGTGCTGCATGCAACCAAGGCTGTTCAAAAAGGTTAGATTCCCCAGGCCAGGAAAAATAAAAGAAAGACAGCTGTTGTTTGAATAAGAATACTAGATAAAGCGAGAATGAATAAGCAGCGGTGGTATAGGCGCCATGTACATTGTATATAGTTGTATATATCTAATTATTGTTTTAAACTAATAGTACAGACTGTGTGTGTTCACTTTTACATGTATTGACAAGATGTCAATAAAATATTTTACTTGTTAATTGTCTACCATATATATCGGGATTTAGACAATTCCTCTGAAAGACATTACAGTGATATTTATTGAAGACACACAAGATAACCAATGTACATTCAAGGACAGAATTTAAGGAAGTTGTACCTTTTAGTATGTATATCGGGATTTAGACAATAACTCTGAAAGACATTACAGTGATCTTTATTGAAGACACACAAGATAACCAATATACACTCATGGACAAAACTTAAGAAAGTTGTACCTTTTAGCATGTATATCGGGATTGAGACAATTCCTCTGAAAGACATTACAGTGATCTTTATTGAAGACACACAAGATAACCAATGTACATTCAAGGACAGAATTCAAGGAAGTTGTACCTTTTAGTATGTATATCGGGATTTAGACAATAACTCTGAAAGACATTACAGTGATCTTTATTGAAGACACACAAGATAACCAATATACACTCATGGACAAAACTTAAGAAAGTTGTACCTTTTAGCGTGTATATCGGGATTCAGACAATAACTCTGAAAGACATTACAGTGATCTTTATTGAAGACACATAAGATAACCAAGTGTGTGTGTGTGTGAACAAAATTGCCTCTTTCTCCTTCAAAAAATGCCTATGACCAGCGATACCAAAGACATTCCACTTATGTTTAGTCCCTGTGTGTAAATTCAATAAAATTTGATAATTTAAAAGATATTAAGAATGAATGAGATAAGAGCTCGACACACACTCGATGCATTAACTGAATTAGATGATGTAGATAAAAGAAAACATTCTTTCGTGAAATTACGGATATTAAAGATGGACATTTTCCGGATAAACATTTCAATTTATATCAAATGATGCAACATTTTTCTGGAGATGTGTCTCTTTTCATTTTATTATCGTATTCTTAAGCTTTCAGACATTTATTCTCTTCTTCAAGAATACAAAATGAATAATTAAAATTGGTTTCTAAAAACTACAACTATTAATCACAATGTATATTTGTAAACATCCCTTGTAAGAAATAGTCAAGGTTTTAATTGAACCTTTTGAAGAATGATTTTTACTTGAAAGATAGCATATCAAAACAAAAAGAAAATCATTATAAGAAAAATGTATAGGTTTTAAAAGTTTTTCACAATTTTAATTCGAATCAAAATTTGTTTCTTTAGAACTTATACAGCGAGGAATAATTAGAGGAAATATGACTATCATTGGTTTATAAATAATTAATTTTAAAGAGGTAGTGATGGAAATATGCTTCATTTCCACATCTATTGATAATTAATATGAAAAAACAATTAAAATACCAATGAAAGTTCTATATCAATAAAAACACCAACAAGTAAATTCAGGACCTCAAAAGGAAAAATCAAGATGGCGAATAACCAGTTGTTTGAATTAGTTGTAATTGGGTAAAGGGGGGAAAACACATTAGGTACGTGTGCTTCAATTAAGAAAAAAAAAACGGTTTAAAATCCGCCTGTTTAATTGCAAACATTAATTAATCACAATCCTAATTGTTTGGTTTTTAAGTTGTCAGGAAGGTTTTTGTGAAGAAGAGAACAAATCCCTATTTTTTCCTTTACCATTATTGATATGAAATGTGAGCCTGTACCATTAGCAAGCTATCTCGGCTTTTAGATGACGTCGTTCCATTTAGGTATTTTAATGGCATGTATTTACTGTAATTATTTGGTTTACTTCTCATCTCACTGTAATGGACGAAATTGTTCATAATATGAGTATCTAATGACACAATCTTTTATCCTAGAAATATCTTTTACATTTGTAGATATTAGGTATGTCAGAGGCGGCCATTTCTTTTGGAGCTAAGTCGGCCTGCTACTAATAGTGCCCCCAGTCTTAATGACAAAGGCATTCTACTTCACCCAGTCATGATGGTTGTCAAACAGACACCATCAAGGATCACAACATGATATCCTAATATGATTGAGTGGGGATAAGAAAGAAGAAGTATCTTAAAGATATAGGTTACCTGGCCAGCATTCATAGTTCTTCAAATTAAAGATTTGGAACGCTTCACGATTTTGCGTGTCATCCTTGCGCAGGGGCCATGCTAATTTTCTCTGTATCGTTCCAATTGTAGTATATGTACCGCCGAACAAGCGTGTACAAATTAAAGATACTTCAGCCATTAAATCTTATTATTGTCTCGACGTTTCGACAAAAATCTTTTGTTCTCGTCAGGAGTGAACAAAAATTGAAACATTTGGCAAATCGTTAAAAATTATTCTAAAGAACGCCCTTTGCAGCCTTAGAATTTTTTTTAACGCTTTGCCAAATGCTTCATTATATGTTCGTTCCTGACGAGGACAAAAGAATTTTGTCGAAACGTCGAGACAATAAAAAAGATTTACTGGCCGAAGTATCTTTAATTTGAAGATATTAAGTATGTCTATGTGGATTTTTATAACGCTCTAATCAATCAAATAAACATATATAAAAATACATTCAGATTTATTAAGATCACCGGTCTTATACAGATTGACTGCAGGAAGGAATCATAGATGGAGCTCCTATACTCCAGGCAGCGCAGCACCCAACAACAGCCTCCTGGTCCGACGCATGTCCAGTGGCCACATAAATATATATAAAGGTATAACTTCCTTAGGTTTTGTCCATGAATGTAAATAAACGTTTCAATCTCTAATCCGAAATACGCTCTATTATTAAATTTATCGGTATATGTAAAAACAGGCATGTCCACTCATGGAAGTTAGAGTCCAACTCAAGGAAGTTGTACCTTTTAACATGTATATCGGGATTCAGACAATAACTCTGAAATATACACTCATGGACAAAACTTAAGGAAGTTGTACCTTTTAACATGTATATCGGGATTCAGACAATAACTATGAAAGATACACTCATGGACAAAACTTAAGGAAGTTGTACCTTTTAACATGTATATCGGGATTCAGACAATAACTCTGAAAGATATATCATTAACTTTTATTGACAACACACGAGATAACTAAGTGTGAACAAAATTGCGTCTGTATCCTTCAAAATAACAGACGACTTACAATTTGACAATTAAAAAAGTTTATTAACATCTAGTCAACAGTAGGGAGAGAGGTTACAGTTTAAAATATTTACATGAAAAAGATCAGCCAGGTGTTCTTCCCCACCGTGATAGTGTCTTCCTCCAGGCGATGACGGGGTCCTCGATGGTCTGGCCCAGCCCGACCTGTTCGAAGTATCGGTTGATTCTATAAAACCAGAGGTCTGTAGGCCTCAAATATTTTCCACTACCTTAAGTTTTATCCATGAATGTACATTAAAGTAGAATTGCATTCTATTATATCGAAAATGTATTTATTTTTTATTTATCTAAACAACCTATTCATATGAATAAACTTTTTGATATTGTTTTAATTGAATGATTCTCTAATATCTAGCATATTTTCATTCAAAAATATTTCTTAAAACCTTTTTGTAATCTTTTGCTTTTCTCGAATACACACAATACTTTACAATTTGATTTCATTTAACTAAATTTGCATACCAACCCTTTATACATATATCCCAGTATAAAATCTATTACTTTAGATAGAAACAGTCTGATGCACGCCCGCGAGAACACATGCTAATAACAAAAGTTTTCAATTATTCTGTATAAATATTATTTAGAGATTGTACATTGTGTGTGTGTGAGTATTAACCGTTGAAGAACATATATTGCTCGAAAGCTTTCAAATTCAAAATTAAAAGAAACATTTTACCTGATTTTTATTTTTACTTTTTAAAATAATATTTCTGGGTAACCATTGCTCAAATATATCAATTGTGTTGATTTTTTTAACATTTTCATCTATTTAACTTGCATACTAATTCTGTACATATTTAAATATCTTTCTTTCTTTTCTTTCAAAATTTTTGTTTATATTTAAAGTGCAAGTGTCCCTAGGGGGACATAGCGCTCTAAGTCGAAATAAAGGATACACCTAAATATAAATTACATATTTACATAGTCTCCCACTCCATTTATATATATATTTACCTTATATATAACTTATTTATTTACCAAACCTCTCCATTGTACGCTAGAAGAATAGATAAATACACGAGTCTCAGTGTTCCTTTGCCCTTTCCAATATATAAAAGTCAATAAATCGATTTTTATCAGAGAACGCGAAGTCAATAAAAACCAATTTTAATCCCAAATAACATTTAAGATTACAGAGGAGACAAAATAGAAATATATTAACCTTTTGGTAAAATAAAATTTACAAAAAATATATATTTAATATTCCATTTTGAACGCAATATTTAATCGGAAATATATTTTATTTGGAATAAAATGTGCATAGTGTTCACGAGTAAATATCGATCTTTGATTTCTGGCGTGATTTTTATTGATTTTCATATATTTATTCGTAGAGAGAGGCGAATATTGGAGATATTTTTATTGCGCGCAATTCTTATTAGGAACACAATATTGGGATTTTTGGAAGGTTATTTACAAATCTGTGAGATAAAATATTTCTGTTCTTGTTCCATTGATTCAAGTTTTGTTCAAAACTTATATTTAAGAATATATTCGCATATATATATATAGATGGAAATTTTGCCGGGAGGATATTGATCTATAAAAAATAAAGATTGCCTCTCCCGTCAAAATAGACGTCAAAACTAGACGCCATCTATTGACCGTCGCCGCAAAACTAGCGGCTTCGAGTCGGTAACAAAGCCACAACACCAGCTTTGGTAAACTGAGAAGCGTCCACCTAGAGACCATGGTTTCGGGCAAATGGCCCTTGTGAGTCTAACACAGACTTTATTCAATGAAATTCACATGGGATCTAATGGAATCCTCACATTCTACCAAAGAGGTGTTTAGCTGGTAGAGTTGCTAGACCAAATCTATGGTTGAAATATATATGGAAATTATGTCGGGTGTATATTGATCTAGAAGACAGAGGTCGTCTCTTCCGTCAAAATAGACGTCGAAAACTAGACACCATCATATCAGATTGTGTTGTGGCTTTGTCACCGACCAAACACCTATAGTGTGCGGCGACAGTCAATAGATAGCACCTAGTTATGACGTCTATTTTGACGAAAGAAGCGACCCTTATCTTTTTTAGATCAATATCCTCTCGGCAAAATTCCTATCTATATACTAGAAGAATGACCCGGCTTCGCCCGAGAAATCCTCCGAGTGAAGTATCCTTCATACTGAAAGTACATCAATAATAAATAGTAGAAGTGCCATAGAATAGCAATACAGAAGAAACACATAAACTACAGAAAAAAAGTGTGTAATGGCCAAAATTGTATTATATTAGTGTTTAGGTATTTGATTTAATTATTTTGTTTGCAATCCATTTAGTTGTTTCAAAATTAATATAGTTTAAATAAATGAGTTTTAAAAATTGTACAAAAAAAAATGCATCGGCCGGGAATCGACCCGGGCCGCCCGCGTGGCAGGCGAGCATTCTCGCCATTGAACTACCGATGCTTATAAGAAATGGCCATATTTGGGTATTTATTCCATTCACAAAAGCAAACGGTGACAGAATTGATTAAGAATTGATTGATGACTCAGATACTTGTATATACTATATATGCAAATGTATTCTTATATACAAGTAGTGATGAAGGCCATAGACCGACAATATAGTATACATGTTGGCCTTTTGTCTGAATTTACCAAATAGGTGTTGTGGTTCATTCTTGATCATCAACAGAATGCTCTGCATTGGGATGATAAACCAAAATACATCGTTTTTATGCATTTTTTACATTATAAGTACTTCTCTTTGGTACATACAAAAAGGTATCATTCAATGTTGGTAAAAATACGAATAAAATCGTATAAAAAACAATATTTCGGTATTTCTTATAATCCTCGGGCCTAAGAAGGATTACTTCACCCCCGCGTCAGTTTTTCTCCTAATTAAAATTTAAAAAAAGGATCCTCTCCCCATGAGTGAAAAAGATGCCAAGTTAATCCTAACGAGCATCTCGGCCTTTCTAATTGAACATTCAATTTAAAAAGAGAGATTTGTTTGGTCATTAATTTTTAAATGAAACTTTCTGCAAACTTTTAATCCCGAGCTCAAAAAATCAACAAGGTTTGTAATCCGATTAGAATCTTATTTGGCAAAAGTCTTAAATAGAAACTTGGTGTCACACACACAAGATGGTGGCATTACCATATATGGTATATCGTTAACTTGTTGTTCACTGATCTATATACGTAGAATCTATCTGATGTGACTTTTTTTTGCTTACCCCTAGTACACGTGGTACAGGCCATTATAATCATGGTGGGTAGAAGTAGGCGACTGCTTTTTCCTGTAAGTGCACCACATGTCTATACATGTGAAAAGCAATTCGACTTTGCACTTGCAAATGTTCTATAGCCTCATATGGTTACTTGCACTCGATGGTAGGGTTGGACTTATGCAAGAATCTGGGGCCATTGGAGCAATCTTTAATTAGAAAAAGTTCCCAATGCGGGATTCGTTCCCGGGTCGTAACGGTTGAAAACCAACGTTTAGACCACTCATCCACCGATCCCCAATGTGATTGATGTAGTTCTAACTCCACCAATAAAAAGTCTAAATTTTGAAGCGTATTAAGTGTAAAGAGCCCATCGGCGCATAAGTCCTGCGTAGCTCAAACATTTCTATATAACTTTGAGATGTGTCATCAATTAAAAGATAGAGATAGAGAAGATATGAACATCAAATATTCTAAATAATATGGGGCGATAGTTATCCCAAGTACATGAGGAACAGCAGTCATGATAATCATGGTGAATACTTAGCGCCTGCTTATACTCGAAATATATATATATATATATTGCTTATCCCCTAGTACACGTGGTACAGGCCATGATAATCATGGTGGGTAGAAGAAGGCGACTGCCTTTACTGTAAGTGCACCACATGTCTACACATGTGAAAGCAGTTTGTCTTTGTACTTACAATACTATAAATATACCACATTTAACAGTTTAAGCAGTCGCTAACTATTCAGTACACAACAGTACACCAGATTATGAAAAAGGCATCTCCTTACCGTGCAGCTAAAAGTTGCTGATGGCTTGCGCCATCTATCGGAATAAATATCAACTATTCTCGTTGATTTTTAATTATTTCATAATTGGCCAAATACCCTTTCTTGATTAATCAAGAAAAGCTAACTACGGACGCGTTTCGGGCTGTTGGCCCTCATCGGCGTGGTGCAAGCTGTACCTCAACGACCAAAAAACTGGTCATTCAGGCATCCTGAAAAATCATGAAACAGGTAGTTAAGGCCAGAATTGCGTGAGACCGCGACACAATATGAAAAAATAGTACAAATGTGATATTGTACTGGGATAAGGTATCTCCTTACTTATTTACACCAGAAGTTTAGACATGTAGAAAGCAATTCGACTTTTGTATATAAAAGTTTCCATTGCCGCGTTTGGTTACTTGTACTCACTGGTATGATTGAACTTTTGCAAGAATCGGGGGATATTGAAGCAAATTTTTCATTCAGACAAAATATGTCCAGTATGGGTGTATGAAAAAGTGAAAGTTGTATAAGCTTATGATTTTGTTTTGTTTTAAAAATGAATCGATTTTGGTTCCATATGCTTGAATTGAATATTACACCTTAGTTCTATATATTTTATTTAAAATACCATATATTTTATTGCTTAAAAGGGAACACAACAAAACAAATAAAGAAACTACAATTGCAAATGATTTGATAACTATCCAAAAAAATAATAATAATTAAAAAAATATGATAAATAATTGAATGAGTCCATGAGTATATCTTTCAGAGTTATTGTCTGAATTCAGATATACATGCTAAAAGGTACAACTTCCTTAAGTTTTGTCCATGAGTGTATCTTTCAGAGTTATTGTCTGAATTCCGATATACATGCTAAGAGGTACAACTTCCTTAAGTTTTGTCCATGAGTGTAACTTTCAGAGTTATTGTTTGAATCCTGATATACATGCTAAAAGATACACCTTCCTTAAGTTTTGTCCATGAGTGTATCTTTCAGAGTTATTGTCTGAATCTCGATATACATGCAAAAAGGTACAACTTCCTTAAGCTTTGTCCCTTAGTGTATCTTTCAGAGTTATTGTCTGAATCCCGATATGCATGCTAAAAGGTACAACTTCCTTAAGTTTTGTCCATGAGTGTATCTTTCAGAGTTATTGTCTGAATCCCGATATACATGCTGAAAGGTACAACTTCCTTAAGTTTTGTCCATGAGTGTATCTTTCAGAGTTATTGTCTGAATCCCGATATACATGCTGAAAGGTACAACTTCCTTAAGTTTTGTCCATGAGTGTATCTTTCAGAGTTATTGTCTGAATCCCGATATACATGCTGAAAGGTACAACTTCCTTAAGTTTTGTCCATGAGTGTAACTTTCAGAGTTATTGTTTGAATCCTGATATACATGCTAAAAGGTACAACTTCCTTAAGTTTTGTCCATGAGTGTATCTTTCAGAGTTATTGTCTGAATCTCGATATACATGCAAAAAGGTACAACTTCCTTAAGCTTTGTTTCTTAGTGTATCTTTCAGAGTTATTGTCTGAATCCCGATATACATGCTAAAAGACACAACTTCCTTAAGTTTTGTCCATGAGTGTATCTTTCAGAGTTATTGTCTGAATCCCGATATACATGCTAAAAGATACAACTTCCTTAAGTTTTGTCCATGAGTGTATCTTTCAGAGTTATTGTCTGAATCCCGATATACATGCTAAAAGATACAACTTCCTTAAGTTTTGTCCATGAGTGTATCTTTCAGAGTTATTGTCTGAATCCCGATATACATGCTAAAAGATACAACTTCCTTAAGTTTTGTCCATGAGTGTATCTTTCAGAGTTATTGTCTGAATCCCGATATACATGCTAAAAGATACAACTTCCTTAAGTTTTGTCCATGAGTGTATCTTTCAGAGTTATTGTCTGAATCCCGATATACATGCTAAAAGATACAACTTCCTTAAGTTTTGTCCATGAGTGTATCTTTCAGAGTTATTGTCTGAATCCCGATATACATGCTAAAAGATACAACTTCCTTAAGTTTTGTCCATGAGTGTATCTTTCAGAGTTATTGTCTGAATCCCGATATACATGCTAAAAGATACAACTTCCTTAAGTTTTGTCCATGAGTGTATCTTTCAGAGTTATTGTCTGAATCCCGATATACATGCTAAAAGATACAACTTCCTTAAGTTTTGTCCATGAGTGTATCTTTCAGAGTTATTGTCTGATTCCCGATATACATGCTAAAAGATACAACTTCCTTAAGTTTTGTCCATGAGTGTATCTTTCAGAGTTATTGTCTGAATCCCGATATACATGCTAAAAGATACAACTTCCTTAAGTTTTGTCCATGAGTGTATCTTTCAGAGTTATTGTCTGAATCCCGATATACATGCTAAAAGATACAACTTCCTTAAGTTTTGTCCATGAGTGTATCTTTCAGAGTTATTGTCTGAATCCCGATATACATGCTAAAATATACAACTTCCTTAAGTTTTGTCCATGAGTGTATCTTTCAGAGTTATTGTCTGAATCCCGATATACATGCTAAAAGATACAACTTCCTTAAGTTTTGTCCATGAGTGTATCTTTCAGAGTTATTGTCTGAATCCCGATATACATGCTAAAAGATACAACTTCCTTAAGTTTTGTCCATGAGTGTATCTTTCAGAGTTATTGTCTGAATACCGATATACATGCTAAAAGATACAACTTCCTTAAGTTTTGTCCATGAGTGTATCTTTCAGAGTTATTGTCTGAATCCCGATATACATGCTAAAAGATACAACTTCCTTAAGTTTTGTCCATGAGTGTATCTTTCAGAGTTATTGTCTGAATCCCGATATACATGCTAAAAGATACAACTTCCTTAAGTTTTGTCCATGAGTGTATCTTTCAGAGTTATTGTCTGAATCCCGATATACATGCTAAAAGATACAACTTCCTTAAGTTTTGTCCATGAGTGTATCTTTCAGAGTTATTGTCTGAATCCCGATATACATGCTAAAAGATACAACTTCCTTAAGTTTTGTCCATGAGTGTATCTTTCAGAGTTATTGTCTGAATCCCGATATACATGCTAAAAGATACAACTTCCTTAAGTTTTGTCCATGAGTGTATCTTTCAGAGTTATTGTCTGAATCCCGATATACATGCTAAAAGATACAACTTCCTTAAGTATTGTTCATGAGTGTTTTAGGGGTTTCTATACGAGGCTTCAGAAACCAGAATTATCCAAATAAATAATATATTCAATTACTCGTTGACACATAACACCATTTCAATAATCTACATGATTACCTTTATTCAGCCTCACAATAAATATCAATAAACTAATCCCTTAGATCTATAGATTCAAGAAAATAAGACCTAATCCAAAAACTATTATTATGAGTGACATTTCGGTAACAGCATTGTTACCATTCTTTTGTCTGACGATGGTAACAATGCTGTAACCGGAGAGTCACACACCATTTATTTATTGTGATTAGATCTTATTTTCTTGTATCTATTGATCTATAATCCAAATTGTGCTTTATCATCCTTAGATCTAGTTTAGATGCAAGTAGAAATCACGCATTGAAGAGTTTCTTTTTGAAATATTATAGCAAACAACAAAGAGTTTTATTAAGACCTTTCAGTCTTATACATATTCTCCAAGCAGATATGTAGGGTATATACAGGAATAACAGTAATAATACCAGTAATAAGCCCACAATGTTGTTATTATTATTGGTTTTGAAGCTAAACACATTTAATGTTATGATGCATTAGCGCGCCATCTGTTATGAAAATTAGAAACTATTTTAGACGCGTAAGATTCTTTTTTGATATTAAACAATTTCTACTGCCCTTACTGCAATTAATGCCTTTCCATTTAATTTTTCCATTGCAGTAAGGGCAGTAGAAATTGCTTAATATCAAAAACAATCTTACGCGTCTAAAATAGTTTCTAATTTTCATAACATTTAATGGTTATATGGAATTTATATACAGCGGAAACCTAAATAAGACAATCAAGCTAATAGGGATTTCATAAATTTTATCTTGAGATGTTCAGGTTTAAAAGTTCTTCATACAAAATAACAGGAAAAAATAAAACTAGAATACACTCGTCTACAAACACACACTCTGTTAAAGAAATGTCATTCTTATCAAAAAGTGCCATCGCAACAAATATCCTTCAAAACAAAGATTTTATTATGTTTTATCTTGTTCTATCTAGAAAAGAGGCTTTTAAAGTTCAACACAAAACTATATAAATTTGATAAAATCTCAGAAGAAATACATCCTAGGATAGAATTTATATTATCACTTTATATTATAAAATCTTACAACAAATTTTGTCTAGTGAAATTCATAGGTTGTGGATTTGTATATTTTATATAATAACAGAGCTATGATACTCATTAATTCTTCATTGATCATTCATTGATCACATTTATAAATGGTGTCAGTAAGTCGTCAAAACGTTTGTCAATAAAAAACATACCAATTGGGGTTTATACCTAATATATACAAGTATACTCGACTTATAAACAAGATATACTTGTATATCGTGAGGTTCGGTAGAAAGATGGTCTAAACCGTTGGTTTTCGACCGCTACGACCCGGGTTCGATTCCCGCATTGGGCACTTTTTTATTATAAAAAAAAAAATGCTCCAATGGCCCCCGATTCTTGCAAAATTCCAACCCTACCAGTGAATACAAGTAACTAAACGGGGCTCTGGAACATTTGTAAGTGCATAGTCGAACTGCTTTTAACATGTGTAGATATATGGTGCACTTATAATAAAAGCAGTCGCTATATATCCACCATGATAATCATGGCCTGTACCACGTAAACTAGGGAAAAGCAAATATATATATTGAAAAAGGAATAAAAGTTAACGGTTGCGAGTTTATTTTATTTATGCTGTATAATCGGCAAGCTTTCGGACTTTGACGTCTTTCAAAGTGTTGTCAAGTGTCAAGTTTGTGTTACCTGTTGAAGGACATAATAGTCCGAAAGCTTGCTGATTATACAGCACAAGTAAAAGAAACACGTCGCCATAAAATTTTATTCCTTCTTCAAGATGATGTTTGGCGATTCATTCTCTTGTAATTTCATATATATCGTGGTTTAAATCATAATCATAAATATTTGCAGCTTGTCTTGAACAAGCAGAAAATAAATTAGTTTGGCAAATTCGCGAACCATTTATTTGCCAGTATCTTTTGAGCTAAAACAATAGTAGCGTCAAAAGGTTAGGAATATATTATAATTATAGAATAAAAATCACAGAGTTTAGTTAGAACAACATTGATCGAAACGTACAAAGTGAGCTAGTGGCTATGGCTAATATAGCGTAATGGTCGAATGTTGTAGAAATGTCGCGAGATATCGTCACTAGTCTAAAACATTCTATCAAGTAAATTTACACTTTATTTACAATTATTCTATTATAATATAATATTTCAAATTAAAAACAGATATTTAAAAAGTTTGAGTCAAAAAGCGATCCATCAAATAAATTTATATTATAGGGCGTTCCTGGATCTGTAAAAAAAAAGAATTTGTTTTTTTCTCAAAATATTTCAAGAGATTGCTGATGAGAGATTTACTATGAAATAAATTGATAAAGAGGAAGCAAACTCTCGAAATATTTTGAGAAAAAACTTGTCTTTTTTTTTACAGATCCAGGTACCCCCTTTTATATAAAGATATTGAAAGAGTTAAATTAATGAATTCAAACATATGTATATACAGTAGAACCTCCCTGTAAAGGACAACATCTAATTGCAGAGCCAAACTGTCCTTTAAAGAGAAGAGTCCTCTTACAGAAGAATTGCTAAATAGTAAAAATTTTTCACTTACAAATGTGCCAGTGTCCCGTTCGGTTACTTGTATTTTCTGGTGGTGTTGGACTTTTGCAAGAATCGGAGGGCCATTGGAGTATTTTTTTTTTTCAATCAGAAAAAAGTGCCCAATGCGGGAATCGAACTCGGGTCGTAGCGGTCGTAAAACCAACGGTTTAGACCATCCATCTACCGACCCCCCCATAGTACACCTATCCCCCGATTTACACGGTACTTGTTTTACACGTTTTCGCTTTTACACGGTTTTCCAAATAAGTTTTTTTTTATCGCACTATACTAAATCATACTGTGATTGAACACATGCGCTGTGTACACATCTCACAAGGAATCCCGAGCTTATGTGCTAACTACATATTTTAACCTGTCAATGCATTTTATTTTTATTTCTGTGTACACCTATCCCCCGATTTACACGTTTTTCTCAGGAACGTATCTACCGTGTAAATCGGGGGATAGGTGTATATAGAGGAATACCTACAATTATAATTTATAAAAGAACTGGTTTAGAGAAGGTCAAATTGAATAGATAACAAAAGTCTATATCAGATAAAGAACCAAAAGTCCCATTCCAAACACCATCTTGATTTCAGTGAAAATCGAGAGAACGCGATCTACCATAAAATTATCATGGCCTGTCAACACTTCCATATATGGTAATCCCCATGTCGGAATGATTGACCCGACAAAATCCCATTTCCAAATGCAAACCGTTGGTGAAGTTGGCGTAAGGAATTTACAATTCAATTGAATTTTGAAAGGTCATCATTTCTGAACGATTTTGGTGAAAATGAATTTAAAATGCTATTACCTTTTTTTATTAACGATTTAAACACTAAAATATCTTAATAATTTGTAATGATATTTTGAAATTTTATTTGCTTCTTTTATGATATTAATTTATTAAATATTATCTATATATATATAAATATATATTAAAAATGGCTGACCAGGAGCACATGTGCTTTACAGAATATTGATTATTAATATTGATTTCAACACCTGATATTTTATCTTTTTTTCTTTCGTTTTTTAATATAAATATATATTACAAATTTTATATATTTATAATTGTATGTAATTCTGCTGTCCTCAAAGCTTATGTCCATAGTTCATCTAAAATACCCATTCCAAGAGTCTAACAACAGTATCACTATAAAAGGAAGATGGAAAATGGAATATAACAACGGTATGGTAGGTTAAACTGACGAAACCGCTTGCCCGAAGGTTTTAGAGATTTTTAAATAAAAAATATTTTAAAAAGAAACTTTTCCCTGGAAACTTAATGTTCTTGTTTTAATATTGATTCAAGCGATTATTTTATCGAATTTGAACTTTATTGTGAAAATACACGAGATAAACAAGTGTGAAAAAAATTGTCTCTGTCTTCTTGTATAAATATTCGGATATTTCAAAGTGTATACACTCATGGACAAAACTTGAAGAAGTTGAAATTCTTCTATGTTAACAGTCAATATTTTAAAGAGACAGAGGCAATTTTGTTCACACTTTGTTATCTTGTGTGTCTTCAATAAAGGTCACTGTAATATCATTCAGTTATTGTCTGAATCCCGATATACATACTAAAAGGTACAACTTCCTTAAGTTTTGTCCATGAGTGTAAATTTTTATATCAATGATATATATTTTTTAAATAGATTTTCTCATATTCGAATAGAAGCATGTACAAAAAAAGTGTAAAAGACTAGAAAAGATTTGCAGAAGATCTGTTCAATTCACGTTCAATGAATTAATTGCTGAACACAAAGAAATAATCTAAATGTTAGAATTTTTAATCGGAATAAAGAAATAAAAAAAACCTCATCCACAGCATTTATTGGAAAAACATAATTAAAATATTCGTTTTATTAAAAACCCCCAAAAAAAATATGAAAAAAAAAAACTTTTAATAAAATGTTATGAAAAGAAATGAAAAAAGTCAAATGAATAGGAATATTTGTACACAGCCAACTTTTAAATATACTTTATTATTAATAATTCAATATATATGCTGGGTAGAGGAAGCCATGAAAAAATAATTAGATTTTAGAAATATATAATTAAAGGCTAAAATTTGATCTAAACCTTTTGATTAAATGAAAATTTAATTAAAAATTTAATTATATGGAAAGATTGGATAGAGAAAAATGGGGGTAATAATTTTTCGGATTGAAGCTTTTCCTTAGAGGGTATGACGCGGTGAGTTTAAAATAGAAATATCGGGTGAACTCATGGACAAAACTTGAGGAATTTGTACCTTTTAGCATGTATATAGGGATTGAGACAATAACTCTGAAATTTATTATAGTGAACTTTATTGAAGACACACGAGATAACCAAGTGTAAACTGCACTCATGGAGAATTTCTTAAAGAAGTTGTACTTTTTAGCCTGTATATCGGGATTCAAACAATAACTCTGAAAGATATTACAGTGACCTTTATTGAAAACACACCAGATAACCAAGTATGAACTGCACTCATGGACAAATCTTAAGGAAGTTGTACCCTTTAGCATGTATATCTGGAATTCAGACAATAACTCTGAAATTTATTACAGTGACCTTTATTGAAGACATACGAGATAACCAAGTGTGAACAAAATTTCCTTTGTCTCCTTAAAAAAAAAGACGACCGGTATCATCAAAAACTTTCCACTTCCTTGAGATTTTCCATGAATGTATCTAAAACTATAAGAAAGGAAATCATTAAATCACTTCAACAACATACCTTCCTCTACTGTCCTACTCTATCTACCTCCCAAAAATTATTGGGAGGGCTTGGCTCAACAGTGGTGAACCCTACCAGAAGTTTCGCCAATTTAATCTTTCAGACTCTTATATCTCTAATACTGTATTGGACGATTCTGCTCATATATGCTGCACTGAAGAGTGGAATCTTAGAAGTGATATTTAAGCAAACTATGGACATAAGCTTTTAGGATAGTAGAATTACATATAAATATTTACATCGAGCAATGCTCTTTACAAACAATAAGTACAAGGCCAGTTAGGTGTAATTAATTATAAGGTAATAACATGCCATCTATATATAATAAATTGTAGCATTAAAGCACGGATTTTTCGTTTAAATATAAAACAAACTTCTACTGTCCTTACTGCGATGAAACATTATTGAGAGGGCTTGGCTCATCAGTGGTGTTGATGATATATAACATTGAATGGAATTCCTATATAAGTACAATAGATTGTTGGACATAGCTTCATTTTTGTAAGTGACACAAGCTTTCGAGATTTTTTTCTTCAACAGGCTGTAGAGATAATGAAATATTCAGTGTTATATCTCTATATCCTGTGTGTGTGTGTGTTGAAAATCACTCACTCGAAAGTCTGCATCTCTTCCACAAACCATAAAGAAACGTTTTACCTAACAGGTACTGTCTTTATTTTAGAAAATACTGGAGGTGATTGTAAATCCTAAAGAGTTTTTATATAATGTATATGTAAAGTCTACCACCAGATGTCGCGGTTTTCCCTATATAAACCTAATTGTTGTTGTTTCCCGTTGGCCGGCTCAAAGCTTTCCGTACATATGTAAATACGTAATATATTATTTTCTTCTTTACGCTTCAAATCAGATATTTCTTTCTAAATTATTTTCATAAACTCAATATTAAAGCTATTAATATTTTAAACTGTTTTGATTATTTTTCCCCCGACTTCAAATCCATTGTTAAAATACTCGTGTATCCTCAAAATAATCAGTATCAGTAAATGATTATTTCTTATCTCAATAATATTCTTAAATCATCAGAGAATTATATTATAATATATAGATATTTATTGACAAAACTAAAGGAATCTTCATATTTTGTTGTCGCCAGTCATTTTATTTTAAGAAGAAGATAAGGAGTTGGCCAGGAAGTTCCATGCCTAGTTTGGCCATAGAGTTGAGGTGTTTCAGTCCAGGTAGCTGTTTGTATCCTGTCTCAGGAATGCTGTACAGCTTAGAGCTAGAGGATATTGAATAAAGAGCTATGGAACATATATGATGCTTTCATGAATACACACTGATATTCTGTTGTCATATTTTATTTCATCAATTTTATTACAATAATGAACAAATTTTAAGGAAGAGGAAATTCTTTGATTTTGTCGATAATCTATTTTTTAATGAAACAAAGACAATTTTGCTCACACATAGTTATCTCGTGTGTCTTCAATAAAGGTCACTGTAATATCTTTCAGAGTTATTGTCTAAATCCCGATATACATGTTAAAAGGTACAACTTCCTTAAGTTTTATCAATGAGTGTATATTGGTTATCTCGTGTGTTTGCAATAAAGGTCACTATAATATCTTTCAGATTTATTGTCTGAATCCCGATATACATGCTAAAAGGTACAACTTCCTTAAGTTTTGTCCATGAGTGTATATTGGTTATCTCGTGTGTCTTCAATAAAGGTACTGTAATATCTTTCAGAGTTATTGTCTGAATCCCGATATACAAGCTAAAAGGTACAACTCCCTTAAGTTTTGTTCATAAGTGTATCTTTCAGAGTTATTGTCTGAATCCCGATATACATGCTAAAATGTACAACTTCCTTAAGTTTTGTCCATGAGTGTATCTTTCAGAGTTATTGTCTGAATCCCGATATACATGCTAAAAGGTACAACTTCCTTAAGTTTGATCCATGAGTGTATCTTTCAGAGTTATTGTCTGAATCCCGATATACATGCTAAAAGGTACAACTTCCTTAAGTTTGATCCATGAGTGTATCTTTTAGAGTTATTGTCTGAATCCCGATATACATGCTGAAAGGTACAACTTCCTTAAGTTTTGTCCATGAGTGTATCTTTCAGAGTTATTGTCTGAATCCCGAATATACATGCTAAAAGGTACAACTTCCTTAAGTTTGATCCATGAGTGTATCTTTCAGAGTTATTGTCTGAATCCCGATATACATGCTAAAACGCACAACTTCCTTAAGTTTTGTCCATGAGTGTATCTTTCAGAGTTATTGTCTGAATCCTGATATACATGCTGAAAGGTACAACTTCCTTAAGTTTTGTCCATGAGTGTATCTTTCAGAGTTATTGTCTGAATCCCGATATACATGCTGAAAGGTACAACTTCCTTAAGTTTTGTTCACACACACATAAAAACATGAGAGTATAAATTATAAATTTAATAATAAAATAAATAAAGTATTAATTATTTAATTACCACAATATTAATTTTAAATTTTTATAAGTCAGAAACGTGTCATTATATACTTATCTTTTAATGATGTATTTAAGATATAGTAATGTGAATCATTTACATTTATAATGTGATGGTCTTTCACAATATTTATGGAAGTGAAAAACTCCAACATAAATTTGTAGCACATTGAATAGCCAAAATAATTAACAGAAAAACAATTTATTAATACATCTCAATATATATAAAACCGAATCAATATGCAAATTTAAAGGAATCTTCTCTATGTGCAAATTTGAAATATTATAAATGTATTAACTGATATAAAAATAATATTTGTGAAAGTATAAACATTATTTTTGTGCGTGAACTTATTTCAAATAAACTAAATAGAACAAACTTTCTACTGCCCTTACTGCAATAATGAAATATTGGAAGGTCCTGGCTCATCAGTGGTGAGTCCATCAATTTAATATTGCATACTGCCTTAATATTGTATTGATCTGTTTACCTTTATCTCCTGTATATCTTGTACTGTAGAGGAATTCTTGGCAAAGTTTGGTTTACTGAGAAAATAGAATGACGCCATAAAAAGTTTATATTTTCAAACATAGATGGCGCTCTAAAGGATTATATTGAAATTCTAAGAATATATTGGCACAATTACTAAAATGTAATTATAATAGCTTATAGTAAATAAAGATTTTATGCTAATTTAATTACACCATAATTAATTAAGCCCTATCAATGATAAACACAAAAAAAATAATTCAAAATATAAAGTTATCGATCATTTTAAACTTGGTGTAGATAGCTAAGTAGACTCTCGAAATATTTTTTTCAAGCCACAAATAGCTATGTATTGAAATATAAATATTGTAGCCAATATGTAAATAAATCTATTTATTTACAATTGTATCTTGTATATCACAATTCGTGATAAAATTGCAATCGTCCTATAAATAAGATGTTTGTAGAATTATGCTATTGAGTTTCAAATTTTAAAATGTTTAAGAAAATGATACTGTTATCTTTTTAACAAATTCTACAGGTTCCTGCAGATGCGTTTCTTTCATCTTTATTGAAAGTAATCTCAAGATTTCGGGCATCTTTGTCTTTTACAGGAGTACATAGGTACATGTGTAGTTCTGTAGAAGAGCAGAGATGCCCGAAAGCTGCGGATTACGTTTATATTAAAGATAAAAGAAACTCATCTCCAGAAGTCTGTAGTATTTGTATGAAATATATAACAGATTAATATACAACTCAACCTGTCTATATCGCCCCCTCTTGGGACTCACCAAAATAGGGTGCTATAGAATTGGTCCAAGGTGACTGACTTGGCAACGGCATCCATTTTCCAATGAAGAGAATGGACTCGACAACAACAAAACAACATCTACATTAAAACCAGCACGATGCCAACCCATAAAGGTATACTTGGGAATGTGAAACCAAATACATTTAAACCTGTCTATAGCGCCCCCTCTTGGGACTCATCTAAATAGGGTGATATAGAGAGGGAGTGCTATAGACAAGTTACTTTTAAGTACTACGTATTTAAAATCGGGCGCTATAGAGAGGAAGGCGCTATTTAGAGGGGTCGCTATTGACAGGTTTAACTGTATTTATATGTATATATGTCAATTGAGAGATACTTTTATATTATGATAAATAAGCGCGCCATCTGTTATCAAAATTCGAAACTATTATAGACACGTATAATTCTTTCAAATATTAAACAATTTATACTGCACTTAATGCAATGAAAAATTAATAGGAGTGCCTGGTTCATTAGTGGTGAAACCTCCCAGCGGTTTCGCCAGTTTAATCTATCATACCGCGGTTATATTGTATTTTTCGGTTTTTCTTTTATGCCAATACTGACTCTGAAATAATCTTTCGTATCCTAAAACGTGAGAGCGTCACCTGAAGTAGAAATGTGCCCTATCTTCTCCGTAATTATCCTCAATAACATTATTTCGGTTAGTGTCCATTTGTAGTTTAGATTGTTATGTAAAATACTAGGGGGAAAACCTACATAAAGATAAATATTTATTCTGATTGAAGCCAATTATCTAACACTACTACACTAAGGGACAAAAAACGTAAGGAAGTAGAAGTTTTTGATTAATATCAAAGACTTTTCACTTCCTCTCTTAAGTTTTATCTATGATTGTACATATGTATCAAGCTATAATTAACTTATAATTTGTGTATGAAAATACATATAAAGTATAAAAATGAAGTTTTAAAAATTTTGAAAGTTTTCAGAATTTCAGTTATAAATATCCACGCTGTGTGCACGTATATTTGTAAATATTTATTGTAAGAAATGGCCAATTGTTTTAATTAAGCCTGTTGAAATGTGATTATCACTTGAACGCTCGCAATTTGAAATTAGAAAAGAAACTCATTGTGAAAAATAGATATTTGTAGTTTTTTTAAACACTTTTCACAATTTTATCTTGAAGAATGAAGAAAATAAAGTACATGTAATAGGACTAAGTATATAAAGTACATAAACATTTAATATAGACTACACATAAAGCTAGCATTAGGTACATATACAGTGAGTATATGTCTCCAAAGGTCTGTTTTCTTTTTCATAAGAGACAGGCAATTGTGTTCAAACTTGTCTATCTCGCATGTCTTCAATAAAGGTCACTGTAATATCTTTCAGAGCTATTGTCTGAATCCCGATATACATGTTGAAAGGTACAACTTCCTTAAGTTTTGTCCATGAGTGTATCTTTCAGAGTTATTGTCTCAATCCCGAAATACAGGCTAAAAGGTACAACTTCCTTAAGTTTTATCCATGAGTGTATTTATATGAAATAACAGATAGGCAATGTGATACTGAATTGCCAAAGATATTTAAGAAATAAAATTATTAAATCAAGAATGTTTCTTTAAAAAAAAAAAAACTTTTAACTATGCCCATTGCGATGAAAATATATTGGGAGGGATTAGCTCATCAGTGGTGAACCCTCACAGCGGTTTCGACAATTTAAGCTACCGGATCGCGCTTCTTTGCCCTCTAATACTGTACTGCACGATTCAGTTTATATATTTCTTTAACAAATAGACAGTTCAGAAAGTTTAAAGTTTTATTTTCTAAACGTTTCAACAAAAATATTTTGTCTTCGTCAGGAATAATAAAAATAAAGTATTTTGCAAGACGTTAAAAATAGTTCTCAATATTTAACACCTTGCCAAATACTATATTTCTCCTGAAAAAGACAAAATATTGTAACATAGTATTTATTAATTTTATTTATGTAACATAGTATTTATTATTTTTATTATTTTTTATTAAAATAGTGGTCATTTTTATGTTTATATCTTGCGACTCTGTAAATTTCCCTCGTGGCTTATCTTTTGTTTACCATTTCTTAGTTTTGTCCTTGCCTGAAATAAATTTTGTTTCCTCCTGAAGTTTTTGTCTTCCATAATTTTCCACGTGGCAATACCTTTGTTGAAACCTTGAGAAAATAAAATTTTAAACTTGCTGAACTGTCTATTTTTTACATAAATATGAATGTCGGCCAGGCAACCTCTCTCAATGTATATAGTATGTTGTAATAAAGGATGGAAAATCTTAGAAATTGTATTCAAACAAACTATCGACATGAGATTTCAGGACCGTGTAAATGTATATACATATTTGCATCAAGCAATATTCTTCAAAGATGCTTAGTAGTGTAATATATAAAATAATGATATATTGATTTATTTTATATTATTCTCTCACAATATTAGAGAAATACTAGAGCAATTATTTCTGATCATTAATTTATCTTATTCATAAGACTGTATTTATAAATACAATTGGCCCTATCGTTAAAATTTGTATCAATTTGAAAAAAAAATCCAATTTATTTTCTGATAATGTGTTTTTTTATTATTATTATTTTTTTAATTATCCCCAGTACACGTGGTACAGGCCATGATAATCATGGTGGGTAGAGGTTAACGACTGCCCTTACTGTAAGTGCACCACATGTCTACACATGTGAAAAGCAGTTCGACTTTTCACTTACAAATATGCCAGAGCCCTGTTTAGGTTACTTGCACTCGCTGGTGGGGTTGGACTTTTGCAAGAATCGCGGGCCATTGAGGCATTTTTTAACAGAAAAAATTACCCAATGCGGTAATAGAACCCGGGTCGTAGCGGTTGGAAACCAACGGTTAGACAATCCTTCCACCTACTCCTTAGGTTTTTTGAAAATAATATCATGAAATATTATTTGAAAAAACAATAGAAAAAATAAAAGATAATTGGGTCAGGTTATCAAGAAATTGGGTTGGCTAAATATCTCGGAGCAAGCTAAATAGACGTTTAGTTTATTTTTGCTCCACTAGATGGCGCTCTGCCATCTAAAATGCGCATGTGCTCGTGGTCAGTAGATGCCTTTTTTATTTTAAAAATATTATCTGTACAGACCTTACTTATAATGATAAATGTTATTGAATAATTAGCTATATAATTATGAATGATTAACTTTTTTATTATCCCATGGGTAAGATTACACCAGGTTATCTTCTTCTTTCTTATCTCCACTATTCATATTAAGGCTAAAGCTTGTAAAGCTTGAGACTTTTGATGGGGTCTGCCGGGGGACAACCATCATGACTGGGTGAAGTAGAATGCGTCTGCCTTTGTCATTAAGACTGGGAGCACTACTCAGTGGCAGGCCACCGACTTAGCTCCAAAAGAAATGACCGCCTCTGACATGAGGAACAGATGCCACGTGCAGCCTCTCCTAACATGGAGTACAAACGCTGCTCATCCTGTATCCCTGGATTAGGAGCCCTTACAGGGTACCGGCAGAGGCGGAGTTACACCAGGTCATGAAAGTTGAAAGCAATAAATTGATTAACTAATTTATAAGACTGTCTATCATTATTAATTAGGTTGATATTTTGATTTTTATCACTTTAAAAGTATATAAATATACTTCAGATTATTTTTATAATTTGTAATTACATTTTATAAATATGAAAAATATGCATTATTTTTGATGCGTATGATTATTTCAAAAATAAATCAATATTCTACTGCCTCTATTAATGGGAGGGCCTGGAACGCTTCACGATTTTACGTGTCATCCTTGCGCAGAGGCCATGCTAATCTTCTCTGTATCGTTCCAATTTTAGTATATGTACCGCCGAACAAGTGTGTACAATGGGAGGGCCTGGTTCATCAGTGGTGAACCCTCCCAGCGGTTTCGTCAGTTTAATCTACCATACTGCTGTAATATTGAATGTTTCAGGTTTCCTTTTATACTGATACTGAGGCTAGACTCTTGGAATCATACCCGTTAAAAATATTTCTTGAAAATAAAGATACTTCGGCCTGTAAAACTTTTTATTACCTCGACGTTTCGACAAAAATCTTTTGTCCTCGTCAGGATCAAACAAAAATTAAACATTTAGCAAGCCGTTAAAAATCTTTCTAAAGTTCCAAGGGCGTTCTCACGCGATATTTAAAATTTTTGTACAACATCTAGTCGAGGTAATAAAAAGATTTACTGGCCGAAGTATCTTTATTTTCAAGAAATATGAATGCCGGTTAGGCCGTCTCAATATTTCCGTTAAAAATAGTTCACCATATTTTTCACCACAGATTCACCATCATATTAACATTATGAATATGATCTTGTACTAATTACATATTACTTCCCTTATAACGTGCGAGCTTTGAAAAATGCGCTTATACACAGCATATACATTCAATACACATTTAATATATTAAACATCTAATATGAATTTCTAAAAAAATAATTATTTATATTGACGGAAATTTTGCCTGAGGAAATTGATCTAAACAGACAAGGGTCGCCTCTCCCGTCAAAACAGACGTCTAAACTGACGAGGGCCATTAGCTTGAAACCGTGGTCTCTAGGTGGACGCTTTTCAGTTTGTCAAAGCTGGTGTTGTGGCTTTGTCACCGACCCGATGCCGCTAGTTGCGGCGACGGTCAATAGATGGCGTCTGGTTTTTAGACGGCTGTTTTTACGGGAGAGGCGACCCCTTGTCTCTTTAAATTATTTATATGTGAAAAAACAATAACAATAATAGAAATTAAGAAAAAATGCATTTCCTGATCGATCAAGAATTTCTTAATTGATACCTGATCCAAGTAATAATTCACTTTTGTACTATTTTTCATAATAATAGAAAGGGTCTCTCATGTGAGCCTGGTCAGGAAATGACTTTTTTTATTTTTAATTATTTATATATATACAATTCAAAAAATAATTTTCTGTATTATTTTAAATAAAGAAGGAAAGGTAACTAAACGAAAAATAAATTTGTTAAAAATAAAATATTCAAATATATAATGATATAAATAAAAAAAGCATACGAATTATGAAAATTATGCCTTAGGGGGTGTAAATTCATTTAATTCATTAAATTCAAATTTTCTAAATAATAAATTTCTTTTAAGAAATCTTAATTATGTTAATGAATCTTACAGATAAATAGGCACAACGTAATAAAAAAAGGTATATTTGCATATAAATCAAATAATATAAATTAAGACTTTTTCAAAAGATTTTATAATTAACCGAAGAGGGAAAAAATAAAGTAGGCTTATTTAAAGGCGGGAAATCTCTGAAATGGAAGGATTGAGCTCAATTTCTTTAATTTGAAGAATAAACAATTGTAGCTTTACCGAATAAATATATTTGCTATATCGGCTGCATTTAAATTCGAATTAGAATAAATTTATGCCTCCTAAGTAGTTTAATTAAATTTGAAAATTGATCTTTTGCTCAGCGACCGAATATAGTTTAGATATCTGTTGATCAAATATTTTGTAAGGAATGGATATTTCTAATTATATAGGGTATTAAAATGTATGATATCCATTTTAGAATATATTTTTTATTAGATTTTATATAAAGATTTAGGGTTATCCCGATAATTGTAAATATATGGCCGGAGTAAGATTCCTTGTAGCTTCTCTTCAACACTCACCTTTTATCTTCCAAATCTTGAAGATAATCTTCTATATAGATAGGAGATTTTCCAGAAGGATATAAAATCTATTAAAAAGTAAGCTCATAAAAATTTACTTGATTTAAAAAATCTTCTAAATATTGATTAAAATAATACAAAAGGTTTCTGTAGATGAGTTTATTTTCATTAATGTAATCTCAAACTTTCGGGTATCTCTGCCCCATCTACTGGAGTACATAAAACTATTAATAATAAAATTATAATTTGTTTTATGTACTTATCTAGAAGGGCTAGAATGCCTGAAAGCTCGATATTATATTAACAAAAAGATCATCTCCAGAAACCTTTTGTATTATTTTTAAAAAAGCATTAATTATTCATATAACATTTAACGATGACGGAATCGAGGGATTTCTCTGCTTGGATCTTCAACTACCCCCGGCGGATATTGATGTTGTTATCTCTTATCCCCTTGTGTAAACAGTACACGAATTCCATGAGTTCATGCTCCTCGAGCTCATCTCATGGAATGGGATATAGGGGTGCAGCTTTCCCGGTGGATGTGAACAGGTTCAGTGTAATGCCCAGGAACCTAACAGAATGTATATTGTGCCAAAATATTTATTAATTTTATTATTTTTTATTAACAGAGTGGTCATTTTTATGTTTATATTTTGCACTCTGTAAATTTCCCTCGTGGCTTATCTTTTGTTTACAATTCATAGTTTGTCCTTCCCTGAAATAAATTGTTGTCTCCTCCTGAAGTTTTTGTCTTCCCTAATTTTCCACGTGGCAATATCATGGACTGCTGTTGCAAGAGCTACCAGGCAAAAGGCCCTCAGTGTTTTTTCAAGGACCTTTTTGTCACTTTTATCCGAGTCTTCTTGCCAACACAATCACATTCTTCCCATATCCATCTGATTTATTTGTCTTTGCCATTAAACTTGAATCCTAATCTAAATAAAAATTAGGTGTAAATATTTGAAAATATATATATATATAAATTAGGCATGTTTTTGAATGCGTTTTCAAGACCTGGTTTCATTCTCAAACTAAAGTGTCTTTATACATAAAGATCTAATATGCAAATACAGCTTTGGATTGTGGGTTATCTAGACCGAAGTCTGTATGCCTAAATATAATATGCAAATACAGAAATTGTATTGTATTCAGTGAATACATTTAGAAAATTGCATCTCTTAAACGTATAACTGACACCCGCTGTTGGTTTTATGGCTTCATCTATTGGAATAAATATTAACTAATCATTGATATTTCAATTATTCAAGAAAATAACACAAAGCAATAACGCGCCATCTATACATATAAAATAAAATGATTTAAAAGCACGAATGTTTCTTTTATACTTAATACAAACTTCTACTGTCCTTACTGCGATGAAAAATATATTGGGAAATATATCAGGAAAATAATGTTTGGCTTTTCTTGTGTGATTTATCAAGAGAGCTCTTTTGGCCAATATTAAGGAATAATTAAGGATTAATTGATATTTATTCTGACAAATATAGCACAAGTCACCACCTACTTCAATAACTTCTATTCGCTTCAAATATAATTTCCATAACTGAATTCTCCTTGCCTAATCAACACAAGATTTCGATATACAGTCAGTCACACTCAGTTTCATAATCAAATAACTCCTAAAGAAACAAAAAGAGGCTTTTCTACATGCCATTGATTTATGGATGATAAGAAAGATAACAATAATAAACATTTTCAGTCCGGAAAATTCTATTTTTTCAGGTTTATTATATAATTGAATTATAAAACAATATAATGCGGCTTGTGATTGCAAAACGACATTTGAAAATTATCCCTCATTAGTTTCTTTTTAACGAAAAATCAATATTTATTTAAAGGAAAAATAACGATTATTTCTAAAACCTTAGTGATGAGATATGAAAAGGATGAATTGTGAAGAGTAATGATAAACGAAAAAATAAAAATGTCCAGGGATGGGAATCGAACCCACAATGTTCCGCTTACCGGGCAGATGCCATGTCCACTAGGCTACCCTGGACATATTTTTCCGTTCGTAAATAATACATAAAGTAATTTATAATACAATATAATATAATCTCTCTGTAAATAATTTCTCCTTTAAATAAATTTTGATTTTTTTTGTTCAAAAGAAACAAATGCGGGATAATTTTCAAATGTCGTTTTATAATTTAATTATAAATGATAATTGTTGGGAAAATTTATATATTCGAACAAGAGGAAGAAGGCTGATAATTACGTAAAGCGTTTATTACTCGAAAGGTATTTATAAACAATAAGGAAGGACAAGATATTAAAGAAAGTGAACTTGATAAAATTATATACACTCTAGCAGCATACACTCAATCAGCGGTCTGACCTATCCAAGAACCGCTAGCCAACAAGAACAAACAATCCAACAAAGCTACGACAGATATGCAAATTCGCATAGACAATATTACAACAATATGCAAATTATAACAATAGTATTACACATCGAAGAAATATCCTAGAATTGCCACTTTTAACAAATATCTTGTCAACCTTTTTTTTATATTTCATTTTTAGCATTTAGGCAACCCGTTATTTCAAATAATCTATAGTTTTCATTGTTTACTTTGTATTTGAATTCTGGATGAATTTCCATCTTTGAAATTGGTATCAAATGTGCTTTAGAAAGTTTTATTCTGAAATAAGATATCAGGCGTGTGACAATGTAATATTTTATACACCAGCATATCTAATATAAACTCATGGACAAAACTTAAGGAAGTCGAAAGTCTTTGATATCGCAGGTTGTCTGTTATTAATATTTTTCTGGAGGAGGCAAAGGCAATTTTGTTTACATTTGATTATCTCGGGTGTCTTCAATAAAGGTCACTGTAATATCTTTCAGAGTTATTGTCTGAATCCCAATATACATGCTAAAAGGTATAACTTCCTTAAGTTTTGTCCACGAGTGTATCTATCAGAGTTATTGTCTCAATCCCGATATACATGCTAAAAGCTACAATTTACTCAAGTTTTGTCCATGAGTGTATTAAAATAAAGATAATAAAATGTATTATAAATAATTTTAATTATTCCCGATATATATAGAACCTCTTCATAAAGGTTAGAAGTTGATAATTAGAAACAAATATCATAGAATCTAAAAGATTTTTCACAATTGATCTTTTTCAAATATATATGTGTGTTTTGAAAATAGAGCAACCATAAATAAATCTTTAACTAAAAAGGCATATATTGGATCAAAATATCATTTATTTTACCAATATTTCAGTTGGCTGAACGCCAACCTTTATCAAGGTATTATAACATATTTAATTTGTGTCAACAACAAACTCAGTGCTACATAACGTCTATCATAACGTTATGTGGCGCTGAGTTAGTTGTTGACAAAAATTAATATGTATAATACCTTGATAAAGGTTGGCGTTCAGCCAACTGAAATATTGGTAAAATAAATGATATTTTGATCCAATATATGCCTTTTTAATTAAAGATTTATTTATGGATTGCTCTATTTTCAAAAATATATATTAAGCCTTTCCATTGTTCTGGCTATGTCAAAATAAAGCCTCTGCTATTCGCAACATTCAATCAAAAAAATTAAACACTTGGCAACAAAAAAAACACAACCCCAATCTCACAAAAATACTGTTATTAATCTTTCTAATCAATCAATTCGCCTAGCCAAAAATATATATGTGTGTGTTACAACATTTTTTTTAGAAATAATATTAAAAAATCATTTATATAGATCATATCTGATCTCTCTTTATAATTATTTAGTTAAAATAATTTTAAAATAATAATAATAAGGCATCAAAACACAGCAAAAGGTTTTAATGAAGGTGGAGAAATACAACGCTACCCACCACAACAATAAAAAAAAAGCAGACGAATTTTTTGATCCGGGCATCAGACGACAACGATATTTCACATCAAACGATCAGACTTCGATGTCAACCGAAATGTAAGAGTATCGTCTGGGCACTTCATCAGTCATCATGTCTGTACTTGATCCCAATAATGGTTGGCCCATCTCCAGCACTAATGGCTTTCGCGCCATTTGCTACCGGCTCGTCTGCCCAAGAAATACAGAGTACCTGTAGCCCAACTTTCTTTAGCTTTGTCTTAAATTCTTCATTTAAACGTTTTTTCGAAATTTTATTGAGAAGATCACAATTTTAAAGATATATTTATATATAATCTACATGATATGATCATTATGACATTTATTCTCTCAATCAAAAAAAAAAACTTTCTTCTGTTCCTTACCACAATCTTCATTTTAACTTTAATTCGAAGTTTTTTTTATAAGATACCTATCTTAAATATATAGTTATATTTATATATGTAATCAATTATTTGATCATTATGACATTCATTCAATAAAAAACTCTCTTTTGATTTGTCTTACAATCTTCATTTAAACTTTAATTCGAAGTTTTTTTTAGAAGATATAGCCATATTTATATGTAATCTATGATTTGATCATTATGACATTTATTCAATAAAAATAACTTTCTTTCTATTTTACTTACAATATTCATTTAAACTTTAAACCGAAGTTTATTTTAGATGATAAGATCACTATTTCAAAAATATATTTATATATTATCTACATGATTCGATTATGATGAAATTTATTCAATAAAGAACATTCTTCTTCTGTTTCACACAATCTAATTTAAACTTTAAGTCGAAGGTTTTTTTTTTAATAAGAAAACTATCTTAAAGATATATATTTATATGTAATCCATGATTTTATCATTATATATTACATATAAATAATTATAAACATTCTTCTTCTGTTACACACAATCTTAGTTTGAAAACTTTAAGTTTGAATATCTTATAGGAAAAATAAATTATAATTTAAAAATATTTTTACACAATTCATTTATTATTTATAATTAAAACATTTCATCTGTATATTTATATATCAATTTTAAATATTCTTCATAAAAAATATATCAAATATTTTATATTAATAATTCCTATATATATATAATTACGTGAAGAAAATTGATAAACATGTATAATTTTACTTACACATACATATATTCCCCAATTTCCATAATATATTCAATATATAAATATTATATTAGATTTATTTCGAAAAATCTTATTCATCCATATGAATATAAAATCCCTGAAGCTATATTTAAATATTCAATTATATAAATTTATATAAACCGCACACCTATATAGACAAAACAATAATAAAACTTGAAATATAACAGCAACTTGAATGTATGAATTTCAATAAATGAATATATATTTCAGATATTAACTATAAATATATATTTTGATATTCAATAGTATTCGTTATATATGCAAAATATAATTTAAAAACATATATATATATATATTCAGAAAAGATGCATATATTGGATTTATACATACATATATATATATACTTGAAAGCTCGTACAAGCCGAATGGCAAAAAAACTTTTAAAAATAAAAAGACGTCTCCATTATAAATTCTCAAATAAGTTGCAAGCGCTGGAGGCAAGTTTGTTGCATATTAATACAGATATTCCTTGGCGCTCATTTGTTGGTTGTTCAAAGTTTTGTTGAATTGTTAAACACATCGCTTTGTTCGTCCATTATTTGTCCATTGTTCGTCTGGTGATAACAACGGTATTTATTTCGGTCATTGTTTTAAATAATACCAAACGATAATTTGAATAAGAATAAATGATTCAAGATAAAATTGGAAAAACGTTTGAAAACTACAGAAATTTTGTCTCACAATGAGTTGTTTTTTAATATTAAAATGCAAGCTTTCAAGTGATAGTATCTCTTTAACAGGCTTAATTAAAAAAATCGGCTGTTTCTTATAAGAAAGTGTTCACAAATTTACCTGCGCGCAGCGTGGATATTTACAATTGATATTTCAGCTGTAAAGACATGCAAATATAACTGATATTTCAGTTGTAAATTTCTTCACGCTGCGCGCATATATATTTGTAAATACTTCTTGTAAGAAATAATCGATGTTTCAATTAAACTTGTTGAAGAGCGATTATCGTTTGAAAGCTTGTATTTTAAAATTAAAAAAAAAAACTCATTGTAAGAATATTTTTGTATTTTTAAAATAAGAATAAAACCGTTAGGTTTCTCTCAACCTCTAACTACATATAGACTCTTCTCGCAAAAATATACCACTGTAAATATTAAGAATAATTAAAAATATAATACAAGCCATTACAAAGCCAACTATATGTATTGTATAAGACCTTTCTCAGCGGGAATATCAATAATTAATTATCAAACAAAACATTTCCTACAACAATTATATATAAAATATTTGAAGTAAACGAAAAAATTGCGCTACAAATTTTAAAATAAAAATACAACCTTTCGCAATGAGTTTCTTTTATTATGATAATTATTATTACATAATAAAAGAAACTCATTGCGAAAGGTTGTATTTTTATTTTAAAATATATAAAATATGAAAATAGAAAGATGTAAAAAATATATATTGAGAGGGCGCGGTTTCATTAAAGTATTATTGTTGATTAAACTGGCGAAACCGCTGGGAAGGTTCTCCACTGATGAGTCAAAGCCTTTCAAATATATTTCCATTACAGTTGAGATATAAGAAAGTGTTTCGTTTGAAAAATAAGACACATTTACATTTAAATGGCTGAGCGCCATCTAGTGGAACAGAAATCAACTAAACGATGATATAAGCTGTTCTCTGATATTTGGTAAACCCTTATACAAGGTATGTCCCATAAGTTCCCGGACTGGGTCCATAAAAAATAAATGAATGAAAAATGTAAATAAATTTGACTGTTTATTATAGAAAAAATATCTGGCAACACGGTGGTACCAATATCGAGGCGGTACATGCGCGCGCGCCAAGGTCATTCTAATTTATTTAAAGGTCACACCTAGCGCTGCGGCGATTTTACGATGGAACAAAAATTGAAGCAGAGGATTTGCATAGAATTTTGTGTGAAACTTCAAATATTAGCAACCGAAACTTTTTAAATGCTTAATAAAGTATTCCCCAATGACGCCCCAAAGAGAACAACTGTTTTTGAATGCCATTCTAGATTTAAAGCTGGCAGAATTTCCATTGAAGATGATCCTCGGCAAGGACGCCCAAATTTTCAAAGGACTGATGAAAATGTGCAAAAAATCACCGATTTGATAAAAGAAAATCCTCGAACCACTTTGCTGGGGCTAGAGCAAGACACAGGCATCTCTAAAACAACGATTGGAAGGATCGTAACCGAAGATTTGAAGCTCAAAAGACTCCTGCAAAATTCATCCCAAGATTCCTCACTAATGAGCAAAAACTGTGTCGGCTTGCAACCTGTGAGGACATGTTGCAAATGACAAGAACGGATCCGGAATGGAAAGACAAGATAATCACAGACGACGAGACATGGGTCTATTGCTATGACCCTGAAACCAAGCGTCAATCTGCCGAGTGGGGAGGTCAGGGTGAGCCTAGACCCAAAAAATCCAGGATATTGAAATCCAGAAACAAGGTGTTGCTGGTCGCTTTTTTGGATAACAAAGGCATTGTTCATCACGAGTATCTTCCTGCAGGCCAAACAGTTATTAAGGAAATGTATTTGGGCATTATTCGCCGTCTAAGGGAAGCGATTCGAAAAAAAAAAGGCCAGAAAAATGGACTAATGGTGACTGGATCCTACACCATGACAATGCCCGCCCTCACACAGCGCACTTGGTGACGAGTTTTTTGGCGAAAAACGGGACACAAATCCTATCTCAACCACCCTATTCCCCAGACATCGCACCAAATGACTTTTTCCTGTTCCCCAAACTTAAAGCAGTTCTAAAAGGAAGACATTTTGACACCAGGGATGACATAATAGAAAAATCGCTGTTAGCACTGAAGAGCATTCCAAAAGAGGCCTATAAAAACTGTTTCGACAATTGGGAGAAACGATGGCGCTGGTGCGTTGAAGCAAGGGGGGATTGCTTTGAAAAATTTTAATATATATATATTTTTTAATATCTTACCTTTTTTTTATGGACCCAGTCCGGGAACTTATGGGACATACCTTGTATATATGAAATAAGGAAAATCATATTTTTGGTAAATAGAGTATTTTTCAAATAATATCTAGGTTAAACACCCACTATCGCTTAAATAAAATATACAACAACATCAGGAGCTTTATTGAGACCTTTTAATCTTATACAGATTCTCCAAGCAGAAATATAGGATACATGCAGGAAAAACAGTAATAGTACCTTAATGGTAACATGATATTTATATACATGGAATATTTTATAAATACAATCAAGCTAATAGATTAATCTGGATATATTGGAGGCAAAGAAAGTTACTATACATGGATTTACCACGGATTCTCTGCAAATTTAATATAAAAAGTTACATAAAATATATATAAAATATGTAATCGTAAGTTAGAAGTATTTGTGTGGAGTTTGAAAGAGGAATGTATAGAAATGTGTGGGTTTATACATCTGTCATTTCCTAGAGTGAGAAATGGACCCTGTGTCACAGAGAAATGACAAACGACAAGTCACCATTGCCAAAACTTCTGATGTGCCAGCAACTATCGATGACATTCTATGCAACTCCAGCTCCCCATTTTATCTTTGACACTATATGTAGATATGTTCCATATTATTATGTATGGAAATTTTGCCGAGAGGAAATTGATCTAAAGAGACAAGGATCGCCTCTCCCGTCAAAATAGACGTCTTAAACCAGACGCCATCTATTGACCGTCGCCGCAACTAGCGGCATCGGGTCGGTGACAAAGCCACAACACCAGCTTTGGCAAACTGAAAAGCGTCCACCTAGCTGGTATTATGGCTTTGTCACCGACCCGATGCCGCTAGTTGCGGCGACGGTCAATAGATGGCGTCTGGTTTAAGACGTCTATTTTGACGGGAGAGGCGACCCTTGTCTCTTTATATTATTATGTGTATATGCAAATATATTTGGTGTCTGTTTTATTCTCCCTCTGATTAACTCTTCACTATCGAGTCATGTTAATCAGCAAATCAGCGTTTAGTCCTCTTCTCTCTTATCTCCACTCAATCGTATTAAGGTATTAAGCTTGTTGAAGATGTCTGCTTGGGGATGAATAGATCTCATCAAAGGAGATTTGACATCTGTTACGACTACTAAAGTAGTCAACTTCTTTTTATGTAAATAATTTTGTAACTCAAAAAACTAAGAGAGAAAAGTATGTAAATTTCTTTTAATGTATAAATTGAGCGTGTTTTTCAATAAAAAATAGTTCTGGATAAGATTTTGGACGTTTGATAGACGTCCTTAGAGCCTCTTCCTTGGAATTGCGGAGCTGGTCAAATAGCTGGACACTAGGTTGTCTCTCAAGGTAAAGAGAGACACCAATCTATATTGAGAACCCCCCTCAATAACATCCATAATAATTAGGTGAAGTAGAATGTGTCTGCTTTTATATTAAGACTGTGACATAGACGCTAAAACAAAGCGTTATCTATTGACAGTCTCCACAAATTTTCAGCCTCAGTAACAAAACCGCAACACCAGCTTTTGGAAACCCAGAAAGCCGACCTGGAGACCATGTTTTCGGATTAAGAATTCTCTCGTCAGACAATGGATAATAATGGTTTCAGGAAATTTACTAAGGATTCATAAATATTTTTCAAAATTTTCCAAAGATTAATTTAGCTGGTAATGTGGTTTAGTCATTTTTATGGTCGAAATATAAATGGATATTTTCCATTAGAATATTAATATATACACTCATGGACGAATATTTAAAGAAGTGGAAAGTTTTTTTATGTCACCGGCCGTCTGTTTATGTTAAGGACACACACGCAATTTTGTTCACACATTTTGTTCGTGTCTACAATAAAGGTCACTGTAATATCTTTCAGAGTTATTGTCTGAATACCCGATATACATGGTAAAATGTACAACTTACGTGAGTGTATCTTTCAGAGTTATTGTCTGAATCCCGATATACATGCTAAAAGGTACAACTTCCTTAAGTTTTGTCCATGAGTGTATCATTCAAAGTTATTGTCTGAATACCGATATACATGTTAAAAGGTATAACTTCTTTAAGTTTTGTTTATGAGTGTAAAAAGCTAGCATTATCACTGCTTCCATCCGAATAGATCACGTTTAGTATGTCTATTTTGAAAGTAGAGGTGATAATTATTTTATTTTCAAATATAGCAAGTTTATCAAAATTTAAAACTATCTTAAACGCGTAAGATTCTTTTTTAAATTAAACAATTTCTACTGCCCTTACTGCAATGGAAAATTTAATGGGAGGGCCTGGCTCATCAGTGGTGAACCCTCTAAGCGGTTTCGCCAGTTTAATCTACCATACCGCTGTTATATTGCATTTTTGGAACTTCCTTTTATAGTGATACTGTTGCTAGACTCTTGGAATGGGTATTTTAGAAGAACTATTGACATAAGCTTTGAGGACAGTAGAATTACATACAATTATAAATATATAATATGCTTCGAGCAATCGCTCTTCCGCAAATATCAAATTGTGTCTTTTATTAGTTATATAAGAGATAATATACATTAATATTTGAGATGTCAAAAGATATAACTATAAAAATTTATTTAAAAAAAATAATAGGTGTAAGTTCATATTTATAAGTTAACAAAAAAGCCGAAAAATAAAGGTATTCATTTCAACAATCAAAACAAAGATTATTACATAAATACATTATATATATAACATAACAATTTTACATATTTACAATAAATAATTTTATTATAAAATTAATAACGTAATCGTATTGTTTAAATATTTATAATATCGTATCAAACGATGATTTAAAAAAATAGAGAAATAAAAAAAGCTATTTCTTTCATCTAATTTACACAGTAGAACTTTTAAAAATCTCCCAAATTGCTTTGTGCAATTATTTCTCTCAAATCGCCATGTAGTGCTCCTATTTGGAATTCCAAATGTAACCTCCTTTCTTTATTTTTTAAGTAAATTGAAGAATCCACGGCAGAGAAATCTGCAGTATTACTCCAAGGGACATTTACCTACTCTATAATATGGTTGGTTAGATAGATAAACCTTTTTTTTTGAATTAAAGAAAATATTTTTGATTCTTTTTATATTCATATTGTATATCACTATTTTTGTTTTCCCTCTCTCTTTCTTGCGGTGGGCGCCACCAATGAAGACTTGTATATATATTTATATATATATATATATATATGTTATATAATTTTTAAAAAATTAATAGAAATATAATAGAGATAAATGCATGTAAATATTATTTTATTTTATTAATCTGTTTAAAATAACTCTGTTGTTCTTGGCCACTAGATGGCGCCACCTTAAATATAAATAGATTGTTTTGTTTTTTTTAGTGTTGGTTAGGTAAGTTAGATTTTATTTTATATAGGTATGTAAATGGTGATATAGAATTAATTGTTAAAATTCTATATTTACTTAATTTAAAATATATACTTTTGCTCAAAGAGTTCAAAATAAACTACTTGAGACTGATTTTCTCTTTTTTAATTAAATTCAAGACGACTGCACCTTCAATTTTAACAAATCATTTTTTGGATTTACATAATTATAGAACATATATATATATATATATATATGTACATTAAAAAACGAAAGAAAAAAATAAAAGATAAAAAGATCAGGTGTTGAAATCAATATTAAAAATGGCATATCCTGACCAGGAGCACATGTGCTTTTCAGAAGGCAGAGCGCCATCTGGTGGAACAGA
Organism: Cordylochernes scorpioides; assembly: GCA_030710605.1. Lineage (NCBI taxonomy): Eukaryota > Metazoa > Arthropoda > Arachnida > Pseudoscorpiones > Chernetidae > Cordylochernes > Cordylochernes scorpioides. The sequence continues at coordinate 10,893,294 of CP092872.1, forward strand.
AATCAACTATTCATTGATTTAGCCTGTTCCCTGATATTTGGCCAACCCAATTTCTTGATAAATCAAGATGGCAAATCGTGGATGGCTTTTCTTGATTTATCAAGAAATTGGGTTGGCCAAATATCAGGGAACAGGCTAAATCAATGAATAGTTGATTTCTGTTCCACCAGATGGCGCTCTGCCTTCTGAAAAGCACATGTGCTCCTGGTCAGGATATGCCATTTTTAATATTGATTTCAACACCTGATCTTTTTATCTTTTATTTTTTTCTTTCGTTTTTTAATGTGCTAAGCGTATTTACGCAAGTTTGGCCTTAAATACCCATTTCTTGGTTTTTCAGGAAGCCATTGGGATCAAAAATTATTTTTTTGGTCGCAATGGTTCAGCCTACTCCACGCTGACGAGCGCCAAAAGCGCGAAACGCGTTCGTGGATGGCTTTTCTTGATTTATCAAGAAATTGGGTTGGCCAAATATCAGGGAACAGGCTAAATCAATGAATAGTTGATTTCTGTTCCACCAGATGGCGCTCTGCCTTCTGAAAAGCACATGTGCTCCTGGTCAGGATATGCCATTTTTAATATTGATTTCAACACCTGATCTTTTTATCTTTTATTTTTTTCTTTCGTTTTTTAATGTGCTAAGCGTATTTACGCAAGTTTGGCCTTAAATACCCATTTCTTGGTTTTTCAGGAAGCCATTGGGATCAAAAATTATTTTTTTGGTCGCAATGGTTCAGCCTACTCCACGCTGACGAGCGCCAAAAGCGCGAAACGCGTTCGTGGATGGCTTTTCTTGATTTATCAAGAAATTGGGTTGGCCAAATATCAGGGAACAGGCTAAATCAATGAATAGTTGATTTCTGTTCCACCAGATGGCGCTCTGCCTTCTGAAAAGCACATGTGCTCCTGGTCAGGATATGCCATTTTTAATATTGATTTCAACACCTGATCTTTTTATCTTTTATTTTTTTCTTTCGTTTTTTAATGTGCTAAGCGTATTTACGCAAGTTTGGCCTTAAATACCCATTTCTTGGTTTTTCAGGAAGCCATTGGGATCAAAAATTATTTTTTTGGTCGCAATGGTTCAGCCTACTCCACGCTGACGAGCGCCAAAAGCGCGAAACGCGTTCGTGGATGGCTTTTCTTGATTTATCAAGAAATTGGGTTGGCCAAATATCAGGGAACAGGCTAAATCAATGAATAGTTGATTTCTGTTCCACCAGATGGCGCTCTGCCTTCTGAAAAGCACATGTGCTCCTGGTCAGGATATGCCATTTTTAATATTGATTTCAACACCTGATCTTTTTATCTTTTATTTTTTTCTTTCGTTTTTTAATGTGCTAAGCGTATTTACGCAAGTTTGGCCTTAAATACCCATTTCTTGGTTTTTCAGGAAGCCATTGGGATCAAAAATTATTTTTTTGGTCGCAATGGTTCAGCCTACTCCACGCTGACGAGCGCCAAAAGCGCGAAACGCGTTCGTGGATGGCTTTTCTTGATTTATCAAGAAATTGGGTTGGCCAAATATCAGGGAACAGGCTAAATCAATGAATAGTTGATTTCTGTTCCACCAGATGGCGCTCTGCCTTCTGAAAAGCACATGTGCTCCTGGTCAGGATATGCCATTTTTAATATTGATTTCAACACCTGATCTTTTTATCTTTTATTTTTTTCTTTCGTTTTTTAATGTGCTAAGCGTATTTACGCAAGTTTGGCCTTAAATACCCATTTCTTGGTTTTTCAGGAAGCCATTGGGATCAAAAATTATTTTTTTGGTCGCAATGGTTCAGCCTACTCCACGCTGACGAGCGCCAAAAGCGCGAAACGCGTTCGTGGATGGCTTTTCTTGATTTATCAAGAAATTGGGTTGGCCAAATATCAGGGAACAGGCTAAATCAATGAATAGTTGATTTCTGTTCCACCAGATGGCGCTCTGCCTTCTGAAAAGCACATGTGCTCCTGGTCAGGATATGCCATTTTTAATATATATATATGTATATGTGGCAATATCGTTGCGGGGTTTCTTGTTGTTGGATGCGAATGGTGATATTTGGTTGAAGCGCAGTCGTTGAGTGGTAAGTGAAGCACACAGTTAGGAATAATCAGGACACATGGTGAGGTTTGAAAATAAAAGGCAACTGGATTGGAGGGAAGAAAGCTTGAGAAGGCGGAGCGATTTTGATTGTTAATTAACTGATCACATGGCGGTGATTGTACTTAGCTGTGGGATGAGCCGAGGGAGAGAGGTCTAAAGCCGATGTCACCTCCTTGGGAGCCCAAGCGTAACTAACTATTCTTGTCTTTCGATTTAACACCACGAGTCAGTTTCTCTCTGATTGGTTGAGAGATGTCACATGCTCTTTTTCTATTGGTTGACCTACTTAAGGTGCTATCTTCTGATAGGCCGGCGGCTTCCCTTGATGAAAGCTGTGCCCTGCCTGGTATATCCGATTTCATCAGGAAGTGTTTGGTGGCTTGACGCTTATAGTTTCGAAGGATATTAGACACGTCCTGTTTTTGCCGGAAGTACTGGATGTCTCTCAAACTTTTATAACTTCTGGTCACTCGACACGTCCTGTTTGTCAGGAAGTATTGAGTGAATCTTGGCTAAAATAACTTCTGCGGTCACTAGAGACGCCCGGTCTCTGCCCCTGCAGTATTGACACAGGGGTGCCCAGAATAGTCGGGCCAGCCTTAGGTCTATTTCCTATATCTTAACGCTACTTGCTTCCCTCCAGTTACCTTGTTCTTTATTAAGTCTTTGAAATTCATACATGGTACATACATAGTGGGTCGGGGTTGCATTTAATTATATACAAATTATGACAGATGCGCCCCCTACATGTGAAGAATTCAAGAAGGGGTTAGCCTGAGAGAATTCTGTAAAATGAAAAATAATTTTTGTGGGAAAATTAGTTGTGGGTATGGAGGGGCTATATACAAACATTGCTGGTAATATAAAAGTAAAATAGAATGGTGTTGATGATATAGGTTGAGTATAATTAATAGAAATCAAAAATTTTAATTGTAAGAAATCAAGGAATGTTATGGTACATAGTGGATTAAAAGAAAAGAAAATGCGCCTAAACGAATTCTACTCGAGTTAAGAAATGAATTCGAGGGAGTTCTATTAAGGCTTTTGAATTCAAATAAGATAATATAAAAATAGTTGAATGAAATCAAAGTGAAGGTTTGGTTGCACAAAAAGGAAAAAGCCTTGTTGTATGAAAAAAAAAGAGAAAATGCTTTGTTGCGTTGGTGAGAAAAAAAAAAAAAGAATTGCCTAATTACTATCCTACCTGAGATTGGGAATGAAATCGAAGGGGTTTTCATTAGGTCTTTTGAGAAATCAAAGTAAAAATAAAAATAAGAGTTGAACGAAATCAAAGTGAATGTTTGGTGCGTGGTGAGAAAAAAAAAGGAAAAATGCCTAATTATATTCTAGCTCGGAATTGGGAATGGAGACCGAGGGAATTTTATTAGGGCTTGTGAGAAATCAAAATAAAAATAAAAATAAAAGTTGAGCGAAATCAAAGGTGAGTGCTTGAGAAAAAAAAAATGAAAAATAAAAGGTTTCAACAACAAAGGGTGATTTAATGTTTTTAGTTTAATCGAAAACCAGTGTTTTCGTTGATAATTGAGTTGTGACAATATAAGTCAAGTGGTAAATAGAATGATAATTGATAAATAAAAATGATAATATAAAATAATTGGGAAAAAAAAAAAAAATGATAATTAATGATAAAAAGTGGTAATAAGTTGAATAAATTGATAAATTGATTAAATATTTAACTTTTAATTGAGAGAAAATAATAAAATGATTGATATGAAAAATAAGATGTATTGGTTGGAACCCTATGGTATCTACATGCCCTGATCTAAATGTATTGATTGTTCCATTTTGCCCTATAAATGTTTTACTTGCTCAATTATGCCCTATAAATTTTTTGTCTCGTCTGTATCGACACTTAGGTGAAAAACGTGATTCTAGCCCTCAAGTGCGTTTATGCTGTGTACAGGAGACATGGAAATCTATATAACCTTTATGTGTAATTTTTTGTCTTTGTGTGTGTGTTGTGAAAAATGTTAGAAGTCGGTTGTGTAAGAGTTGTGTGAGTTAGTTCTAGGTGTTGTTTCGTGGATGTGTAATTGGTTGGTAAAAATCGATATGTAGACTCGAACTGGAATCAAAACCGGTGGCATAGTGAGGTTCCCAGTCGACCTCAATAGGGGATCTTCTCCTTGTAATTAGAGATACGGAAGTGGGGTGTGTCGGGCAAAAGAGAGGGAGGGAAATTGGAGATCGGACGAAGGCGCTCTGCTTTGTTTACAGAGGCCGAATTTAACCTCCGTGGACTATACTTCCTGTCGTGGTGTTTCAAATCTCATTTCCTGCCGTCTATTTATTTTTGGTGCGGCTCAGATCTTGTTTTTGGAGCGTGATTTCTCCGACACTGGTTGGTTATCTTTTCATTTACTGTTATCTCTTCGGAGTTTATTTAGATTTTCTGCGAAGATGGTTCCTAAGGTTATGAGAAGTTTTATAAATGTTTGTCCAAAATTAAAAACTGCCTCTTGTAGTTCGAAGATTTTCTGATCGGGCATAGCATAGATAAACAAGTACTTAATGAATAAAATTGGAATACAGTTGTACGGTAGAACTAATAAACAAAGGATAAAAATCAGATGAAAGATAGGATATTGTCCCATGTTCGTCCACATTTTTGTAACTGGGGACTCTGAAATATTGATTTGAACCTTATGAATTGTAGAATTTGAATGATTGGTAGGTTCGCAGTTTTCCTGTTTGATATCTTTAGGGAGTGGTGTGATATGATTGGATTGGTTGTCAGGTTTACAGTTCTCCTGTTTGATCGTCAATGGTTTTATTAGAGATATGTCGGCGGTAATTGGTTTAGGTTGAAATGTGTGATCTTTCCTCTGACGTGGATGTGGTAATTTTGGTATTGTTTGTGTTGTGTGTACGCTGTGTTTTATGTACGAATTTTGTTTTGTTTGGGTACCTGTGTCGGTATTTTTACGTGCAGGTTGTTTGTATTCATCGATTCTTCTAGCGAATCGGCAGGTGGGGCAGGTTTTTACCTGTTTTGCGATGTCCTGTGTCATGTTCTGCCAATAATATTGTGCTGAGATGAGTCTCGTCATCTTGGAGATGTTTGGGTGGTGGTGTTGTGTGTGTACGGACTTAAGAAGTCTGGTTGTAAATGAATTTGGGACTATAGTTTTAAGTACTCCTTTTCGGGAGGCGGTGCGCAGTTTATTGGGATCCATAGTCACGCGGGATTTTCCCGGTGGAGAAGACTGTTGGCTCTTTATGAGTGGCGCATCTAGAAAGCCACAAAATGGGATACGAGTTACAACGCCCGTTTCATATTGTTGTACTCCATTTATGCTACGGACCTCATATTCGTATCTTGACAATCTTAACCTCCATCGAAACAATCTGCCTGACGGAGCTTTGATCTCTTTCAACCACTGCAATGCAGGATGGTCAGAAAGTATTGTAAACTTTCTGTCCATTAGACAGGTGCGGAAATTATCCACACTTTCCACAATGGCTAGGCATTGTAGCTCCAAGTCTGAATAATTTCGCTCGTGACCACGCAGAGATCGGCTGAAATGTTGAACGGTGTATGTCTTCCCATCAGGGTAGACTTGTTTAATAATGCCTGTAATGCTGAATGTTGAGGTGTTACAGTACACCTGGCATGGCATACCTTCCTGGTAAAGGTGTAATGTGGGGTGTGTGGTAAGGTTTTCTTTCAGGTTAGTGAACGCTTTCTGGCATTCGTCATCCCAGACCCACATGATATCCTTTTTTAGAAGGTTGATAAGTGGCGTCCGCAAGCGGGCGTGGTCCGGAATGAACTCTTTATAGACGTTCACATCTTTTAGGAAAGATCGCAAGGTTTTTCGATTGTGTGGTTGTTTGGTGGCGTGAATTTTTTCTATGTTTTGTGTAGATGGGATGATTGTATTATTCTTAACGGTTGTGCATGCGCTTGTTTGTCGTTGTTGTTGTCTTTTGGCGTGCGTGTTGCGTGTGTTGTGAGGTACATTTGCGTGTTTCTGGCGTTGCGAAGTATGGTTATGTGTGGATTTTGTGTGGTAAGTGGGTGAGCTGTGTCGGGGTACGGACACTTGTTTGGGCATTAATGGAGTTGTAGATTGAAGTCGTGGTGGCTTTATATGTGGTGGGCATAAAGTATTGGCAATTGAGTTGAGCGAAAGGTTGTGTGGTGTGAGATTAGAATGGTGGCATGTAAATATTTGGGGTTTGGGCAATGAATGCAGGTAAGGGTTTCCATGTGTGAAAGCTTTGGGTGCTGTGCGAGTCCTTTGGGACAGGTTTTGGCCTAGCCCGTGCTTGCATTCATTTGACACATGTTTAAAGTGGTAGATAGTATTAGACAATGGGACGCCAAGTTGGAAAATAGTGCCGCGATTATAATTTAGTTTTAATTTATATTGATAAAGGGTTTTTAAGGTAAGAACTCCAAATGGCAAGGATGCATTTACCACGTGGAAGTTCTCTCTACGGGTTATTTGGCCTATTGTCAGAGGGAAAGTTAAATGTCCTATTATTTTCGTAAAACTATTTAGGGTGGATAGATCAAGGGAAGGTTTTTTAATACTTAAATTGGGAAGTTGTGCTTTTAATCTATTGTATAAATGATACGGCAATATGTTCGAACCTGCGTCTGGTTCAATGAGAAAGGTACATGGTAGGTCCTGGGTCAGATACAAGTCCAAAGTTAATTTGATGATGTCATTGGTTGGATTGCCTACCTTAGTCTCGAAAAGTCTCCATTGCGGCGTCTTCGGCTTGGTGTAGCTGGCTTGGAATATCTGTTGGATCGGGTCGGGACCTTTTGCACTGTCCCCGCGATTGAAAGGGAAATCTAGTCATTTGTATTGCTTCCATTCGAGTGGATCGCGTTGTCGGTACACTGGGTCCGTGTCGCGTGGGTTGCTTCCGTGTGTACTGGTACGGCATGGTGGGTGGCGATAACTCGGTGGGTGTCAGGCTGTTCGGACACGTACCGGCGGTGCAGGCGGCGGTTGTCCCGAGGGTGGCGCTCCGGAAGACCGCTTTCAGTTGCGTGGATCTCGCCCCTTGTAGCGCGGCGGTCAGTTCTAAAATTACCGTCGCCAGGGTATGTCTTGTCGCTTCGTTCGTTGTCAGTTTCTTCTCTCTTGGTTTATCATTGCCTTTTGTTGTGCTGGCGCCTGGGTTAATTTCCATCTTCATCCTGATTAAGCTCTATAATCTTTATCCTGTCGACTTAACCGTTCTGTGGCAATATCGTTGCGGGGTTTCTTGTTGTTGGATGCGAATGGTGATATTTGGTTGAAGCGCAGTCGTTGAGTGGTAAGTGAAGCACACAGTTAGGAATAATCAGGACACATGGTGAGGTTTGAAAATAAAAGGCAACTGGATTGGAGGGAAGAAAGCTTGAGAAGGCGGAGCGATTTTGATTGTTAATTAACTGATCACATGGCGGTGATTGTACTTAGCTGTGGGATGAGCCGAGGGAGAGAGGTCTAAAGCCGATGTCACCTCCTTGGGAGCCCAAGCGTAACTAACTATTCTTGTCTTTCGATTTAACACCACGAGTCAGTTTCTCTCTGATTGGTTGAGAGATGTCACATGCTCTTTTTCTATTGGTTGACCTACTTAAGGTGCTATCTTCTGATAGGCCGGCGGCTTCCCTTGATGAAAGCTGTGCCCTGCCTGGTATATCCGATTTCATCAGGAAGTGTTTGGTGGCTTGACGCTTATAGTTTCGAAGGATATTAGATACGTCCTGTTTTTGCCGGAAGTACTGGATGTCTCTCAAACTTTTATAACTTCTGGTCACTCGACACGTCCTGTTTGTCAGGAAGTATTGAGTGAATCTTGGCTAAAATAACTTCTGCGGTCACTAGAGACGCCCGGTCTCTGCCCCTGCAGTATTGACACAGGGGTGCCCAGAATAGTCGGGCCAGCCTTAGGTCTATTTCCTATATCTTAACGCTACTTGCTTCCCTCCAGTTACCTTGTTCTTTATTAAGTCTTTGAAATTCATACATGGTACATACATAGTGGGTCGGGGTTGCATTTAATTATATACAAATTATGACATATATTTAATAATTGTATATATTGATTCATATATATGTATGTTATATAAAAATATTATTTCATCTAAAATATATATCATAGATTCAAATATTGTTAAATCGACCGCCAGAGGTCATGCTTCCCCTATAAAAAATCGTTGTTGTTCTCCCCGATGGTCGGCTAAAACCTTTGTACATTATGTAAATAATCTTTTGTTTTCCTTATTCTACTCGACTTAAGCCAGGCATTACTTTTATCAAATTATGTTCTTTTATATATTCCTTTATCACAATTAAAGCAATTACTGATCAAAACCATATTATTATTTTTATTTCAATATTATTCAACCACGACTGCACCGCCATAGCTTAATCCTCAAGATAACCAAAATTAAGATAATCTCAACAATTCTAAATACAAGCAGAATATATATTTTTCTTTATATAAGATGTATATATATTATAATCTAATATTCAAATATTTTAATTTTCAAAAACATGTATTTTATTTCCATCATTGACTATTCTTTTATTTTTGACCATAGATTTAGAATACTTTGAATATTGTTGTAAATATGTATAGTTGACCTACCTATCATTTAATTCACGAATAGAGAATTCATTTTATAAATTCCGTGAAAAATAATTTTATGTGTAATTTGCTTCAAGTAATTCAAAATAGAAACTAATTGATGGGTAAATAATTATATTTACTATTTTTACGACTGCACCTTCAATTCTCTATCTCTTTCAACAACAAAACAAAATAATCATAACATATATATATGTTATGAATAATTTGTTGTGTGTGTTGTTAGATAAAGGGTTAATAAGACAAAGGATCGATAAGATAAAGGGTTAAAGATGCGGTCGTGATAGGAAAAAGATAATTATTTACCATCAAGTAGCTTTTATTTTCAATTACTTGAGGAACAATTAGACATTAGTTATTTTCACATTATATAGAATTTATAAAGTTAATCTTATTTTTTAGTGATTTAAAAAGATAGATATGTTAACTACGCATAATTACAACAAAACTGAAAGTCTTTCTAAAAACGATGTAACCAAAAGTAAAAATATCAATGAATAAAAATAAAATATATTTTTTAAAATATAGAAATATTTGAATTTTTAGATTATATAATACATATATATATATGGATAAATATATAAAATTGATAAATATACTTCGTAATGCCTTGATAAAAGTTGGCGTTCAGCCAACCGAAATATTGGCAAATAAATAAATAAATATATAAATATATATATATATATGAAAAAATAGTACAAATGTAACATTGTACTGGGATAAGGTGCATAAATTAAGTATTTGGCCAATTCTGGAATAATTAAAAATCAACGAGAATAGTTGATATTTATTCCGATAGATGGCGCCAGCCATCAGCAACTTTCAGTTGCACGATAAGGAGATGCCTTTTTCTTAATTTATGCACCTTATCCCAGTACAATGTTACATTTGTACTATTTTTTCACATTGTGTAGCGTCCTCACGCAATTCTGGCCTTAACTACCCGTTTCATGATTTTTCAGGATGCTTTAATGACCAATTTTTTGGTCGTTGAGGTACAGCTTGCACCACGCTGATGAGGGCCAACAGCCCGAAACGCGTCCGTGGTTAGCTTTTCTTGATCAATCAAGAATGGGTATTTGGCCAATTCTGGAATAATTAAAAATCAACGAGAATAGTTGATATTTATTCCGATAGATGGCGCCAGCCATCAGCAACTTTCAGTTGCACGATAAGGAGATGCCTTTTTCTTAATATATATATATATATATATATATATATATATACAGACTGCTGTGGTACTATTGACAAGCCAATTCATCTTGGTCAAAACAATTCAATCTTATTTACCCTTAATTAATATGAAGCTCAAAATGGAGCCGAGTAAAAATATCAAAATATTATTCTGTAGTTAAAAAAATGAAAATACACAAATATTAATAAATATATATAATTCAGATAATTATTTCGTATGTTCATAATCTAATTTTATGCATTTCGAACACTAAACTGTAAGATGTCACAGAAAAATATAATTATAACTTAACCTCTCTAAATCTCTTATTTATATAAATCGAGGTTTATATATATGCCCTAAATAATGGTTGAATCATAATTAAGCATATTTTAATTTCTCATTATAATTTCCAAAAACTTTTCTTCTATTTTTATTTTATTTTTTTCAATTCCCTTATCTAAAATACACAGTATGTATGTGTAGTATATGTAAAATATATGCAATGTATGTAAAATAGGATATCAACAATTTATGCATTACTTGGTTAGTTAATAATTAAATATAAATGAATATTTTCAATATAAACAGGAATGTATAATCATCTGGGGAATTCAACAAAACAGCAATATGTGGGTAATTAGATATTTCGAAATTTCATATTTGAATATCCTTTTGCATATATATATTCGTCAATTCATATTATTCCTCTAAATAAAGAGTATTTCGAAAAGCATTATTAATATTTAGAATATATTAAAATTAAGAACATATTTCAATATATTTTTAATTAAAATACATATATATTTTAAATATATATAATGTTTAATAGAATATTATTCTTTTGGATATATGTAAAGAAATAAACACAAAAATAAAATATATTTATATTATATAATATATTATAATAATGAAAAGAAATGTTTTTTGAAATTTCTAAATAAACTATTAAATGGATAAAAAAAGATTCAAATTTTTATATTAATAATTGCGTTTACTTTAAAAATATTTTCCCATATAAGGTATGAACATAATATAAAACTTAATAAACACAAAACTTTATTAAAATAATTCAAATTAATATTTGCATTATATTTCCTTATTAAAATATAAATAATAATTGTATGCTCTTTAATAAATATATATATATTAAAATTTAATATCCCCAAGAAAACTAAAAAATGTGAAAATATAATTATACTTAAAATATATTTGTCTAAAATATTTATATATATTAAAATTTGTTCTGGAATATTTTATTATTTGGAGATTTTAAAATAACTTCAATTTAATATTCCCATTTTCTTCGTATCTTGATGTTATTTTAAAAGGACTTTTGTTTCATAAAGAAAAAAAAACACCATTTTGTCTAATTCTCATCTCTTTAAAATACAAAATAGAAATAAAGAAAATCTTATCTCTCAATTTAAAATAATAATTCATTCCTTTTTCGATATTAAAAATATGGACTTTTAAATATCGAATGAGAGAGTGGGGAATGGAAATTCCTTAAATAAATATAATAAATCTTTTCCTATTTTTTTATTCTTTTATAAGAGATATTTCTAAAATATAAAGAAAGAAGAAGAAAAGCCTAGATTTAAATTAAGCAATTTTCTGCAGACGAGTTCGATATAAAAATGGCGGGAAAGTGAAAATATTCGTCTGCGTTATTTGTATAAGTACAGACGAACTGTTTTGTTGCCTTTATTTATTGGGTAGCAGACTTTCTGAACTCGTAATTTTTCTGCCTTTTGGGGGTTATTGCTTAGGTCTGGATACAATAGTGGCCCTTTGGAAGTCTAGGCGCCTCATATTTACTGCTCATACCCTTTATTGATATTACATGAAACTTTTATCACAATTTTAAAAACTATTTTTTTTTATTGTGGAAAATAAAAAAATATATATATATATTAATTTTTTATATAGAAA
>CP092872.1:10909690-10926675 GCA_030710605.1 Cordylochernes scorpioides
TTTCCCAATATATATTAATAAAGTATTATTCTAGTGGTAAAAAAAAATAAAAGTTTTCTCATCATTCTAACGTTAGCTTTCCCTCATTTTTATTAGTGACAAAATCAATCATTTTATATCCCATCATTTCCACTCTGTGATCGAATAATTCAATTTATTTTATTCTTGCAGTCATTTCTGTCTACTTCAATTTGAATTAATTCTCGCTGATATTTGAAAATATTTTAAATATGTACTTAAAAAGAGATAATAAGATTAGGTTGTGTTGTTTTAAATAAATAAACATTTATTTATATAATGCTTTAACGCGCCCTCTGTAATAAGAAATGCAAACTATTTTTGACGCGTATGTTTCTTTTTTAAAAAATAAAATAATTTTCTACTGACCTTACTGCAATAATAAGATAGTTGGAGGGCCTGACTCAACAGTGGTAAAACCTCCCATCGGTTTCACCAGTTTAATCTACCATACCGCTGTGATATTGAAACGCTCTGTTTTCCTATTATACTGATACTGCTTTTATTTTTCGAGATTATGTATTGTGCAACGAATATCTAAGGCCAACTATAAGTTATGATTTTTTTTATCAATGTTTCGGGGGCAATGTGTAGAGTTTATCAGAATTTTTCTGTTATTTAATGAAGAAATTTTGGTGTTAGCATATAGGAGGCGTGTGATAATGTGTGACTAGAGTGTATAAGCGATATAGATATTTGAGCCCAAAAAAACAGCAAGCAATCTTGATAAAGTTAGCATCGTGTCGTCGGATAAACACACTCCTTACTTATGTGGCTGTCGCACATGTGATGTATCTTTTATAAAACTATTTTATACCAGACTATTTTTTTTAAAAACTGATAACAAATTATATTATGATGCATTAGCGCGCCATCTGTTATCAAAATTCGAAACTATTATAGACGCGTAGGATTCTTTTTAAAAATAAACAATTTCTACTGTCCTTACTGCAATGGAAAAAGTAATGGGAGGGCCTGGCTCATCAGTGGTGAACCCTCCCAGCGGTTTCGCCAGTTTAATCTACCATACCGCTGTTATATTGCATTCTTAGAACTTCCTTTTATAGTGATACTGATGCTAGATTAAACTGGCGAAACCGCTGGGAGGGTTCACCACTGATGAGCCAGGACCTCCCATTAATTTTTCCATTGCAGTAAGGACAGTAGAAATTGTTTATTTTAAAAAAGAATCATACGCGTCTATAATAGTTTCGAATTTTAATGACAAATTACTCATTTTTAAACTAATTCGTTAACCAGTATATATTTCAAGTTGCATCTCTATATGTAAATATATAAGAGGGGATATATTTTTATTATATTTACACCAACTGTTCTTTTCCCTTCTCTTTTATACGAAACAATACATGTATATCTATGTGAAAATATACAAATAATATCTCTATACAAACACCAACTCTAAACATATATTTATATATAAAAATAATAGATAATATATATTCTCAACATATATATGAAAAAGGTTATATTAGATAAACTAATATTTATATTAGCAGCACGAAAACTTTTAAGACGATGGCAATATCCCTATCCATTAATTGAAAAAAAAATCACAAGACGTGAGGAAGATTCTTTCATTTCTATTAACTCAAACCTTTGTAAGTTCGCCATATATATATTGTAGCGTTGTTTATTGATGTTATTTACATAATTTTAAGTGTTAGCTTTGATTAGATTTGCATAGTTTGGTTCGAATTGCCATTGCTATATAAATATGTGTATCTATAAATTTAGCGGTATACCGTTCGGTCTTGATGAAGTTCCTTTATTCTTACCTCTCCTGGCGATTGTTTTACACCACGACAATACATATATATATTTTTTTTTTTACATCGAAGATTCCATTAGGTCCCTTGTGTATCTCATGGAATAAAGTCCGCCCTAAACTGAAGAGGGCCATTAGCTCGAAACTATGATTTCCAGGTGGCTGCTCCTCGGTTTGCCTCGTGTTGTAGCTTAGTCACCGACCCGAGCCCGCTAGTTTTCGGCGACAGTCAATAGATTGCGTCTAGTTTTGTTGTCTATTTTGACGGGAGAGGCGACCTTTGTCTCTTTAGATCAATATCCTCCCGGAAATATTTCCATCTATATATATTTTATAAATAAAAAAGAGATATTTTGTTGATTTTGTAATTATTTTTGATTGATATTATAATCTTGAGATTTGATATATTTTGAAATACATTAGTATTAGGTCAATGGTATTGGTAATGCAGTCGTGGTAAAGAATATAATAAACTGAAGATTGAATCACAATTTGCTTTAATTGTGCTGATGGGATATATAAAAACATAGTTTGATAAAAGTACTGCCTGGCTTAAGGCGTAAGAATTTAAAAATGAAAAACTTATTTACATAATGTACAAAAGGTTTGAGCCGGCCATCGGGAAACAATAACAATAAGTTTTTATAGGGGAAGCGTGACCTCTGGCGGTCGATTTAGCAGAGTATTTTAATCTATGAAATAATATTTTTGAATATAATAATATTTTAATATAACATATATATATTAAAATATATTGTTTTTTCATATATATATATGAAATACTCTTGAAACCACGACAACTAAATAACCAGCATCTAATTATTCCTCTATAAGAAGAAACCAGTCCATTCTCAATATGAACATCAACCAAACCCCGGCGCTACAGAAATAATTACAGTGTACCTCCATGCGATGTAATCAATGTAATACATGGGGAGCTATATCAGGGGACTAGGCGGGAGTTTACCCAGAGATAAGCCTCAGCTGTCCGTCTCAAATATTTGCCCTGCATAAATCATAGCGCTGTCTCGCTGCGACATCAATTTTGTCGCCCATTACCGGAGCCACTCTAAACCACTGCAGGGCCACAAATTCCCTTCTGAACTACTTTTATCTTACTTGGGCCAGTCTCTTCATATTTCACACTCCCTCGAACAAATAGATTTACATAGAAATTGGCCAAATATGCTTTTAAACGCTATCACTATACATCCTTCTACGTGTCAAAAATAGTTCGAATTTTTGATAACAGATGGCGCGATAATGCATCATATAAATATTGTGTTTTTAAATATTTTTACTTGCAATTTGTGGAAGAGAAATGTTCGAAAAATATTATATATTTATCATTATATGTATTTCTACTCAGTCTTCAAAGCTTCAGTGTCAGTATAAAAGGAAAACCGATAAATTCAATTTTACAACGATATGGTAGATTAAACTGGTGAAACCGCTGAGGGTTCAACACTGATGAGCCAGGCTCTCCCATTATATCATTCTTTGCAGTAAAGATAGTAGAAAATTGATTTATTATTTTAAAAATCAAACGCGTCAAAAATAATTCAAATTTCTTATAATACATCTATCCCCCGATTTACACGGTACTTGTTTTACACGTTTTCGCTTTTACGTGGTTTTCCAAATAAGTTTTTTTTTGTTTTTATCGCACTATACTAAAGGCTACTGTGATTGAACACATGCGCTGTGTACACATCTCACGAGGAATCCCGAGCTTATGTGCTACCTTGCTGCACACGCACACTGTGTCTGTATTTCTAATTAAAAAAATAATAATTTTCGATTTACACGTTTTTCTCAGGAACGTATCTACCGTGTAAATCGGGGGATAGCTGTACATTCCTCAATGAAAGGTTTTATACTGAGATTTATATTGCAAAAAGAAATCTTATTGAATTAATTATTGTGTAATATATGGAAAAACCAAAATAATCTTTTGTTGAAGTTGAAGATACGCTTGGCTGGATCTCATATTTGAACATTTATTTTTCACAACGTTTAAATAGAGTCGCGGGAGAAATTAAACACGTATAGGATTCAATTATTCAACTCAACTATAAACACAAGTCTAGTTAACTACAAGACGATAACCTGCCATCTATACATAATAAATAGAAGCATTATAAAGCACACGAATGTTTTTTTAGACATAAAACAAACTTCCACTGTCCTTACTGCGATGTAATATATATTGGGTAGAATTTGGCTCATCAGTGGGAAACCCTCCTAGCGGTTTCGCCAATTTAATCCATCAGAACGCTTCTTAGAGTTCTAATACTGTATTGGACGATTCTGTTTATATATGCTGCAATGAAAGATGGAATCTTGAATAGTATTTAAGCAAACTTTGGACATAAGCTTTTAGAACAGAGGAATTACATACACCTATCCCCCGATTTACACGGTGATACGTTCCTGAGAAAAACGTGTAAATCGAAAATTAAACATTTTCGCGAAATTTTATGCGAAGAAATACAGACACAGTGTGCGTGTGCACCAAGTCAGCACATAAGCTCGGGATTCCTCGTGAGATGTGTACACAGCGCATGTGTTCAATCACAGTAGCATTTAGTATAGTGCGATAAAAACAAAACAAAATAAAAAAACTATTTGGAAAACCCCGTGTAAAAGCGAAAACGTGTAAAACAAGTACCGTGTAAATCGGGGGATAGGTGTATACATATTTGCATCGAGTAATGCTCTTCCGCAAACAATAACAATATTTTTGACGTGACAACGTCTTAAATTAGGTTGCGGCTGGGAGTCACTTATGAAAAAGTGTAACGCCCGGTAACGTTACGATGAGTCACCGAACGAGAGTGCTGCGCGCGCAGCTGCGCGCGCAGCGCTAGAGAATTAGGCGCATTGAATCGGCGCATGCTTGTCTCTGTCTTTGTCTTTCTCGAACGTTCTTGGCGTTGGAAAAACAAGAAAGCGTCATAATACAAGTTCACACGTGTGGTTAAAGTATCGTCAGCTGTGTCTGTAGTGAAAATGTGGAGTGCTTAGATTCGTCATTTACAACAACTACAACAATAAAGGTAAATAATTGTACACTGATATTTCATTATCGTAAACTATGATTGATTGATTAATTGTTAGATTGACACAAAAGTTGAGAAACTGAGTTTATAGGTTATGTCATACTATTGATAAATGTTAAAGTGTTAAGTAAATTATTAGTTTGATATTAATTAATTAATTAATTAGTATTTTACAAATTTTAAATAGTTTCAAATTTATTTAGCAAAAATTTGAACCTTCGATCTGAATAAATGTTTTGATTTTCGAATTGATTATTTAAAATTACAAATATTAAGAAAAAGTGGCAGATATAAGAAAACTTTATTTAAACTGTGTTGAGCAAGAATTTTAATATCTAATATAAGTAAATGTTTTAATTTTCAACTTCATCATTTACAATTACAAATTTTATTTAATTTCAAATTTATTTAGAAAAAATTTGAACCTTCGATCTGAATAAGTGTTTTGATTTTCAAATTGATTCTTTAAAATTAAAAATTCATCCATTCAATTTCAAATGTTCAACAGGAATCCCCACTCTCAAAACAATAGAAACGGTGCCTTCAACTTCCAGTACTTCAATGGAGACGGAGGATATCGTGTCGTCAACGTCTGCAGTACCTTTCGTTGTTCCACACACCACCTCTACCGCCAGAACGAATGCTCAGCGACAACGTGAGTACAGACTACGAAAAGCATTGACCAGAACTCCTGAACAAGTAAGAGCCTTTGCAAAAGCGGCTGCGGAGAGGCTACGCAGGTTCAAGCTACGTAAATCTGCTAACATAGCCCTCACCAGCGGTACGTCAGAGTCACCTGCTTCAACGTCTTGTTCTGTGGAGGAGAGAACAAGCGTTCCTGTCGTGGCGGAGAGAACGAGCGTTCCCCTAACTAACGCTCAACGGCAACGTGCATTCCGACAACGTAGAGCAGCATCTTCTCGGACTGATGTACAACCGACTACTTCTTCAAGCCAAACAGCAATACAACTGGAACAATCCACCTGGTATACCAAATGGTCATCGTCAATACGGAGATTTCAATCTACTTTCCTGGACAACGATTTTGGCCATGCTTGCTCGGTTTGTGACAGATTGTGGTTCAAGAATGACCTTAAAACCATCACTGCACTACAACTGAAGGTAATCTCGGATTGGTACGTTAAGGAAAATCGGCAGCTACGCAAGGAGGATTATACAAAGTCTTGCAACACCTGTAGACAATCACTGAATAAGCGTAAGCTTCCTACTCTCGCAAAGGTCAACGGCTTGTCATATCCTGACATACCTCCAGGTCTACCGCCTCTGGATCCTATCAGTGAACGTTTGGTCTCACCGCGCCTTCCATTTATGCAAGTGCGTCGACTGCGTCATGATTTCTCTTATGGAATTATTGGACAAGTGATAAACGTCCCAGTCAACGTACAAGACATGGTAAAATGCTTGCCTCGCCATCTAGAAGAGGACGATGTTATCAACGTTAACATCAAAAGGAATCTTGCACACAGAACAAATTACATCAGCGGGTACATGTCTAAGCGTACGGTCAAAGAATGGTTAGATGTACTTCAAAATTCAAGTCTATATCGTTTGTACGATATCAAAATAGATTTGTCAAGACTGCAGCCTGCATTGCCATCAGATGAAGGCCTTCAAGATGATCCTGCTAATCGGATCGAAGCAATCTCCGCCGAATATACGCCCGAGTCTGAAGTTCTTGCTGCGAGACAGCACACACTACTGTGGAATGAAGAGGATTGTCTTGACATCGCACCAGGACATCGAGCAACGCCTCTTAACATCATTTATGACCGTCATGCAGAAGAACTATCATTTCCTGCGATATACTTCGGAGAGCCCCGCCGTTTCAACATGAACATTTCAGTGACACCGTACATGATGGCGACCAGTGAAATACGACGGAGTGACAGGCGTGGAGCCACGCCTCAAAAAGTCTTATACGATGCAATGAAGATTCTACGTCTGCGAATGGTCGATGGGATTTACAGCACATTCCGAAGTGTTTCGATCACAGAGAGCGTAACTCGACGCATGTTAGAGGATCCGGAGTTTCTCAAAGAATTCGTTGTGCAGAATCTCGCCTTAATGAAGTCGGTGCCAAACTCTGTCCAGTACTGGGCCTCTCGTAAACGAGATCTCTTCGCTATGCTCCGTCAACTTGGTAAACCGACCATCTTTCTCACTCTTAGTGCAAACGAGGTACGCTGGTTAGTATTGCTGAATTTACTGCTCAAGTTGAGCAACAAATATCCTGGCAAAGTCGCCGAAGATCTCAACACATCAGAGCGGTGCAACTTGGTGAGTGACGATCCAATTACATGTTGCATATATTTCCACAAACTCGTTGGTACATTGATGAAAATGCTGAAATCAAAACAGTCATACAATCCGTTTGGCCAGTACTACGTGGAGGATTATTTCCTTCGCATTGAGTTTCAACATAGAGGAAGTCCGCACGCTCACATTTTACTGTGGTTACACGATGATCCACATGAGACTGTGTCATAAAATATGCCGAAGACCATCGAGCTCGTGGAGAAGCTGAGTTCCGTCGCCAAAGAAGATGTGCCCAACGATACCATCTACGCCAATCAAATCCACAAGCACACTTTCACCTGCACGAAGCGAGGCGAAACGACTTGTAGATTTGGGATCCCGTACTGGCCAATGCTCACTACCCGTGTATTGATCCCAATGCCTCAAATTGATGGACGCCGCATAGCATTCCGAAAAAAGGCCAAGGAGCTACGCAACTGTCTCAGCGAACGTACATACGCTAGCATGGACGACTTTCTTAGGGAGCATAGTTTGACATTCGATGCATATCTTGACGTAGTGCGTTCAACTTTGCGCAGGCCATCTATGTTGTTCAAACGCAACTTCGACCAACTTATGACGAACACATTCAACCCTTACCTCGCTGGTGAAATCAAATCCAACATCGATATCCAGTTTATCTTGGATGAATACAGCTGCGCACAGTATGTCGTGGAATATGTGAACAAATCAGCTCGTGGAATGGGTAACTTGAATCGTGAGCTGACTAAGATGATGGAAGAGCATCCTGACCGGGACTACACGGGCCAATTGAAAGCATTGAGTGTCAAACTTCTTAATGCAGTTGAAATGTCAGCTCAAGAAGCAGCATGGTATTTACTACGGCAACCGATGAGCGAAACGAGCCGTCAAATTATGTACATACCAACAGTTTGGCCATCGGAAAGACAACGCTGTCGCAAACGTTGGAAACAAATGGATCGCGAAAACATCGAAGCAGACAGTACAGATGTATTTACCAAGAACATCATTCAGCGATATGAAGAGCGACCTCCCTCTCTGGAATCTTCATATTTGGCCGAATTTGCTTCGTATTACGCTGATTTTCATGATTTCATCGACAATGAAGATGACGTAGATGTGCAAGAAGACGAAATTGAAGAACCGGTGACCGAGGAAAGGACAACTGTGGGAAGGACGACATCAAATGAACACCGCAGACGAAAAATTGGACGAATAATACGATACAGACGCTACGAAGTAGATGAAACTGTTAATTATCAACGTGAAATGGTATTGCTGTTCTTGCCTTTCCGCAATGAAATAGCTGACATTGTTGATAGCAATAAATTTCTACAACTGTTCAATGCTAACAAGGATACCATCATGGAACGCCGCCAGCTGTTCGAAAACAATCTCAACATCGACAGTGTGATGCAAGAGCTTGAAGCTATGATGATTCTACAAAATTCAGACAGCAGAGAACCACCAGAAATTGAGGAAAGGAGAGTGTTTGTCGAGCAGGTGTTAGGAGGAGAAGGTTCCGAGAACAACGATGATGTCAATCAAATCGTCCCGCGACAAGGCTTATTATCGGTCGTAAAAAAACGTAGCAACGTGATGCCAAAACAGCAATTTTGTGAGCTGATACGAACGACGAACCCAGAACAACGTGAGCTGATTCATGAGGTCATACATCGTTTACATGGCTGTGGAGATGAGGTCGTCGTCACACTACAAGTTTTCTTCACAGGACCGGCCGGCTGTGGGAAAACTTATTCAGTTAAGTGCCTGATGGAGACGTACAATCGTTACACACAGGAACACGACTCACTGAACAACGCATACGTTGCTTGTGCAAGCACAGGCAAAGCAGCTGTCCCTATTGGCGGAACGACAGTTCACTCAGCGTTTCGTCTCACAAATTCTCGAGTGACAAAACTTCTTTCTGCTGAGAACTTGCAAGCCTACAGAAACATGTTTGTCGGCGTGAAAGTTGTTTTCATTGATGAAATCAGCATGTTGAGTGCAGCTATACTTGGAAAAATCAATTATCGACTACAGCAGATTACCGGTATTTACGATCAACCATTCGGAGGCATTCACATGATCTTATGCGGCGATTTCAGACAGCTGCCACCTGTGCGCGCTAGTCCGTGTTACACAGTACCACACAACCAACTCGGAGGACCTGTACTCTGGCAAAGCATCAACTACTTCCCATTAGTCCATGTTGTCCGACAAACTGACGAGCTGTTTTCGACGATTCTCACCAAAATTGGAGATGGACTCAAACTAAGTGTCAATAATATCGCACTTATTGAGTCCAGGCACAAATCTGAAGTCTGGTGCAAAGAGAACGTACCCAACGCTGTCAGATTGTATTACTGCAACCATGAAGTAGATTCATACAATCGAAACGCAATTCAAAACGCACACAACTGTATCGCCACTGATATTATGCTTGGGTATTCCAGCAATTCTGAAAAGAGCCGGGAGCAAGGGAAACTTCACAAGATGTCGGTTGCAGAAACCGACGGATTGCCATACATGTTGCCATTAGCAGTAGGATATCCGTACATGATTACATCTAACATAGACGTCGCCGATGGATTGGTAAATGGGGCTATTGGAGTTTTGCTATACATCGAACGTCAGCCAGCCAATGCAGATGACCGTTCTGCTCCAGGAGGACCATCGACCAGCACAAGTTTGCCGCCAGCTGAAGATGAAATCGCCACTCTATGGTTCCAGTTTGAAGACAAAAATACGGGTACCAAAGCAAAAATCAAATGTCGACCACATGTGCACAGCAAACCAAACACCTTATCCGTCGATTGGGTGCCAGTGCACAAGAAAGTGGTAAACATTTCGTTGACAAAAACAGTGAAGTGCAAGCGAAAACAATTTCCTTGCGTGCCTGCTTGTGCAATTACGATCCACAAGGCCCAGGGTGGGACGTTTACTACAATTGTTTACAAGTACTCCTCAAAACAACCACAGCAATTGGTATATGTAGCCATGAGCCGCGTCACAAGTATCGACGGATTGTACATCATAACAGAAAAGGACTCTCCATTGGTTTTCAAACATGGCCGAGATGGAAACGACTCACAGACTACTCGAGATATTCGCAATGAATACTTACGACTTCGTGGACACACTCTAGACACAATTACCAAACAAGTCGTAAAATTCTGTGACGACGCAACCGACGCTGGACAACTTATTGTAACGAACATCAACTGTCAAAGTTTAAGTGCCCATGCCGCGGACATTGAAACAGATACAGTGATACCACGATCAGACTATTTAGTATTGACTGAAACGTGGATGCGCGACACTTGTGAACCAACTCCAATCAAGGGTTATGAGTGCGTATCCAGGGAAAATAATCGACCTAACTCAGATACCAACGCGGCTGGTGGAGTGGCGATCTATCGTAAATTATCATCGACATCTACGGCGGAAGTGTTCCAAGTTGCGATTACAGACGTAACTCGTGTCATTAAAACCAAGGGTGACATGTGCATGACTGAAGTTACTTGCTTCGCCGCTAATACTAGCTTCAAGTTTATACTCGGTGCTGTATATATTCATCCAGGAGCTAGTATGCAGGATATTGGAATGTTACTATGGCAAGGACTCGGTCCGTACATTCACAACAGCCAGTACGTGCCACCGTTCGTGCAAGTTGATTCTAGTATACCGATTCTTCTGTGTGGTGATTTTAACAAAAACGTAAAGCCTGACAACTCGTTTCTTAATTTCATGAAAAATACGTATAATCTTGATTGCGTATCAAACGTTTCTAAGTCAACTACGTTAAAAGGAACAACTATCGACTTGACTTTCGCAAGACACATTACAGCAGAAACACTTCCTTTCATTTCATATTTCTCCTATCATCGTCCTATCCTCAACAAAATCACTCAAATAGGAATTAGTTAAGTTTAAGTTTACATGTACAATGTTTTAGTAAACAAAATATATTTCTATAGTTAAAATTTGTGCAATTCTTATTTTCATTCAATTCCTTGTTCCTATTGTGCAATTTAATTATATTCATATCAATAAATATTCTACCGTTGTCACGTAAAATCTTCGCCCGTAAAACCGACTTTACAGGCAACCATTGTTTTTTGTTCAATTACCCGCATGGACAAAATTTAAGGAAATGGAAAGACTGTTGTCTATTTTTTTAAGGAGGCAGAGTCAATTTTGTTAACAGTTGGTTATCTCGTGTGTCTTCAATAAAGGTCACTGTAATATCTTTCAGAGTTATTGTCTGAATACAGATATACATGTTAAAAGGTACAACTTACTTATGTTTTATCCATGAGTGTAAATATATATGAATATTTGCGTCTATTATTGTGCTTCCGTAAACAATTCACATAAATACCTTGTAGGAATATAAAAAAGGTATTAGCGCGACATCTGTATTTTAGAAATTATACTATTAATGGCGCAATGTTTATCTTACAAATAAAACGTCCCTTACTGCCCCTAAAGCAACGGGAAAATACAGGAAAGAGGCCTGGGTCATCAATTATTGCTTTATGTTGGCTTGGCTGGTTTTCATTCCCTTCTTAATCAGAACTTTCATCTTCAAAAGCGTCTTCATCACTTTCTTCAAACTAAGAAGG
The DNA here is from genome assembly GCA_030710605.1 of Cordylochernes scorpioides. Classification (NCBI taxonomy): domain Eukaryota; kingdom Metazoa; phylum Arthropoda; class Arachnida; order Pseudoscorpiones; family Chernetidae; genus Cordylochernes; species Cordylochernes scorpioides. The sequence continues at coordinate 10,921,483 of CP092872.1, forward strand.
CAAAAGAATAAACTTCATTTGCGAAAAAGCTTTGCTCGATACCTTGAAATTATATGTATGTACCTCGACAGACCTATAAGCTTATGTACATAGGTTCTCTAAACATCACTAAGCTGCCTTCCATGGAAAATGCAGAGTATATCCCAAACCAATCCAATACAATAGTAGAGCGGTCTGGAGATTAATTTGGTGAAACGGCTAAGCCAAACCCTCTCATTCAATAAATTTTATTAACGCGGTAAGGTCTGTAGAGATAAAAAAAAAACACATTAACTAAATATTTATTGTTATAGAATTTATTGATAGATAGCAATTGAATTTATAAACTTCAATCTCCTCAGAAAATGCAGAATATTCTGGAACGGAAGCCATTTTTTAAATGAAAAAAGGGGGAATTCACAAGACAAAAGAGATGAAACATTGCTAACATGTGAGGTAAGCCCAGAAGTTAGGAAGGAAGTGATAAAAATAGATTGCTACCGTTCCCACCCCCAGGGGCCTCCCACAAGGAAGGTGACGATAGATCGGTACCTCAGCGTTTAAAGGGTTTATGTCCAACAATGTTATTTGCTCGATAGAGCATTCCCAACCTCCCTTTCTAAGCCTATGTCTTTAGATTCTTATGATTCATTTATCTTAAACTGGCGAAACCGCTGGAGGGTTCACCACTGATGAGCTAGGCTTTCCCATTTATTTTTCCATTGCAGTAAGGGCAGTAGATATTATTTAATTTTTAAAAGAATTATACGCGTCTATAATAGTTTCGAATTTTCAAAATTAGATTCTTATATCCAATAACAATGAAATCATATCAAATGCCGGGTATTAGCCGAATAGTTTAATTATATGGAAAATTAGAGAAGACAAACTTCAGGAAGACACAGCAATTTATTTATGGCAAGAACAAACTATAAATTATAAACAAAAGATAATTAGTGAGGAGAGAAGGACATTCTTTTCAATGGTAGACACCAGCCAACTTAGGTCAATCCAAACGATGTTAACCAGTGCCCAAACAAGCAGACTAGTTGCTCAGGCCCTATATAATTTTTACAAGGCAGTAGGTGTAAAGAGGGAGAAAAGAGAACTTGGAAGCTATTGTTCTTACACCTCAGAATGATGACGAAACATCGAGGGGCCATCGAGATTGCGGAGCTGGTAATATGGATGGCTGTGCTGGAGTAAACCTCCTTTTTTGTGTCTGGATGCTATATTTATGGCGAACTAAATAACTTAGTCCCTATTTCTGCTCCGCGCTTATGGAATTGAAGACTTGGGGCGATGGCGTCGACCTTTCATATTAAATCTTACTTTTCCTTATTACTAATAATTGTATATAGTTGCGGAACTACTGGTTTCCTGTGCTGCTCTTTTCCTGATATTGCACCTTGTACGGAGAATCTGTATAAGACTAATGTCTTAATAAAGGCTTTGTGTGTATGTGTGATAAAAGATAAGCAATGAGAGAAATTTACAGAATAGCAAAATATAAACATAAAAAAATGATACTCTGATAATAAAAAATAATAAATACTTTGCTAAAATATAATAGTAGAGGCATGATAGATTTAACTAAAAAATATAAACTATTTCCAACGCGTATGATTCTTTTCGATTTAAAACAATTTCTATACTGCCCTTACTGCAATAATAAAAGGAAGGTTTACCACTGATAAGTCAGGCCCTCCCATTATTCTATTATTGCAGTAAGGGAAGTAGAAAATTGTTTTTAAATCGAAAAGTGTCGAAAATATAGTTTACATTTCTTACAACAGATGATGCACTAATGCATTATATTAATATAGATTAAACTGGCGAAACCGCTGGAAGGGTTCACTACTGATGAGCCAGGCCCTCCCATTATTCTATTATTGCAGTAAGGGAAGTAGAAAATGGTTTTAAATCGAAAAGTGTCGAAAATATAGTTTACATTTCTTATAACAGATGATGCGCTAATGCCTTATATTAATATAGATTAAACTGGCGAAACCGCTGGAAGGGTTCACTACTGATGAGTCAGGCCCTTCCAATAATTTTTATAGTTGCAATAAAGACAGTAGGAAGCTTTTTTTTCTCCAGAAATTAAAAAAATCATGATATAAATGGAATTATTTATTATAAACTAATATTATAAAACACGACACTTGAAGTTACACCGCATGAGTTTCTTTTCAACGAAAAAAATCAAATTTTTATTTCAAGGTGAAATATCGACTATATCTAACCTTTTTGGATGAAGTATGAAAGGTCAGTCTACTGGCCTTACTGAAACGTCAGTCTACTGGTCTTACTGAAAGGTCAGTCTACTGGCCTTACTGAAAGGTCAGTCTACTGGCCTTACTGAAAGGTCAGTCTACTGGCCCATCCCTGGGCACTTTTATTTTTCCGTTAGTCATTACTCTTCATAATTCATCCTTTCATACTTCATCCAAAAAGGTTAGAAATAGTCGATATTTCACCTTGAAATAAAAATTTGATTTTTTCGTTGAAAAGAAACTCATGCGGTGTAACTTCAAGTGTCGTTTTACAATCACAGGCCGCAGTGTATTATAAACTAGTATTATACCTTAGTGTGTTACATTTATCGAAACTACTTGTAGAGAATAAAATATGTATACTGGTCCTATGTGTATATTTGGCTTGTATGGCCTGCATTAGTGTAGTGTGTGAGAGATTTCTCAGGTTCCACGGATAGTGTTTACAGTTATTGTTGTTTGGATCAACGAACCTCCCGTGAGGGACCATTCTACTCGTATATACAGTTACGAGCGTCATTCTTCATCAGTCATCTCTGTCACCGTTTGCTTTTTTTTTTTTTGGAATGGCGCCCTCCTATTGGTCGGCTACGATCACGCCACCTTTGCCCCCCCCCCCCCCCCCCCCACTCAGTTTTTCGTTTTTGTAACTATTGTGTTGGAGCGGGTCGCTCCTTAAATAAATGCATATATTAGTTAATAACCAAATGGAATTCTCTCTTTCTTTTTTCCCAGTAAGAGACGCCTACGGAAGCCAACAGTACATAGACAGATAAAGCACATAGCCTATAGTTATTAACTAACACATGCATTTATATAAGGCGTCAATTTATAATTGTAACAAATAGTATTTGAATCAAAACATTCAATCGGGTAAAACACGGGCGTTGTCCGGGTCATTCGGTTAGTAGTCTATAAACCAGAGAGAATCTTGGTCTCTCCTGTAGGTAGTCTCTTATTTGGGGTTGTGATAGTTTATTTCGTCAAATATTGGCCTTCTAAAAAAAAACAATTATAAATTCTCTGAAAGATAATTATTTTATTCTATGTTTTGCAAGCTTTCGGAGATATCCCTTTCTCATCAATATAGCAGACGTAAGATAATGCTCTCTATATACAAAATTTCGTAGATGATTGTTAACAAATATTTGAGAATAATTAATAATCGAAGACTTTTTATATGAATTTTAATACAAATAAGTACTTGTATATATCAATAGTATTGTATCTTACATTTCGTGTATTTTATTAATAAGGAAGTTTTTCCACCCGAAAGGTGAAAAACATAAAATAGAAAAATTAGCGTTTAAAAGAATTCAAGAGATATTTATACTTTTACATGTTTTGAATTAGTTTCAAAAAATCATTACCCAATTTTTGTATTTTATAATAGCCATCGCTTTGAAGATATAGTCCATTTTTAAGTTTGTACTTCATCATGAGAGGGTGTATAATATTGACCTTATAATTTGATATTTTATCGTCAATATATGGTGTAAGATTATAAATCAATAACGCGCCATCTTTATTCAAGAAATAGAACTATAAAACACGAATATGTTTATTATTATAAACGGAACAAATTTCTACTGACCTTACTGTTTTGGAGAACTCCAAGAATTTGACTGAAGGTTGGCCGAAGGTGCATTTGGTTTCGTTTATCGTCAGGCCATAGTCTCGAAGGCGACCAAAAAGTTGTTGAAGATGGGATACATGTTGATTTTCTGAATCGGATGGTATAAGCACGTCGTCAATGTAGGCATATGCAAAATCCAAACCTTGGAGTACTTCGTTAATGAGCCTTTGAAAGGTTTGGGCTGCGTTACATAGGCCAAAGGACATGCGGGGAAACTCGAAATGTTTCATCTCTTTTGTCTTGTGAATTCCCCCTTTTTTCATTTAAAAAATGGCTTCCGTTCCAGAATATTCTGCATTTTCTGAGGAGATTGAAGTTTATAAATTCAATTGCTATCTATCAATAAATTATATAACAATAAATATTAGGCAATGTGTTTTTTATTTTATCTCTATAGACCTTACTGAAATGATAAAAGTTATTGAATGAGAGAGAGGGTTTGGCTCAGTAGTTTCACCAAATTAATCTCCAGACCGCTCTACTATTGTACTGGATTAGTTTGGGATATACCATAGTTTTCTAGAATACCATTACTAATATTAGGTCATATATTGTCACAATTATAAGTAGAATCGTCCAATACAGTATTAGACCTTTAAAAAGCGATGTTCATTTGATGCATTAGTGTGCCATCTACTGTATTATACAAAATGTAAACTATTTTTGCGCGTATGATTCATTTTGAGTTGAAATAATTTCATACTGACCTTACTTAAAGGTCAGTCTACTGGCCTTACTGAAAGGTCAGTCTACTGGCCTTTTACTGAAACGTCAGTCTACTGGCCTTACTGAAACGTCAGTCTACTGGCCTTACTGAAAGGTCAGTCTACTGGCCTTACTGAAAGGTCAGTCTACTGGCCTTACTGAAAGGTCAGTCTACTGGCCTTACTGAAAGGTCAGTCTACTGGCCTTACTGAAAGGTCAGTCTACTGGCCTTTTACTGAAAGGTCAGTCTACTGGCCTTACTGAAAGGTCAGTCTACTGGCCTTACTGAAAGGTCAGTCTACTGGCCTTACTGAAAGGTCAGTCTACTGGCCTTACTGAAAGGTCAGTCTACTGGCCTTACTGAAAGATCAGTCTACTGGCCTTACTGAAAGGTCAGTCTACTGGCCTTACTGAAAGGTCAGTCTACTGGCCTTACTGAAAGGTCAGTCTACTGGCCTTACTGAAAGGTCAGTCTACTGGCCTTACTGAAAGGTCAGTCTACTGGCCTTACTGAAAGGTCAGTCTACTGGCCTTACTGAAAGGTCAGTCTACTGGCCTTACTGAAAGGTCAGTCTACTGGCCTTTTACTGAAAGGTC
>CP092872.1:10926775-10947069 GCA_030710605.1 Cordylochernes scorpioides
AGTCTACTGGCCTTACTGAAAGGGCAGTCTACTGGCCTTACTAAAAGGGAAGTAGAAATTAATTTAAATCAAAAAGAATCATAGACTCAAAAATAGCTTACATTTCTTAAAAGGCGAAATGGTAGATTAAATTGGCGAAACTACTGGGAGGGTTCACAACTGATGATCCAAGCCCTACCAATATTCTTCATCAGAGTAAGGACAGTAGAAGTTAGTTCCGTTTGTAAAAACAAACACATTCATGCTTTATTGTAAAGATCGAGGCTGCCTGGCCGGCATTCATATTACTTCAAATAAAAGACACTTCGGCCAGTGAATCTTTTTATTGTCTCGACGTTTCGACAAAAAGTCTTTTGTGAGTTAAATATTTGTTTTTGACTCGTGCTTTAGATGTTGTACAAAATTTCGAATATCGCGTGAGAACGCCCTTGCAGTCTTAGAATAATTTCTAACGCTTTGCCTAATGTTTTAATTTTTGTTCGCTCCTGACGAGGACAAAAGAATTTTGTCGAAACGTCGAGACAATAAAAAGATTCACTGGCCGAAGTGTTTTTTATTTGAAGAAATTCATGCTTTAGTGTTCTATTTCATGAACCACATTCGTTCTGCAAAGTTCATATCTTATGTATGGTATGATACTGTAAGAAGCTATAGCTAGTCCAGCTGGCGACCATCCAAAATACTTCCCTACATGTCCTCCTTCTACATATTCTACAACCTCCATTCCAAATCCTTTTGGTAAAAAAGTCTCAACTTTTTCCTCCTCTAAATATAAAGCGAGTGATCCCTAAATTTAATAAACCTCAACCATAAGTTAGTTAACTTTTATCTTTTTAAAAGATTTTTTTCCCCGACCTGAAAAACCATTCTTTAAAATTGAATTAGCTCGATATAAGAGAAAGTTTTTGTGCCGAGGATGTCAAAGTGTTTTACAATTTGACCAAGATTCTTATCCTCTATGTGTGTTTATATTATTCAAATTATTAATAAATAGCCCATACCATTGAAATATATACGATTTTAAATAATATAATAGATAATCTAAAAAGACAAAGGTCGCCTCTCCCGTCAAAACTAGACGCCATCTATTGACCGTCGCCGCAAACTAGCGGCCTCGGGTTGGTGACAAAGCCACAACACCAGCGATGGTCAATAGATGGCGTCTAGTTTTGACGTCTATTTTGACGGGAGAGGCGACCTTTGTCTTTTTAGATCAATTTCCTCCCGGCAAAACTTCCATCTATATAATAGATAATATAATAGCTAATGAGGGCCAACAGCCTGAAATACTTCCCTACATGTCCTCCTTCTACATATTCTACAACCTCCATTCCAATTCCTTTTGGTAAAAAAGTCTCAACTTTTTCCTCCTCTAAATATAAAGCGAGTGATCCCTAAATTTAATAAACCTCAACCATAAGTTAGTTAACTTTTATCTTTTTAAAAGATTTTTTTTCCCCGACCTGAAAAACCATTCTTTAAAATTGAATTAGCTCGATATAAGAGAAAGTTTTTGTGCCGAGGATGTCAAAGTGTTTTACAATTTGAACAAGATTCTTATCCTCTACGTGTGTTTATATTATTCAAATACATTAATAAATAGCCCATACCATTGAAAAATATACTATTTTAAATAAAATAATAGATAATCTAAAAAGACAAAGGTCGCCTCTCCCGTCAAAATAGACGTCAAAACTAGACGCCATCTATTGACCGTCGCCGCAAAATAGCGGCCTCGGATTGGTGACAAAGCCACAACACCAGCGACGGTCAATAGATGGCGTCTAGTTTTGACGTCTATTTTGACGGGAGAGGCGACCTTTGTCTTTTTAGATCAATTTCCTCCCGGCAAAATTTCCATCTATATAATAGATAATATAATAGCTAATGAGGGCCAAACAGCCCGAAACGCGTCCGTGGTTAGCTTTTATTGATTAATCAAGAATGGGTATTTGACCAATTCTGGAATAATTAAAATCAACGAGAATAGTTGATATTTATTCCGATAGATGGCGCAAGCCATCAGAAACTTTCAGTTGCATGATAAGGAGATGCCTTTTTTCATAATATAATAGATGCCAGTTCATATTATGGGTTAAAATGATGTGCAGTCTAAACAAGACCGATATCAGCTTCAATGTATGAACTATGGATTTATATTGATCTCTTAGGGAGAAATTTCATAAAATTCTGACAAAATGAAGACAAAGCTGTTCATATGGAATTCCATGTATTCCAATCCTATATCATTCTTTGACCGCTTGTCCTATGTATAGCTTCATATTTACACCCAATATCCTTGATAGATTTCTCCTTTCCCTTGTAACATAAGTAAATATCGATCTGAAAATATGCAAATATAGTAGATATATATAAAAATCATATTTTGGCAATGTATTGGAAAATATTATCTCTATTTGAAAATTGAAACTATTATAGACGCGTATAATTATTTTTAAAAATAAAACAATTTCTACTGTCCTTAATGCAATGGAAAAATTAATGGGAATGCCTGGACTCATTCATTTTTCCATTGCAGTACGGACAGTAGAAATTGTTTTATTTTTGGAAAGAATCATACGCGTCTATAATAGTTTCGAATTTTCATAACAGATGGCGCGCTGATGCATCAATATCTCTATATATTTTAATATTTTATATAAAAAGAAACACATTAATAAAAAAGGATTGTTATATATTTTATCGATAGATAGCAATATTGCATTTATAAATAGCAGATATATGCAACATTGTATATATGCAACATTGTTAATATGCAACAAATATTGTTGACGTTACTTTCCTAGGAAATGTGTTTAGGAAACTTCAAACCTTTCTATATTTATTCCAGCAAACAGTCTCTAACAAGTTATAGAAAATTTATATTTAAGATACGTACGTATAAGGGATTGTTTTTAATACGCTGTAAACGACACTATCTGTGCAACACAAGAATTAGTAGAAATATTTCAAAATTATATTTCACACTACAGTTACATCTGATCGAAATTATATATGGGAAATATCCCAGCCTACCTAGAAGACTGCATATATCAATGTAGAAGAAGGAATCAAATTTAACAGCGACGGGTTTGACATATATATATATATATATATATATATATATATATATATATATATATATATATATATATATATATATATATATATATATATATATATATATATATATTATATAAAACTTAATCTTCTTCTTCTTTCTTATCTCCACACTGGGTGAAGTAAAATGCGTCTGCCTTTGTCATTAAGACTGGGAGCACTACTAAGTGGCAGGCCGACTTAGATCCAAAAAAATGGCCGCCTCTGACATGAGGAACAGACGCCATGTGCAGCCGCTCCTAACATGGAGTACAGACGCTGCTCATCCTGTATCCCTGGATTAGGAGCCCTTACAGGGTACTATCAGCCGGGCCAGCTGACCCCAGGTTTTTTATCGAGCTTGTTACTGCTCCCCCTCCTCCTTTTTCATCCGGGCTTGGGACCGGCAAAAGCGGAGTTATAAACGTTAATAAAGAAACGCACATCGCCGTAAACTTTGATTCCTTATTCGAAATTATGTCTGACCTGCCCATCCATTGCTGACCAGCGCACCTCCAAATGTGCCAACTGCTGCTCCCAGGGCCTTCCTGACAAGCACGAGGCGAGAGCCTCAAGCTGCCCCATCCTGAAGTCTAGGGCCCACAAGTTCTAGGCTTCAAGGACCTTCTGCCTCCATTTCCATCTGCCACTTCTCCTGGATTCCTGGCCTATTCAACGCACCCGCCTCACTGCACCCTGGCGCTATTCCCCTGCTTGCCCAACGTTTCCACCACCCCTGCGAGACATCTCCTGCTTCCACATCCTAGGGTCCCTTGCCACCTGACATCGATTTTGGGCTCAAAAATCATAACTTTTGGTTAGTAGCCCGTAAATAAAGATATTTTCTCTTCCCCGTTGGTCGGCTCAAAACATTTGTACATTATGTAAATAAGCTTTTCATTTTTTTTATTCTTACACCTTAAGCCAGGCTGTACTTTAATCAAATTATGTTCTTATATATTACTTTAGCTCAATTAAAACAATCTCTGATCAAAACCATTTTTGTTATTATAGTTTCAAAATTATTAACCACGACTGCATCACCAGAGCTTAATCCTCAAGATAATTACAATAATCCTCAAAATGATTTAAAATTCAAGCAGAAAATCAAACCTCTTTTCTTTATATAAGATATATATATAGAAAGGGAAGCCTCACATACCAACAGGCTTCCATCCATTACAACGTTCATCTTGTTGTCCAGAAAGAGCCAATCAAAGAGAGATTACTATTCCATCAATTTGGAATGCTCCAAAGTGTGGCCCTCCATAAATTGAAACCTAATTTCTGCGTCATATTTCTAAGAGCCTTCAAATTAAAGTCGAGAACGTCGCCAAAGATGATGATGATGCTTTTAACGAAGATGACGTCCTGTGCCAAATTGCTTGGCCACTTTTTTCCCATCCTTCGCTTCCAAAGTTCATTTTTTTTTGCCAAAAGGCTCGATTAACGACTTTTAAATAAAGGATTAAAACTAATTGCCCACTTTTTTTTTTATCTCTTCGGCCTTTTAAAGTTTTGGGGGTGTTATTTTCGCCAAGTTCCGCCACATAAAAACTTCTCTCTGTTTTTCCCAACCGGCCGAGAAGAATGCCACTAGGATCGACCAAAGAAGCTCCACCTGAAATTGACATTTTCAACTCAGAAACTGGTGGGAAAAAATGGCCGAACTTTTTCACAACGGAGGTTGAAATTGATCCAAAGTGTTATCGGGCATTCTCAAGCCGCCCTAATTGTAGATAATTAAACAAAATTGCGACTTTTTTTTATGTTACCCAACCTAATCCATAACTTATATTGATATAGAAATCCTATTGTATATCAACTTCTCAATTTTATGAACTCCATGGATATGGATTTTTATTTTATATAGAAAATATAACCAAATATGGCTTTTAGTAATTGTTTTCATAAATATCTATATATATAAAAATGAATGTTTGTATGCTTGTTTGTTTGTATGTCCGGTATACAAATTCGCAGTAGTTCACTAATTCAAACCAAAATTTCCATACATAGGTAAAAATATACGGGGAAGACGCTAGGCTATTTAAAAAAAATATATAAATCAATTATTAAAACTATATATTCAAATTATTCTACTTAGCTCACGAACAGCGCCCTCTATCAAAGATTAGATTAAATTATGCTGATGCAAACAAATAGATAATGCTAATAACAAACAATTATAAAAAAATCTTATCTAAATATATATCACTCGGGTAGATATGCACACGAGTCAATCCCGGGGCGAAGCCCGGGTCACCCGTCTAGTATATTATATAATCTAAAATGCAAATACAGTAGAACTTGGATAATTCGAACTTCTTTAATTCGAAAACCTCTTTAATTCGAATATTTTCTTGGTCCCTAGAAGCCTTAAGCCTTTATTCAAAACATCTTTAATTCGAATTTTTGGATAATTCGAATTTTTTTATGGTCCCTTGGGGTTCGAATTATCCAAGTTCGACTGTATTTTATTTTGATAAAACATATATTTTATTTTCAATCATTGACTATTCATTTATTTTTGAACATAGATTTAGAATATAACACTTTGAATTTGAAATAGTGAAACCTTTACTAGTGATGATAAAGAAGGAGCTACAACAACAGTTTTGTAAAATTGAGACAAAAGGTTAACCTGTATACCATGGTTCAGAGCTATGACCCTCATCAGTACAAGGACGGCTTCGATTCCATAACATCCTACGAAAGGTGTTATAAAATCTGTCAAATTTACCAAACAGTTGAATATTTCTGATGATCAATTAAAGGTAGAGGTGTCTCTTTCGGTACATGAATATCATCCTCCCAAAACTTTATGTATATCTATATTTAATTAAAATACATATATTGGATCAAAATATAGTTTATTATACCAATATTTCAGTTGGCTAAACGCCAACCTTTATCAAGGTGTTATAACATATTTATTGTGTGTCAACATCAAACTTAGCGCCACATAACGTCAACAGCATTAAGTTTTAAAAAATATTTTGTTATATTCAATGGGGAGAAAAAAAATTGATATATATATTTATATTATGGATGTGATGTTCCTTCGATTAAATAAATAAATATGCTTTATTAAATTAATAAACAAATTTTAATTATATATCTTTATAATGTCAAACATACGCTTTTTCAATAGATTCATAACAACAACAATAATTACAGTGCTGCCAAATCCAAACAATCAAAAATAAATTAATTAAACATAGTAGATTATAATATTATTATAAGGTATATTACAATGGACAAAATATATCTATATATAAAAATATATCTATATATAAAAATATATCTATATATTAAAATCAAAAGAGATATATCCTGACAACGTTCACATGAACTTTTAGATGGTAAAGTGCCAAGAAAATGGGTTGTCCAAATATCAGGGAACAGATTATATCAACGTTTAGTTGATTTCTGTTCCACTAGATGGCGCTCTGAAATCTTAAAATTCATGTGAACGTGGTCAGGATATGCTTCTTTTAATTTTAATAACAAACACCTGACCTTTTTTAGTTTTATATCATTTTAATTTTTATTTTTTTTTCACATATCTATATACATATCATTCTAAAGTGAAATAGGTTTAAAATTATGATTTCGAGAATTAAACATAAAATGATAGTAATAATGGTTTATTAATTTGAATCCTCATAACTAATAATTATAGTTGTTGTTGTGTCCAATGAAGAGCCTCAGATGTCTCCGTACATCTCTATCACAGCAGCAGCAATGTCCACTATCTTGGGTGTGTAAAGCTGCTGCTCTGGGTCTATGTCAGCTTTGCTCTTCATTGGAAAATGGGTGCCGTTGCCACGTTAGTCACCTTGGAAACGAACTATATTTTGGTCAAATATTCCAAGGGTCCAGGGGGGAACCACAGGGAGATGTGGTCGGACTTCTCCCCCCCAATTATGGTAGTAATGATATAATTATAACAAATAATATTTGTGAAAAAAAGTACAAATGTGATATTGTACTGGGATAAGGTGCATGAAGTAAAAAAAGGCATTTCAGTTGAAAGATAGGAAGATGCCTTTTTTTTTCTTAAATAGAATTTGTTTAAGCAATATTTACCTGGCAAACATTCACTAGAGGAGAAGCCGGAAGAGGCTGAGCATTCAGAGAGTGAATATATAATAATTATTATGAATTCTCATAACTGTGTAAAATAGAAAAAATAATTTGTTATTTGTCTAATTTTAGTTTATATGTTAATCTTTATATATTTAGCTACCAACTTGCAAATTTTCCAATAGTGTATTCAGTAGTTTTTGTAGAGAAGGGTAACAAACATCATCTTGACAAGAATAGATTCAGTAGGGAGTGGATGTTTGCCCCGAAAATATTGTTTTAGCAAATGTTCGTTAGGCAAACATTCACTTTGGTAAAAACTGGGCGAAGGCGGGTACATTCGCTAGTATACATACATTCATAGACTAATTTGAAGAGTTGGATAGTCTTTGATGTCGCAGGTCGTCCCTTTTTTTTTTAAGAAAAAAGGCACTTTTGTTTTCATTTGGTTATCTCGAGTGTCTTCAATAAAGATTACTGTGTATCAAATATCTTTCAGAGTTATTGTATGGATACTGATATACATGCTAAAAGGTACAACTTCTTTAAGTTTTGTCCATGAGTGTATCTTTGAGAGTTATTGTCTGAATCTCGATATACATGCTAAACGGTACAACTTCCGCAAGTGTTGTCCATGAGTGTATATAAACCAATGCATTAAATCGTTGCACATGCGACGGAACATTCAAAAAATAATTTAACCCTAAATATACCCGTTTAATGAAATGACTCCTCTCACGCCGCTAAAATATATCCCCAAAGAATAAGTAGATCAGAGATGTCACCGAACCTTATAAAAACAAATAATAAATATATTAATACCAGAATAATTTTTAAATACATAAATTTCATATAATACATATGTATATATGTATACATATGATGAGGGCCAACAGCCCGAAACGCGTCCGTGGTTAGCTTTTCTTGATTAATCAAGAATGGGTATTTGGTTAATTCTAGAATAATTAAAAATCAACGAGAATAGTTTATATTTATTCCGATAGATGGCGCAAGCCATCAGCAACTTTCAGTTGCACGATAAGAAGATGCCTTTGTCTTAATTTATGCACCTTATCCCAGTACAATATTACATTTGTACTATTTTTTCACATTGTGTAGCGTCCTCAAACATATGTATTTTTATTGCTTCATATATAATGCATTCATTTAAAATATAGTTAAATATTCATAAAATATAACATATATTCATAGACATTTGTTATTTATAAATCCATTGTGTATGACAAAAATATTTGAAAAATATTTGAAGCAGAGAAGAGAAAGAAGTTTCTAAAATCGACCCTAGATGTTATATTCAATCTATAACATAGTTGAGGTAATATTCTAAATAATTCATCGGGCCTGACTGCAGCCATTTGTTAAATAATCAAAATATATTATTTCTGATTTATTCTAACCTCCAATAAACTTAATTCCTCCAGGAAATACCATAAAGGTTTTGACACAATAAATAAGAAATCAAGGGTTTGGTGTTTCATTACATTTATTTTATATCTCGATCTTGCGGGCTAACATTATCTTCAACACGGAGATCCAGAAGTACAACTTCTGAATCCTACTTCAGAGGTAGTAATTCTAGATCTCCGTGTTAAAGGACATGTTAGCCTGTAAGCTCGAGATATAAAAGAATTGTACAAAGAAACCAAACCCTTGATTCTTTATTGATTGTGTCAAATGTAAACAGGGAAGAATCTTTATTATAAAGATTTTGTCTAACTGATCTCTCATGATAGATATTTTCTACTGTAAGTTTTTTTATAAAGGGTAAAAAAAACCCATTCAATCAAAGTGGATTATGTTTATCATCAAGTTAGAGGTTGCCTGGCCGGCATTCATAGTTCTTAGAACTCTCTTGGTACCAAATAGAAAACCCCAAAAAACAGACTCTACAACTAAACAGAAGGAAGTCGACACAGTTGGCCAGATGGAAATCTGATCACCTGCGCCCTCAGTCTATAAAGAGGGAGCCAAAAGCTTCCCCATGTGCACTAAGTGCAAAACCGATAAGGCCACTCCCCAACATATACTAAATTGTATTGGAAAGGACAAAGGATCCCTGTACAGAGAACCAAGAAGAGTTCTTGAACTTCTTTATGAGCATGACCTCCAAGATTTTGTCTAATTTAGAATAATAAAAGGATAAGTAAAAAAAAGAGACACTTTGACTAGCAAATGTTTTTTTTCTCTCGACGTTTCGACAAAAATATTTTGTCCTCGTCAGGAACAATTAGAAATTGGAGCATTTGGCAAAGTGTTATAAATAAACGCTTTGTCAAATGATTTAATTTTTATTTGTTCGTGATGAAGACAAAATATTTTTATCGACACGTCGAGAAAATAAAAAACATTTACTGCCCGAAGTGTCTCTTAATTCTAAAAACAAATAGGTTTAATCATTTTTAAAAAAATCCTACAAAAAACGAAATATATTTCTTAGAACAATACGTATTTAGGTTATAAACTATTGAAAATGGAAGATTAATAAAAATGAAATTATTTCCAAGAATCGTGTTAGTGTATGAACAGAAAGAGAAATTTTACCAGATTACTTTAGGAAAAAAAAACTCTCTCTTAATATTTCTAATAATATAGAAAAACACTCCGTTTTTTTAACTTTTTAAAAAATTTTACAACGGAATATCCATCAAAAAGAAGAAGGCAAACAAAAATTGGGAAATAAAATATAAATAGCTATAAAGAAATTGGACAAGAAAAAGCGCGGAATATCAAATTTATACGTAGGTAGAAAAAAAAAATCAATCCCGTATATAGAGATAAAAGTATCGCCAATTTTTGTTCCCACTTTAGAAAATAATGCTTCGAAATATGATTGAAAACATTTTAATAGTTGAATTGTGATTGGCAGATTTTTTAATATCTTCCTTTTTATTATTTATAAATACAATTTGTGCTGTATTTTAACGTATTTAACATAGTATTTTGAATATCGCAAATTTATAATAAACATAAATGTTTATAAATATCAAATATCCTGGAACAAACATCAGGGAATAGGTTAAATCAACGTTTAGTTGATTTCAGTTCCAATAGATGGCGCTCTGCCATCTAAAAAAGACTCATTTTGAGGTCAGGATATGCCTAATAATTTTTTTAAACATAAATGTTAATTTATATATTTTTAGAATAACAAAGACTTTTATAGAAAACATAATTTGTAGGAAGAAATCTTTTGTAATAAAAACAAACAAGAAAAACAGTGGTCAAAAACATTTAAAATCATAGAATAATATCCTCAACATTTCTCCTTAATCAGATTTCAAATATCTCGAATATTAAAATGATGCATTAGCGCGCCATCTTTTATCAGAAATATAAAGTATTTTTTGACGCGCATG
Source organism: Cordylochernes scorpioides (assembly GCA_030710605.1). NCBI lineage: Eukaryota > Metazoa > Arthropoda > Arachnida > Pseudoscorpiones > Chernetidae > Cordylochernes > Cordylochernes scorpioides. The sequence continues at coordinate 10,937,341 of CP092872.1, forward strand.
ATTCTTTTAGAATTAAATCAATTTCTTACTGCAATGATGAAATAATAGGAGGGCTTGGCTCATCAGTGATGAACCCTTCAATGTCTCTTATTCCCAGCGCGCGCTGATCTCTAAGCATTTGAAAACGAGATTAAGGAATTCCTTGTTCATAATGTCGGTAACATGATCTTTTTATGATATTATCGCAGATTTCACTCATCCATATTCTAGGTTCTTGTACAGACTTTGGCACATCGTAATACAATGTAAGAACATCTGGACAAAGCCTGGAATATGGGAGAATAAAATCTCAAAACACCTAGGCCAAACAATCAATATATGTATATGTTTTATTAAAATATTATTTTATTTATAAATTATATTTCATAGATTCAAATACTCTGCTAAATCGACCGCCAGAGGTCACGCTTCCCCTATAAAAACTCATTGTTGTTTTTTCTTGATGGCCATAAGCCCGAATAGCTCAGTCGGTAGAGCGTTAGGCTTTTAACCTAACGGTCCAGGGTTCGAGCCCCTGTTCGGGCGCTTTTTTTGCCTACGGCCATACAACATTGAAAACACCAGTTCTCGTCCGATCACCGAAGTTAAGCAATGTCGGGCCCGGTCAGTACTTAGGAGGGTAACCACCTGGGAACACCGGGTGCTGTAGGCTATTACCTTTTTTTCTCCTCTACATCCTGGCTCTCCTGGCCTCACCTGGCGATGATCCCCTGGCCACCCATCCCCAGACCCCTCCAACTGTGCTTTGTATATATTCCGCTTTATGCGTCCATCGGGGCTCAAAAATCACTTATTTTGGTTAGCAGCCCCGTAAAATAAAGCTATTTTCTCTCTTCTTGATGGCCGACTCAACCCTTTGTTTACATTATGTAAATGGGTTTATTTTTTTATTCTAACGCCTTAAGCCAGGCAGTATTTTTATCAAATTATGTTTTTTATATATTACTTTAGCTCAATTAAAGTAATTACTGATCAAAACCATTTTTATTATTATACTTTCAAGATTTTAACCACGACTGCATTTCCATAGCATAATCCTAAAGATAATCAAATATCAAGCATAAAATCTCATCATTTTTCATAAAATATTGTTGCATCAATTTTAATGCGCCCTACATTTATTCAAAATATTCTATGATATTTGATATTTATTCAAAACAGATTATTTAGATTATCATCATTCCTTTATATAGTTTTATTCCTTTTGTAATATTTTATTGTACATATATCTTGATTGGTTATTGGAGCGAGAGAGGACGGATAGGAAGACTGCGGATCACGACCTACGAGGAAGACAACCAATAAATAAACGCAATAACTTTAAAAGGTACTTAATTTTTATTTAATTTTATTTATTTACTTTTATTTATTTGCTTTGACTATGGAAACCCGCTCGGGAAACGTGTATAACACCAAGAAGGAAGAAACCAAGGTTGACGACCCTGCAAAGCTGCAACTTGGTGCAACAATATATATATATGAAATAATAATGTCCATCATTCTCACATATTCCAGGCTCTTGTACAGACTTTCATACAATCGTAATACAATGTAAGAACATCTGGACAGAGCCTGGAATATAGAGTAATGAAATCTCAAAATACCCAGGCCAAACAATCCAAAAAGGTAGGAAATTTTAATGTTCATCACTCTTCCATATTCCAGGCTCTTGTACACACTTTTCCACATTGTAATTCAATGTAAGAACATCTGGAATATGGAGGAATGAAATCACAAAACACCCAGCCCAAACAATCCAAAAAAGTAGGAAATTTTAATGTCCACTTAAGCGACAGTAAAGTTATGATTTATCACTCCCTATATCCCCTCACAGCTGCATCCTTCGGGAATGATTAACCCTAGCTGCATAATTAATTAACACACCGCTTACTATTACCCTAACTATTACTTCCTTAATAGTTTATTTATACGTGAACAGCGCGCCTCCTGATGTTGTAGGTAAACCATTTAGACAACAATGGATAACGTTTTTTTTTTTTTCAAATTTATTGTGATTATTAAATAGAATTGTTATGGGAAGTCCTAATAAATATTTTGGGGAATGAGTAATTCAATGAAGAAATAGAATAATTCACTAAATAAAGTTAATTTTAGTTTCTCAGAGCACTTATCCTTTTTAATTTTTGTTTATCCCTAGTACACGTGGTACAGGCTATGATAATCATGGTGGGTAGAAGTAGGCGACTGCTTTTACTGTAAGTGCACCACATGTGAAAAGCAGTTCGACTTTGCACTTACAAATGTGCCAGAGCCCCGTTTGGTTACTTGCACTCGCTGGTGGGGTTGGACTTTTGCAATAATCGGGGGCCATTGGAGCATTTATTTTATAAACATAAAATAGTGCCCAATGCGGGAATCGAACCCGGGTCGTAGCGGTCGAAAACCAACGGTTTAGACCATCCTTCCACCGACCCCCAGAGCACTTATCTTGTTAATAGGGCTGTCTTACTGTGAGTACATTACATATATGCATACACCCATGGAGAAAACTCAAGAAAGTGGAAAGTCTTTGATGTCGCCGGTCGTTTATTTTTTTTGAAGGAGACAGAGGCTATTTTGTTTCCACATGGTTATCTCATGTGTCTATAATAAAGGTCACTGTAAAATCTCTCAGAGTTAATGTTTCAATCCCGATATACATGCTAAAAGGTAAAACTTCCTTAAGTTTTAATAACGCCTTGCCAAATGCTTTATTTTTATTTCTCCGAACAAAGACAAAATATTTTAACTGGCCGAAGTGTCTATTTGTAAAGAAATAGTTCAAAAACGCTAATTGATAAATTGATTTGAGGAGAAGACGGAAAATATTCCGAAAGCTTCTATCTATCTCATTAAATATAATTTACATATACTAATTTTAAATTTAGTCTATATATATATATATTTATATGAAAATATAGTACAAATGTGATATTGTACTGGGATAAGGTGTATAATTATGAATAAAGGCATCTCCTTATCGTGCAACTGAAAGTTGCTGATGGCTTGCGCCATCTATCGGAATAAATATCAACTATTCTCGTTGACTTTCTTGATTAATCAAGAATAGGTATTTGTCCAATTCTGGAATAATTAAAAATCAACGAGAATAGTTTATATTTATTCCGATAGATGGCGCAAGCCATCAGCAACTTTCAGTTGCACGATAAGGAGATGCCTTTATTCAAAATATATTTATATATAATATATAGATATGAAAGATCTAGTAAAAAATGTAAAGACAAACATTTTCACTTATAAATTGAAAGGGAAAAGGAACTAAAAGAAGAAATAAAGAGAATTAGAGTAAAAAAAGAGAAAGTTAAAGAAGATAAAAGATTAAAATATCTCCTATCGCACAAATAGATTTGTATAACGTTATATAAGGGGTTATATATATTATATATATATATATACTACTTGTTTGTTGTCTGTAATCCCTAGGCGTCCATATCTCACTATGCAAATTTCTTCCAAAGAAGAATGGAGCAAAAAAAGAAGGAATCCGAGAACCAACACGGAGGCATAACTAAATTTATTTACGGACAAACATACGTCTCCATTAAATGTTAACAACAAGCTAAAGAAATGGTCTCCCATAAAATTTGATATGTTGACTTAAAGGTGGAATTTGAATGTTCCCAGAATGTTTTATTATTCAAAATGCATAAGACTTTGTCTTTAAAAGCTTTCTAAAAATAATCTCCCCCCTTTCTCCTTTTTTGTGTATGTGAAAAATATATCATATTTTAGTTCAAAAAATGGCCACAAAAAGGTCCCATAAAATGATCCATTAAGTCCAACAAAATTCTGTAGAAAAAAAAAGGTTGATAGCTTTAGCTAGCTAGTAAAGAAGACAAAGTCTTTACTCGTTTAATTGGATCAACAAGGCATTGTAATTTGTTTAATGGAAACCATGATGCAAGCTAAGTTTCATCACTACATTTTTTATTAAAAATTTGCTCAATTTATTTAATATATTGCCCGAATTTCTTCAGCATTTTATCACCCGACTTCAAACAATTCCTCGACAAAATATGAACGCTTTCAAAATGGTGGATCCTTAATTGCGACCAAAAGATAATTAGTTCTTTTTTTTGGTTGCGTTCTTCTGGAACATATAATCTATGATCTTTTGGCCTTAATTATTTACCTAATTTTGTAATCTATCATTTTTTCATGTTTTATTAAATAGTTGAGATAAAAAGGTAATCCGAAATATCTTGTTGTATAAAAAAAATAATGAATAATAAAATAATATTTTGTTTTGGCGAAATGAATTTTAAATAATACGTATAATATATATATGTTATATTAGAACAATTTATTTAAAATTATGTTATATTAAAGTATTATTTTATTTAAAATAATATTTCTTCGATACAAATATTTTGTTAAATCGACCGCCAGAGGTCACGCTTCCCCTATAAAAACTCATTGTTGTTGTTCCCCGATGGCCGGCTCAAAACTTTTATACATTATGTAAATAATCTTTTGTTTTCCTTATTCTACTCGCCTTAAGCCAGGCATTGCCAGATTCTTGCCACGACTGCATCATCAATACCATTTAGTACTAAAAAGAACCAGCAAATAACACTATAGTATCATCCTCAACATGATCTAAATTCAAGCAGAAATTCTCTTTTCTTTATTTATAAGATTTATATATATATGGAATTTTGCCGGGAGGAGATTGATCTAAAGAGACAAAGGTCACCTCTCTCGTCAAAATAGACGTCAGAACTAGACGCCATCTATTAACCGCCGTCGCAAACTAGCGGCCTCGGGTCGCTAGTTTGCGGCGAGGTTAATAGATAGCGTCTAGTTCTGAAGTTTATTTTGACGGGAGAGGCGACCTTTTTCTTTTTATATATATGTATATATTTTGTAATTTATATTTATTATTTTAAAATACTAATGTATTAATTTCTGTAAAAAAAAAATAGACAATTCGGCCATTAAAAGTTTTATTCTCCCAACCTTTCACCAAAAATCTTTTGTCTTCGTCAGGAGAAATAAATATAAAATAAATCATTTGGCAAGGTGTTATAAATTGTTCTGATGTTTCAAGGGCGTTTAGTATGGAATTTATTAAATTCGAAAAATAGCGTGAGAACGCCCTTGAAATTTCAGAATAATTTTTAACGCCTTACCAAATGCTTTATTTTTATTTATTTCTCCTGACGAAGACAAAATATTTTTGTTGAAACGTTGAGAAAATTTAACTGGCCGTAGTGTCTATTTTTTTTTTACAGAAACATGAATAACGGCCAGGCAACATGTATCTTCAAGATAATGTATTAAGATATATATTAGTAAATTAAATAATAGAGATTAATTTGGCGAAACCGCTGAGAGGGTTCACTACTGATGAGCCAAGCCCTCTCATTCAATAACTCATATCATTGCAGTAAGGTCTGTAGAGATAATATTTGATGATATTTTAAAAGAAACGCATTGCCAGTAAATTTATTTGTGTAAAATTTTAAAATTAAGATATATCTCTAAAAGGTTTTATTTGATGTTTTTATAAAGTTCAAAGTAGTAAAAACTTAAGCAAAACTAATATATTTAAATATCCATTCACTTTTTTCAGTATTTTTTTTTCAGGTAAAATAAATAGTTAAAAGCGTCATATACAGTAATAATACGCATTAATATAAAATATATTGCCACGTGGAAAATTAGGAAAGACAAACTTCAAGATGACACAGCAATTTATTTAAGACAAGAACAAACTATGAATGATAAACAAAAGATAAGTAATGAAGGAAGTTTACAGAGTAGTAAAATATAAACATAAAAAATGATACTTTGTTAATAAAATAATAAATAATTTGCTACAATATTAATTAAATCTGCGTGTTAATTTTTGTGATAGTTTAATATTATCCTCTCTGATAATAATTATGCAAATAAGAAAGCAGCCGAATCTGTGAAAATATGCATTCAAGAGATTTGTGCGTCATCTTAATTGAAAAATGTGAACTTTTTTCTTCATTTCCAAATGAACTATGTACTATTTAGTGCGATATAATCGGTTCAAATCACATAAATAGGTACCGCTCAACAAGAGCAACCTAGTTCATGATAATTGAAACAGTGAATAATATGTGAAGGTTATTTACATATTAAACAAAATGTTAACGCGGGATTCAATCCCGGTTCATGACTGTCGGGAATCGAGGGTGTTACCCACTTGTCCACCGACCTTTTTTTAGTGAGATGTAAACATGATAGTTACAAATATATTGGAAATATTGTAACAGAAAGATGATATTCATGTACTTAAAGATGCATCTCTATTTATATTATGCATTAGATTTTTGAATATTTCTTCCGATAGATGGCACTAAATATCAGCAAAGTTTGTCTGCAAGTTCGGAAATGTCTCTTTATTAATGTTAGTACCTGATCTTTGCAATATGCATCAGATATTTAAACATTTCTTCCGATAGATGGCACAAAATATCAGAAACGTTTGTCTGCAAGTTCGGAAATGTCTCTTTATTAATGTTAGTACCTGATCTTTGCATTATGCATCAGATATTTAAATATTTCTTCCGATAGATGGCACAAAGTATCAACAACGTTTAGATGCAAGATCAGAAATGTCTCTTTATTAATGTTAGCACCTGTTCTTTGCATAATGCATCAGATATTTAAATATTTATTCCGATAGATGGCACAAAATATCAACAACGTTTATCTTCAAGATCGGTAGATGTCTTTTTATTAATTTTAGCACCCGATATTCTTCCAATCGTTCTAATTTTTTGTCGTATATGCAAATACGTTCTGCGTAGTTAGTGGAAACTATCGTTGTTTTATCAATAGATTTAAAAAAATTTCGCTTGAAAATGACGGAAGCATTGAAACCAAAACAAGCCTCAGGGCACAATTTTCAATTTGTGATGACTTTTGATATTTCCACCATCAATTCAAATTATGCTATTGTATAATTTGTTCTAATACAATCATACTTACATGAACGAATACATTCTAACAATTGAAATTATTAGTTTATGCATCATTTCCAAGAGAAAATCGTGTTTTAATTTGGCAAAAAAACAATTGGAAAGTGTTTATATATATACTCATTATATATTTACATTCGAAAGGTAAATGCCCAATTTAATTATTTGATCCAGTCTTCCAGAAAATTGATTTGAATATGTAATACACATTTATCTATCTTTCCCCTTAATATATTGTATCTATATCGTATTTAATATATGAATTTAAAAACAAAATACTTTTACATATATGTGTATGCTTCAGTAGTCCATTTCATATATTGTATGTCAAAATTCGAAATTATTATAGACGCGTAAAATTTTTTAAAAAAATAAACAATTTCTACTGCCCTTACTGCAATGTCCTTATGGCACGCTAATGCATCATATATTGTATTTATATAAGGTTTAAGATAATAATAAATTAGGTTGACAAATCCATTACCTCATACATATATCTATGCTTCAATGAGTGTATAAACATTTTGTGAAGTATAATGAAACATGATTGCACAGTTTCAAGCTGAGTTGTTAGAAATGATTATTTTCCTGTAATATTTCTATCGTAAAGTTTTATTGCGAACCTGTATTGTAGGTATATATTGATATAAATTTCATTTATTCATATAAGCGCATTACTGTTTTGTTTTTCTCTCTCCATTTTCCAATATGTTTTTTTTTGTTGAATTGTAATTCATTAGATATGGAGAATATGTGTTTGAGAATACAATATTATATTATTAATCGGCTAATCCCCTAATAGAATGTTCAAAACTATAAGTCTGAGGGATAAGTGTCTTATGCATAAGCATGCATAAGACACTTATCCCTCAGACTTATAGTTTTGAACAATATTATATTATATTGTAAAAAAAGTAAATATAGAGAGTACCTAGAAATGTATTTGTGTGTAGGTATGGACAAAATAAGAATTTCTGTGTATATTGCCGATTTCAAATTTAGATTCCATTAGGTAAATTTTAAGATTATAGAATGAAAAATGAACTACACTGGTGCCCAAAAAATAATAAACTTAACCAATATTGAAATTTCTCAAAAGCTAATTTATTAACAAATATAAAATTTAGTATACAAATAGTTTAAACTATGGAGAATTTGACTAGCTATATGAAAATTTAAAAAAATATTTGAAATTATGAAATATGCAAATTATTACCAAAATACCCAAAGCTAAGGTTCCAGATCTTAAAGAAATAAGATATCAATAGGGAGTATGATCACCTCTAACAGCTATCAAGGTCTCACAGCGAGCCCTCATACTGTTTACCAGGCTTTGGAGGAGGTCCAGGGGTAGTAAACCCCACTCCTCCAATAGAGCAGTTCTTAGCTCAACGAGGGTTCTGGGAGAGGGGTGACGAGCTCCAATACGCCTCCCTAGAGCATCCCACACATGCTCTATTGGATTCAGGTCCGGAGATCTGGCTGGCCAATCCATCCTTCGAATATTCCCACTCTGGAGATATCCATTGACTAGCCTAGCCCTATGCGGACGAGCATTATCGTCCATAAAAATTAAATTGTGACCAATTTGATCTCTATAAGGTCTTAGATAGGGCTCAAGGATCTCGTCCCTGTACCTTTGGGCAGTTAAAGTGCCCCCAGAAAAAATGTGGAAGGATGTGCGTCTGCTAGAACTGATGCCAGCCCAGACTAAGAGACTGCCCCCTCTAAAACTGTCTATTTCCCTGATGTTACTGGGATGATAGCGGGTTACAGGCTCCCTCCAGATTAAAACTCGTCGAGAATCTGTGTTTAAACTAAATCTTGGCTCGTCACTGAAGAGAACATTGGCCCACTGATCATGAGTCCAGGCGTGATGTTCCAAGCACCAATTCAAGCGGGCTCTCCTGTGAGCAGAGGTTAAAGGGATACAGACCATTGGTCGTCTTGCATAAAGAGCACCTTCGTGAAGCCTTCGGTAAACAGTTTGTCTTAAATTCTCGTTCCAGTAGCACTTGAGAGTTCATTAGAGAGTTGAATAGCTGTCATCTCCCTTGGCATTTATGACCATATAACGGTCTTCAGAGGTAGCTGTTTTCTTTTCTACCAGAACCTTCTTTTCTTTTGATGGTTCCTGTCTCAATGAACTGTTTCCATATTTTGCTGACCACAGATTTATTCACATTTAGCCATTTTGCTACTTCAACTTGTGATTGCCCTGCCTCCATTCTTCCAACAGCTCTCCATTTTAAATCATCTGCTAAAATTTTTCGTAAACTCATAATTAACTAAGGATTAAATAAAATTATAATTGGACAATTCTCAGATGGAGTAAACGACACGCCAAATAGCACACTTATAAAGACAAGCAAAAATTTGCATATTTTCAATTTTACCAAATCAAATGGTTGCGATAAATTAATTCTACGACTTAAAATACCTAATTAAATTACTTTTTAGCTTTTAGCGTTGTATATTTTAAAACATATCATTGAAAAACCAAAGTTTCTTATTTTTTGGACACCAGTGTAGTTGTTTTCCGATTTGATTTCCGATAAAAAATCATATTTAAAGTTCAATTCATTTTGTAAATACATTCAAAACTTTCTACAAAATCTGGATCTCTAATGTTTTCATGCATTGAATAATGTAAATAACTTATGTAAATAAACTTTTCTCTTTGTTTGGCGCAAGTATCCCTTGCGGGATATAGCGCTTTGGAAATAAAATAATTGTAATTGTTATTAGGTAA
>CP092872.1:10947169-11228709 GCA_030710605.1 Cordylochernes scorpioides
AAGAAAAGAAAGGTAATCTATTTATCGTTAAAAATTACATATATAAAGTATTGGGAAATTTGTCTGAGGAGGGTATTGATCTATGAAAATAAAATCGCCTCTCCTGTCAAACTAAACACCGAAAACTAGACACCATCTATTGACCGTCGCCACAAATTAGCGGCCTCGGGTCGGTGACAAAGCCACAACACCAGCTTTGGTAAACTGAGAAGCGTCGACCTAGAGACCATGGTTTCGGGCTAATGGCCCTCGTCAGTCTAGGGCGGACTTTATTCCACGAAATCCACAAGAAATCTAATGGATTCTTCACAATCTGCCAAAGAGGTGTTTAGCTGGTAGAGTAGCTAGGCCAAATCTATAGTCAAAATATATACGGAAATTTTTCGGGATATATATTGATTTATTTTTGAGAATAGAGCAATCCCTAAATAAATATTTAATTAAAAAGGCATATATTGGATCACAATATATGCCTTTGATTCTAATATATGCCTTTTTAAATCAAATATTAATCTATAAAAATAAAGGTCACCTCTCCCGTCAAAATCACACTGAAACCTCAATCGCCATTTATTTAACGTCCCCAGATGGCGATTCTCAATGATCTTGTGACCGACCCGCATTCTCTAGTTTGTAGAGACTGTTAATAGATGGCACTTAACGTCATTTTGACATGAAAGGCGAGCGTTTATATAAACATGGACTGCTATATTTTAAAAGCATATTTATATACGGTATATATCAGATAATAAGGAATTTTTTAAAATTGAATATATCTTTGAAAAGCGTTCATTTATAAATTTAAAAATAAATGTGGATAAAGGTATATATTTATAAATGTATGTAATTCTACTGTCCTAAAAGCTTATGTCCATAGTTCTTCTAAAATACCCATTCCAAGAGTTTAACAACAGTATTACTATAAAAGGAAGTTCCAAAAAGTGCAATATAACAGCGGTATGGTAGATTGAACTGGCGAAACCGCTGGGAGGGTTCACCACTGATGAGCCAGGCCCTCCCATTAATTTTTCCATTGCAGTGAGGGCAGTAAAAATTGTTTATTTTCAAAAATGAATCTTACGCCTTTAAAATAATTTAGAATTTTGATAAAAGTTATTGTTAGATATTTCTGTGAATCCATTTGAAAAGACAATAATACCTTTTGTGAATAACAAATGAAAGCCATCCCAATTTTTAATATTGTAGCCAAGAAAACAAGTCTTTGAATATCGTAGATGTAAAAGTATTTATTGATGATGTCCTCACGTCTAGTCGACAATTATCAAAACCAAAAAAGAGTACATACAGCTACAGAGAGATATTTATAACTCTGGGAGCACAGAACGCAAACTATCTGGGAAGTCCAGTTCACCAGTATGGACTAGTGCTAAGCGATTTCACTTGCGTCATATTTTGATATTTCTGAATTGAACCAGTTAACCAGGAAGTTCTATGCTGAGGTTGAGTCTGGAAAGCTGACCATAGATGTAAGGTACAGCTTGAGAATAGATAGATATTTATAATCCAGGTTCCTGGAGCGCAGAACGCCAACTACCCGGGGAGTACAGCTTCACTAGTATGTACTAGTGTTGAGCGCTTTTACTCGCGTCCTGTTTGATTGTTGACTTGAACCAGTTGACCAGGAAGTTCTATGCTGAGGTTGATTCTGGAAATCTGGCCATAGATGTAGAGTACAGATAGAGAATAGAGATATATTTATAACCTAAGTTCCTGGAGCGCAGAACGCCAACTACCCGGAAACATATAGAGAATATTTAACAACCAAATTCTATAGAATATATATGAGGATTTCATATATACAAAGTAATTTTATGTTTTTATGTATTTTCATTGATTATAATTTGTATTTATTTCCCTGGCTGTTTTGTTGTTTTGTTTTGGCTTCAATTGTTTATGTAAAATAGTTCTCTAAGTGTTGTTGCTTGACCTAAGCGTCCTTTGTGGGGATATCACGTCTGATTTGATCATAATAAATAAATAGATAATTGATTAAATTATATTAAAATTAAAAATTAAATATAATTTCATTATAATATTTCTTTGCCACAATATATAAAAAGGACATTTCTCGGTACAATCCAACCACCAATGAACTACCACCTTCATAAGAAACAAAGAAAAATACATTTTTTAAGCCATGATTTCTCATTGGAGATTCTAATGAAGGTCTATTTCTATCTGATTATAATAATAAATTATGTTATATTATGAAACAAATGAAGCTTCCAGGGTTAAGTTTCTTGTGCAACTTTTTATTTTCAAGCTTTCGGACTTGTCAGTCCTTCAACAGGATTATCACGTTAACAACTTAATAATAAATACAATTCTGTCTCCTTAAAAAAAAAAACTGACAACTTTTTTGTCCATGAATGTCCATCGCATAAAAACAGTAATAAGAGTTTTTCGTGGATATAATAAGTAATAATAAGTTTAAGATATTCAGTTTAAAAGAAATAAAGAAAGTTTCTCCAAGAATATAGGTATTTATTCATTTATATTGAGTTTTCATCAATACGGTACAGAATTCAAATGACCAAAACAAACCAAAAACATAAGAAAATTATAGGGGGGGGGGGTTTATATATATTTTTAGAAAAATATATTTACATCGTAAATATTTAATATCCCAGAGTAATATTTCCATAGAAAATATTTTCCCATTGAATATCTAGCCTTAAGATTAATGATCAAAATACAATTTTAAAATTATTTTTATTATATAAGAATACAAATCTTTTTAAAATAAATTTGGAAAAAATTCAATAAACGTCAAAGAAAATAATATTATTAATTTAATTCTAAACTACATACTTAAATAAAATATATGTGCATGAAAACATAAATAAACAAATATAAAAAAAAAACTTATAACTATACAAAATCAATGATAAATGTTATAAGGATAATTTATTTTTGCAATTATAAATTATCCGTCATGTATATTTTAAAAAAATTGTTCGGTAATAAAAACAAAAATACAAGTCAAATAGATAAATTTTTAAAATGGCGATTTTACAATTTCTTGCAGACGACCATCAAAAATAAAAACGAATTTCTCTAATAAAAATTTAAATTTATTTGATAAATGTTAGATATATATATATATATATTTGGAAAATTTATATAAAATTATATTTTTATATTTAATATTTAAATGAATTAAAAGAAGAATTCAAGAGATAAATATTAAATTATATGTCAAAACCCCTAAAACATTATTTTTACCACATTAAAATCTTTACGATGCCATTAGTGTTTTCTACCAACTTATTTTATTACACTTTTATAGAATATGTTATTTAAGGATAGAAACCTTTTTTTTACCCCTATTAATTATCTTTCAAAACTTTCAACAAAAGTTGCTTCTCATAGAGTGAAGCTTATTGTGGAGGAAATTCTAGGTGGAAAAAAAAAGAAAAATCGAACTTTTTAAAATGACATTTATTTAAAAGTTTATGAAGGGTGAATATCAATTGATAAAGGCACTGCTTTCAAAAATATTTTAATAAAAAAAAGTTTTCTTTATTCCAAAAATGATCCTAAATTAATAATTTTCAATAGGGTATTCTCTAAAAAATATATATTTTTGTTAAATTTGATAGCTTAGATACCTTATTTTAAATTTTTATTTTTTAAAGAAATATTTTGATGGAATTTACATATTGAATATTGGCACCCCCATCTTTTATAGCTTTAGTGAATACATTTTAATAAGATGAGTCATTTTAGGGAGTAAGCTCTAGTGTGAATCGATATTTTTACTTAACACCATTTTTTGTTAGGTATCAGTAGTTAGAAGGATAAGGGGGTTATATATATTTTTTGGTGTATTTTTAATTTTAACAAGTATAAAAAATATATATATATGTTATATTAAAATATTATTTTATTTAAATACTCTGCTAAATCGACCTGCAGAGGACATGCTTCCCCTATAAAACCTCATTGTTGTTGTTTCCCGATGGCCGGCTCAAACCTTTTGTACATTATGTAAATAAGTTTTTTCATTTTTGATTCTTACGCATTAAGCCAGGCAGTACTTTTATCAAATTATGTTTTTTATATATCCCAAATCTCAATTAAAGCTATTTCTTCTCCACTATTTTTATGATACTTTCAAGATTTTTAACCACGACTGCATTAACATAGCATAATCCGCAGGATAATCAAAATCAACAGAAATATCATTTTTTATATAACATACATATGATATTTTCTTTAGCTCTCTATACATTAATTAAAACATTAATAGAATTATAATATTCATATTTAATATATGTTAACTATATTTTGATGTTGATTATTTTTATATTCTATTATTAATATATATTGTCTGTGCATAAAATTATTGATGCTTTTTTTCGGCGACCTTTTTCTTTAAAAATTGGTATTTTGTTTAAAAATACCTTCAATGAAAAAAATAATATTTATTTTGTTTATAAAATGATATTTTGTGTAGCAAAATAATACTCATATTCACTATATTATATTCTGCAAATTTTAGATATATTAGAATGCCAAAGGTTCAGTTCGAGTTGAGTTAAAATCGGGGAGACTCACAGATGAAGAAAAGAGAGGTCAACAATGAATTGATGAAAACCAGACACTTTTGGCTGATGTGGAAGGGAAGAAAAGCTTGACAACGAGAATGTTGGACCAAGACTTCAGTATGAATCATTCGACAATTGTTCCTCATAGATAAAACTTAAGGAAGTTGAACCTTCTACCATGTATATCGGAATTGAGATAATAACACTGAAATATACACTAATGGACAACACTTAAGGAATTTGTACCTTTTACCATGTATATCGGGATTCAGACAATAACTCTGAAAGATACACTCATGGACAAAACTTAAGGAAGTTGTACCTTTTACCATGTATATCGGGATTCAGACAATAACTCTGAAAGATACACTCATGGACAACACTTAAGGAAGTTGTACCTTTTTCCATGTATATCGGGATTGAGACAATAACTCTGAAAGATACACTCATGGACAAAACTTAAGGAAGTTGTACCTTTCAGCATGTATATCGGCATTCAGACAATAACTCTGAAATATACACTCATGGACAAAACTTAAGGAAGTTGTACCTTTTACCATGTATATCGGGATTGAGATAATAACTCTGAAAGATACACTCATGGACAAAACTTAAGGAAGTTGTACCTTTTACCATGTATATCGGAATTGAGACAATAACTCTGGAAGATACACTCATGGACAAAACTTAAGGAAGTTGTACATTTTAGCATGTATATCGGAATTGAGACAATAACTCTGGAAGATACACTCATGGACAAAACTTAAGGAAGTTGTACATTTTAGCATGTATATCGGGATTGAGATAATAACTCTGAAATATACACTAATGGACAACACTTAAGGAAGCTGTACCTTTTGCCATGTATATCGGGATTCAGACAATAACTCTGAAAGATATTACAGTGACCTTTATTGAAGACATACGAGATAACCAAGTGTGAGCGAAATTGCCCCTGTCTCCTTAAAAATACTGACTGTAGCGAGGTCAAAAACTTTCAACTTCCTTAAGTTTTCTCCATGAATGTCCATTGGAAACAGTAATAAGAGTTTGTTGTGATTATAATATGTAATAATTAGTTCAAGATGTTCTGTTTAAAAAAAAACACAATAAAATTCCATCAAGAATATATGTACTTATTCACTTCTATGAGTTTTCATCAGTACGGTACAAAAATCGAATGACAAAACAACCAAAAAACATAAGAAAATGGCAGAGAATCAGCGGACGATGATACGCACGTTGGCCGGCCAATCCTTCATACGATTCTGGAGACACAAAAACTGATAATATAATAAAGGAAAATCAACGAATTGGGCTTAATGTGACACCGCGAAGAAATTGGATAATCTAAATCTTTAGTAGGAATGGTAATCAAAGAAGATATATGCAGTTGAGGAAGACACCTGGCAGATTTGTTCCTAAAATGCTGACATTCGAACAGAAAAATGATCGTGTTGATTCCTCAAGAAACATTCTTGAAATGGTCGGACAGAACCCTAATTGGAATGAAAACATAATAACTGGAGACAAAACTTGGGTTTATGGGTATGACCCCAAACTCCAAACGCCAATCTATGGAGTGAAAAGGAAAATTTGAGCTAAGAACGAATAAATCTTATCTTCACAAGACAAAATCTAAGGTTTTACTGGCGTCATTCTTCGACATAAAAAGGATTGTACACTATGAATACCTTGAAGTTTATTTAAGCATTCTGAGACATCTACGCGTATCACTTCGCCTTAAAAGAAAGGAAATGTGTGATTGCAGAATTTGTTTTCTCCATCACGACAACGCTCGGGCACACACAGTCATATCCGTGCTAAATCTTTTAGCCAAAAACAGCCCCTCAATAATTTACCCCAACCTGCTTATAATCCATACTTAGCTCTTAATAAATTTTTCCTATTACCAAAAATCAAAATGACCTTTAAAGGGGGGGTGGGGGGTGTTTGATAAACCATCATTGTTGAAAGGTTCAAAAAGGGTTGAAAAAGCATCCCAAAATACAATTTTTTAAAATGTTTTGAATCATAAGAGATAATATGGAAGCTGTGTATAGGTATGGGAGGGAAGTATTTTGAAAAATAATTATGAATATTTTTCTCAGCCTCGTCGTTTTTCTTATTTTGGTTTTTACAGAATATTATTGGAAAGACCTTGTATACATAATATGACGATTTGCGGCCGCTCAAATGTTCATTTACAGATTACAGAAAGATCCAAATCTTTCGGATTATTCATCAACTAACGTTTTATTCATTTTCATCCCCAAGTAGTGGCGATATTAAGACTCCCTTTGGTTAGTTGGAAACGCTTGCAACATGCTGATGAGGAAAAATAGTACAAATATGATATTGTACTGGAATAAGGTGCATAAATTATGAAAAAGGCATCTCCTTATCGTGCAACTGAAAGTTCAACAGCCAATTCTGGAATAATTAAAAATCAACGAGAATAGTTGATATTTATTCCGATAGATGGCGCAAGCCATCAGAAACTTTCAGTTGCATGATAAGGAGATGCCTTTTTCATAATACAGATGAGGGCCGACAACCTGAAAACCCGTATTTAGCTTTTCTTGATGAACCATTGAGAGCAATTTGGCCAAAACTCCGAAATAAAATTAATTCAGTGTTTATTTATTATTTATTCTGATAGATGGCCCTCTACTATCTTTAATTATCATTTGAGTGGTCAGGAGACATGTATTTTTCATTATTTCAAATACCTGTCCTTCATCCTTACTATTTATATCTTTTTTTACACATATATACAACAACAACAACAAAAGGCTTTTATTAGCGCCCATTGCCCTGTATGGATTCGCCATACAACAACAAAATAATAGAGTTTTTTTTCTCCCTTACCCCTTGTGTACGTAAGCCTTTGTTTGAAAAAGGATTTATTTACACATCTGTTCTAAAACTTTCCTCACGACCTCTTTTGTGTATGAATCTATTTACAATTGATCTGTAGAAATTATAGAGTTATATTGCTATATTTTTCTTTTCTGAAATAGTTCTCAGCGTCTTCAGTAGGTTGCTAAGTCTCCAGAAGGTGTTTTAAGAGTTTTTTACACATATAATGGTATAAAAAAACGTTGTTCGAATATACCTTTAGAGAAGAGATATTCCTGACCTATATAGAGATATAGAAATGGATGTTATAGTTATATACGTAGTTCCCCTGTTTCAAGAGATAATTAAAATAAAGATTTTCATTTTCCAGTCTCTCAAAGTAGAGTGGGCAATGTAAATTGACAAGACCTAATTTTTACTTGGAATTCCCATTTCAAATATTTGGAAATGACAAGAAACGGACAGAAAAAAAAACCTATGCAAATATTTGTTCTCTCCGGCGCTGCTCACAGAAAGATAACGAATTTCGGTTGGATCGTTCCACACATTCTAGGGATTCTAGTGTCTATGCGACATTACAATGGCAGATTGTTGTTTCTTATCCCCTTGTGTAAAGATTACACGCATTTCATGAGTTCATGCTCCTCGAACTGTTTTATGATAAGCAGCGGCCTCTCCCAAAAGTCCTGTTTAGTGTATCTAATGCAAGCCTAAATGTGTTGTTGTTGTTTCTTATCCCCTTGTGTAAAGATTACACGCATTTCATGAGTTCATGCTCCTCGAGCTGTTTTATGATAAGCAGCGGCCTCTCCCAAAAGTCCTGTTTAGTGTATCTAATGCAAGCCTAAATGTGTTGTTGTTGTTTCTTATCCCCTTGTGTAAAGATTACACGCATTTCATGAGTTCATGCTCCTCGAGCTGTTTTATGATAAGCAGCGACCTCTCCCAAAAGTCCTGTTTAGTGTATCTAATGCAAGCCTAAATGTGTTGTTGTTGTTTCTTATCCCCTTGGGTAAAGATTACACGCATTTCATGAGTTCATGCTCCTCGAGCTGTTTTATAATAAGCAGCGGCCTCTCCCAAAGGTCCTGTTTAGTGCATCTAATGCAATTCTAAATGTGTTGTTGTTGTTTCTTATCCCCTTGTGTAAAGATTACACGAATTCCATGAGTTCATGCTCCTCGAGCTGTTTTATGATAAGCAGCGGCCTCTCCCAAAAGTCCTGTTTAGTGCATCTAATGCAAGCCTAAATGTGTTGTTGTTGTTTCTTATCCCCTTGTGTAAATATTACACGAATTCCATGAGTTCATGCTTCTCGAGCTGTTTTATGATAAACAGTGGCTTCTCCCAAAGGTCCTGTTTAGTGCATCTAATGCAAGCCTAAATGTGTTGTTGTTGTTTCTTATCCCCTTGTGTAAAGATTACACGAATTCCATGAGTTCATGCTCCTCCAGCTGTTTTATGATAAGCAGCGGCCTCTCCCAAAGGTCCTGTTTAGTGCATCTAATGCAAGCCTAAATGTGTTGTTGTTGTTTCTTATCCCCTTTTGTAAAGATTGCACGAATTCCATGAGTTCATGCTCCTCGAGCTGTTTTATAATAAGCAGCGGCCTCTCCCAAAGGTCCTGTTTAGTGCAGCTAATGCAAGTCAAAATGTGCTCTGGAGCTGCAGGTGCCAAGCTACATTTTGAGCAAGTAGATTGTAGAATGGTAGATTATAGTGTAGCATTGAGAGTTAGCTATACCTTCTAACTACATACCCTTCAACTAGACAGCTAGTGTTATAATACTGCATCTATCAAGTCATCTAAATATGGCTGACGAATAACCCGGCTTCTGCTCGAGTAAATGAATTTTAAGAAATATTGTTTTGATAAAGATTGATTATTATTATTATATTTCTCTTAGTCTTATTATTAGTGGTACACCAATACCTCGTTTTGCGTTTTTTTTTTCGAAGTTGCGTCGCTGCTTAATTTTTACTGATTTTCACTGTGCGTCGTTAGATTTTCGAAGTTGCGTTGTTTTGGATTCGAGTCTTTAATTTTTTTAGATTTTTTTTCCCTAAAATATGGCAACACCTTTGTTTTTGATTGCGTCTTCACATATTTTCACTTTGCATCGTTTCAATTTGCGTCGTGTTTTTTGGAACGTAACCCCGACGCAAAGCAAGGTATGGGTGTAGTATAGAGTGGTTATGTGTTATAGAGGAGAATATTTATTAATATAGTTTCCTTATTATCCGACCCCAAAATATGCAAATTATTTCGGTATAATATTTGCATATGTGCTTTGAATAACTTATATATTAAACTATTTCTTCAACTACCAACTAGTATATAGAATTTTATAATTGAATCGGTAGTTCAGGTAGAGAATATTAATAGAACCCTTTTTCTCTCTCTCCACAATTGTGAACAATTCACACTTCTATCAAGTATGCATATAGTATGGAAATGTAGTAAGTAAAAAGGTTATCTTAATGTCAACCATTATCAACGGTATTATTTTGCATGAAAAAGCTCAGTCACATAGCGTCATTAGATTGTAGATAGTGACATTAAATATAATGATGTTATGTGACGCTGAGTTTGTTTATACAAAATAATACGTTTAATGCATTGATAAAGGCTGGCGTTCAACCAAACGAAATTTTGACAAATATATTTATTAAATCCAAAATATTCCTTTTATAATTATCTAAAATTTTAAATATGGATTACTCTATTTTCCAAACAATATATGATTTTGTATAACAATTTCTTGAATTGCTTTAAGAACGTCTAAAGTGGCGTAAAAATATCACTAGAGAATAGCAGATAATTAAGTCCTATTTCCCATTTCCACATCATAAACTAACTAAGTTAGTTCAACTTTTGTTCAGCTGACGTTGAACTAAGTCAAAGTTTTGGCCGTTAATAAAAACATTATCCAATCCGCTGCTTTCATAACTGTCACCTTCCCGCCAAAATTATGGCGCCAATAATTTTTCCCGCCATTTTTGTCTAACCAGCTGGCTAGACTAATAATAATTGTTCTGTCAAATGATATACCTGTATGACATTTTATTTTACTCTTACTTAAAAAAAAATCTATAAAGATATTTTCCTTAAATTAAATCATAAAAATAACTGAATTTAGAATTTCTAGTTGAAAAGATAAGAGTTTTTTTTTTTGCATGATCCCTACAATTATTTTCTAATTATAGATACTTTGGCTAGTAAATCGTTTTATAATCTCGACATTTCGACAAAAAATATATATATATATAGATGGAAAATTTGGCTGGAAAATATTGATCCATAGAAGCATAGGGAGCCTCTCCCGTCAAAATATACGTCAAAACCTGACGACATCTATTGACCGTCGCCGCAACTAGCGGTTTCGGGTCGGTGACAAAGCCACAACACCAACTTTGGCAAACTGAGAAGCGTCCACCTAGAGACCATGGTTTCGGGCTAATGGCCCTCGTCAGTCTAGGGCGGACTTTATTACATGAGATCCGCACGGGATCTAATGGAATCTTCACAATTCTATGGATCAATTTCCTCTCGGCAAATTTTCCATCTATATTCTAGCCATAGATTTGGCCCAGCCACCTTGCCAGCAAAACACCTCTTTGTAGATTGTGAAGATTCAATTAGATCCCGTGTGGATCTCATGGAATAAAGTCCGCTCTAGACTGACGAGGGCCATTAGCCCGAAACCATGGTCTCTAGGTGGACGCTTCTCAGTTTGCCAAAGCTGGTGTTGTGGCTTTGTCACCGACCCGAAGCCGCTAGTTGCGGCGACGGTCAATAAATGGCGTCAGGTTCTGACGTTTATTTTGACGGGAGAGGCGCCCTATGCTTCTATATATATATATATATGTGTATTCTATATGTATATATCAATTTTCAGGATATGCCTTTTTTAGTTTTAATATCAACACCTGACCTTTTTATTTTTTCCTATTGTTTTTTCACACACACACATACATATTAAGAAAAAGGCATCTCCTTATCGTGCGTCTCCTTAAAGTTGCTGATGGCTGGCGCCATCTATCGGAATAAATATCAACTATTCTCGTTGATTTTTAATTATTCCAGAATTGGCCAAATACCCATTCTTGATTAATCAAGAAAAGCTAACCACGGACGCGTTTCGGGCTGTTGGCCCTCATCAGCGTGGTGCAAGCTGTACCTCAACGACCAAAAAAATTGGTCATTAAGGCATCCTGAAAAATCATGAAACGGGTAGTTAAGGCCAGAATTGCGTGAGGACGCTACACAATGTGAAAAAATAGCACAAATATAACATTGTACTGGGATAAGGTGCATAAATTAAGAAAAAGGCATCTCCTTATCGTGCAACTTAAAGTTGCTGATGGCTGGCGCCATCTATCGGAATAAATATCAACTATTCTCGTTGATTTTTAATTATTCCAGAATTGGCCAAATACCCATTCTTGATTAATCAAGAAAAGCTAACCACGGACGCGTTTCGGGCTGTTGGCCCTCATCAGCGTGGTGCAAGCTGTACCTCAACGACCAAAAAAATTGGTCATTAAGGCATCCTGAAAAATCATGAAACGGGTAGTTAAGGCCAGAATTGCGTGAGGACGCTACACAATGTGAAAAAATAGCACAAATATAACATTGTACTGGGATAAGGTGCATAAATTAAGAAAAAGGCATCTCCTTATCGTGCAACTTAAAGTTGCTGGTACAGCTTGCACCACGCTGATGAGGGCCAACAGCCCGAAACACGTCCGTGGTTAGCTTTTCTTGATTAATCAAGAATGGGTATTTGGCCAATTCTGGAATAATTAAAAATCAACGAGAATAGTTGATATTTATTCCGATAGATGGCGCCAGCCATCAGCAACTTTAAGTTGCACGATAAGGAGATGCCTTTTTCTTAATTTATGCACCTTATCCCAGTACAATGTTATATTTGTGCAATTTTTCCACATTGTGTAGCGTCCTCACGCAATTCTGGCCTTAATTACCCGTTTCATGATTTTTCAGGATGCCTTAATGACAATTTTTTTTTTTGGTCGTTGAGGTACAGCTTGCACCACGCTGATGAGGGCCAACAGCCCGAAACGCGTCCGTGGTTAGCTTTTCTTGATTAATCAAGAATGGGTATTTGGCCAATTCTGGAATAATTAAAAATCAACGAGAATAGTTGATATTTATTCCGATAGATGGCGCCAGCCATCAGCAACTTTAAGTTGCACGATAAGGAGATGCCTTTTTCTTAATTTATGCACCTTATCCCAGTAAAATGTTATATTTGTGCTATTTTTTCACACATACATATATATGTAGTAATCCCGATGTGGAATGTACTGGGCAGTCGTGGTTGTGGGTGCGTGATGGGATTCCCGCACTGGGACAGCAAGAGACAGAGGCAGGTCTAGATGGTAACTCCAAGAAGGTAGAGGTAGACCACGGACGAAGGCAAGTCGAACCACGGGCGCCACGGATGCCCAAAGCCTACATCGCGGATAGGGGTGAGAGACCCGACCGTATGACAGCGTCGCTCTGAAAACAACTAACCAACTCCCTTTGTCCCAATCTTGGGGGGCTTTTATATGAGACGCTCGCAGATGGCGGCGAGTTCTGATTGGCTCCCATAAAATCACGCCACCTGTCAGGCGCCGGGTTGTTTTTCACGTCTGGCCACCTGTTGACGGGGTGATTGAACTCATTATCATAAACACCTGTTCGTGTGGGTTATTGCGTCGTCTGGTCTACCTTTTACCTCTTTGTTTTATTTGTCATTTCTATTGTTATACAAGGTCGATACATATTTTATATAGATATGGGGTTATGATAAATATTATAAGAAGATTGTAAACTATTTAGCTCAAAATATACTACAGAATGTGTCCCCGGTGATGAAGGTTTGGTTGGGGGAATGACATGTAATGAATGATGACCTAACAAACCTATTATAAAAGAATAAAAGAAATAATTTGTATACAAATTAGTTAAAATTATTATAAAGTTACAAGTTAAACAGAGAAAGATGTTGTAATGGTGGTGTATCAATGAAATAAAATTTAAGGTTATAAAAATAAAAACGCACAAAATGAATGATAACAGATTAAGAGGAAGTATATAATACAAAATGGTAAATATGGTAAAATGAATCGTACAATGAAAATAATATCTTATTGCATAAAAGATGAGAGAAAAAAAATGACGTTAGTTTATTAACTGAACATATAATGTGACGCTAAGGTTGAAAAGGGGAAAGGGGGTATCTGAGCATGTTTCTGCAAAGTGTATCCCAAACATTCTGCAATGCAATGCGAACTTGTTTAAGTGAGGCATTGTTTTCATTAACAGAAGGCCCAAGATATTCCGTCTGCATCATTAGCTCAGACAGTGAAAAGAGGTGGGAAGATTGATGGAGGTAAAAGGGAGAGGTAGAGGTAAGAGGGATCCCTGTTGTCCATAATGATTGTGCCCGGTTGAATTATGAAAAAAAGGTGAAAAGTTGAAAAATGGTGAATTGATATGATGAGTCGGGCGATGAGAAAAAAAATAAAAATATCGCGCTGGATATCCTGAACTCACTATCGGGAATGGTATAGCGAGGAAGGATTGTTCCAGTCGGATTAATCAATGAAAAAAAAAATGTTCGGCGAACTGGAATCCCTTGGAAGGTTGGAGGTTTGAAGGATGCGGAAAAGGAGAGGTGGGTGTAAGAGATTTATTGCTGTCAAATTTGATTGTGTCCGTCGTGTGGTGAAAAGAAAAAGTTGAAAAATGAATAAATGATGAGCCGGACGATGAGAGAAAAAAAAAATCTAACTGGGTCTCCTGAGCTCACTGTTGGGAAATGTACAGCGAGGAAGGGTCTTCTAGTTAGTTTAATCAATAAAAAAAAAAGAAAATGGCTGACGAACAATAATCTCTTGATGGCTGTAAAAAGTTGGGAGGAAAGGTTCATGGGATAGAGTTAGAGGTTGTAAGGGAAGCGTCAAAAATAACATTTTGAAAATCTATTAAGAAAAATAAAATGATAAATGTTTTGTCTGTTTAAGAAATATTATAAATATTGTTAGGTGTAGGTTTTTTAAAATGGTGTCTAAAATAGTTGAAGTTGTAAAATTCTAAGTCTAAACATGATGAAAAAAAAGGAAAATAAAAATATTAAAGGTAATAATATATAAAGGGTTGATTGGTATTTGATGGCATTAATGTTGATGGTTAATAAACAAAATGATATTATCGATTAATATTGAAATATTTTATCTACATCTGTAAGTTAAAAAACAAAGTCCAACACCACAAAACTAGTAAAACTGTAAGTCTATTTACAAATAAATGAGAGAAAAGCTAGCAAACCTATTAAATGGGAAATAATTTGGGGCACAAAATTAGTTACTAGAATAAAAATAAAGATAAAGGGAAGTAGTGGTGACACACTGATATCATAATATAAAACTACAAAAAATATATAAGAGGAGTACATAGGAAGGATAAATTTAAAGTAAACACACACAATAGCGAAAGTGAATATTTGGGATAGTTGGTATACTAGTTACAGTTTTTTGTTACTTAAGGTGCCTTGAGTATTTACAACATGGTTTCAGAGATGTAATACAGGAAGGAGGAGAAGTAGAGATAATAAAAGTAAAATAAAATATAAAAGATAATTGACTTAAGCAAAAGGTTTACGATAGGTAGTGACGCAGTGAGGAATAAATGAAGAAGGTCTGAATTGGTTTCTGCAAAGGACATCTCAGGAGTCCTGCCCTGCAATACGAGCTTAGAAGCGAAGTATTGTTTTCAGGGTTCAGCAATCTCAAGATGTTCTGTAAGTAGCATTAGATCAGATGGGCAAAAGGCGTGAAGATCGAAGGAGAGGTAGGTAATGGGAGAATATGGGAAAGAAATTTTTTCTGAGAGAGGTTAAAAAGAGATGGTGTCTCAAGAGCTGCGCTGCTGTCGGTGATTGAGCTCGACCAGATGAAAAATAGAATTAAACGAAAAATGAGTGGGCGCATCGTGCTGATGATGGCCTGGGTCGAGCGTTAGAGAAAAAAAAAAGTCTCGCTGGTTACCCAAGCTCTCCGTGTGAGGTTAACATGGGGAGGAAGAGTGTACCAGGTCGATGAATCATTAAAAAATAAAAATTAAAAAAGGTTGACGAGCAGGAGTCTCAGGAACCGTTGAAGAGGTTAGAGGGTGGAGGTAGATTGTGAAAGCAGGGCTCGACTGTTGCCATTGATTGATTGAACCCGGGTTTGAGGAAAAAAGAATGAAATAAAGAATGCTGGGACGGCGACCTGGGTGTAAATAAAAAAAATTGGCAAACAGGAACTCTGCGATGGACGAGGGGTGGTTAGAACGAAGGCATAGAAGGACAATGGAAAATGATCAAGAGACGAGAGAAGTATGGAAGGCAGAGTTGGAAGGATCAAGATATAAGAAGGGACAGTTGGTATAAGGTGTCACTGTTAAAACAATATTTTTAAGTTAAATTAGCTTTCAGGTGATGTTTATATAGGCTGGCTAATGATTTTAACTGTTTAGGGATGGAAGTAAAAGAAATATCTTAGTGTAAAAGAAATATCCTAAAATATATGGATTGATTCTAAAGTATAAAATGGTACACATCAAGGATCGTAAAAGTATAAATGTATAAGATTTTAAAATATTAGTAAGTATTTAGGTTAGTGTGTTCCCCACGTGATGTAATGCTTATAAACGCAAATTAGATGATTTTTGGAAAAGTCAAAAGTGGTAAATAAATTGAAATGCCATTATGAATTGTTTTTTATTCTTTTCTTAATTATAATTTCAGAGACGTCTCACATGGTGAGAGAGAGAAAAAGGAAAACGAACATATCAAAAGTAGTAAAATGTTACAAATAAACTTATAATGGATATTTGAAGGTTTAGAGTGACGCAGTAGTAAAAAG
This sequence comes from Cordylochernes scorpioides, assembly GCA_030710605.1. Classification (NCBI taxonomy): domain Eukaryota; kingdom Metazoa; phylum Arthropoda; class Arachnida; order Pseudoscorpiones; family Chernetidae; genus Cordylochernes; species Cordylochernes scorpioides. The sequence continues at coordinate 10,963,525 of CP092872.1, forward strand.
AGGGGAAGTCTGAGTTGCATTTTGTAATGGCGTTCGGCAATGCAATACGTGCCTGTGTAAGTGAGGTATTGTTTTCATTGACCGAACTGCTAAGAATTTTCATAAACAACATTAGATCAGACAGGGGAGGTAATGTGGCCCTATAATTGAATGATTGATAGGCAAGAGTGTTGAAGTAGAAAAGAATATCTCTGCTAATGATGGATGCTAATGATGGATACAAAGGTCATTCTACCCCTTTAGAAGTAGGGAAGGAAAGACGAAGTAGAAAGAAAACTAGGGGGGGAGTTCAATGTGTCCTTGAGCTTTTGTCGTTGGGATGAAGACTGGAGTTAATTGTCCTTTTAGGAGGCCAAGATGGCGTCTCATATGGTGTCATGTACAGGATCGATTTTAGAGATGATGGGGACCTCTTCATTATAATATTGTATAGTTGTATTTGTAATTGTGGGAAAAATGGGAGGCACATTATGAGATGAGATAATTTAAAATTGATATTTATAAAAATACAAATCTAGGACTAGTTTTTAAAAACTTTTAAATATTGAGAAATATCAATTGAAAAAGTAATAGGTTAAGTAAAATAAAGAGCGTAATAAATTTAATTATTAATACTATGGCCATAAATAAGGTATTAAAAAAAACACACAAATAAGTTTAGAAAATATGATTCGAGTAATTAAAATATAATATGATTTTTTATGTAAAATTGAAAGTTGCATATTTGGATAATGCCATTTTAGGTGAATTTAAGAAAGGCATGTAAGATTAATAAAATGGCAAAAATGCGTGATTGAATATTTTTAATAATAAAATTGAAAATGATGAATTAAAATTTATAATTTGATTGAAATAAAGTAAAAATGATAAATGAGAGTATGAAAGTTTTAAAAATTGAATAAAAATGATATAAAAAATGTTATAATTGATTTTAAAATGCTTAAGGTGAAAATATAAGAATAAAATTTATGGGGAAAATGGCAGGAACAAAGTATAAAGTACCTTAAAATGGCTGATTCTGGTTGGAGTTGATCTCTGGAGATGGCTGTATGGACGAAGGCTGCTTGTTGCGTGGGATCCGTCGAAAGGGGAGATGAGGGCTTCCTCCGCACGAGGTACGGCTAGTCCCCGAATGGCGTCTGCCAGGCGGCCTACTAGGTCGTCGCAGTGGGGCTGCATGCTGGTGAGGGCATCCGCGACGTAGTCGTCTCTGACCTCCGTCATCCTCTGCATGCTGCTGTCCTCAGTTATCCTGTCGACTTTAACGGGTTCTGTAGTAATCCCGATGTGGAATGTACTGGGCAGTCGTGGTTGTGGGTGCGTGATGGGATTCCCGCACTGGGACAGCAAGAGACAGAGGCAGGTCTAGATGGTAACTCCAAGAAGGTAGAGGTAGACCACGGACGAAGGCAAGTCGAACCACGGGCGCCACGGATGCCCAAAGCCTACATCGCGGATAGGGGTGAGAGACCCGACCGTATGACGGCGTCGCTCTGAAAACAACTAACCAACTCCCTTTGTCCCAATCTTGGGGGGCTTTTATATGAGACGCTCGCAGATGGCGGCGAGTTCTGATTGGCTCCCATAAAATCACGCCACCTGTCAGGCGCCGGGTTGTTTTTCACGTCTGGCCACCTGTTGACGGGGTGATTGAACTCATTATCATAAACACCTGTTCGTGTGGGTTATTGCGTCGTCTGGTCTACCTTTTACCTCTTTGTTTTATTTGTCATTTCTATTGTTATACAAGGTCGATACATATTTTATATAGATATGGGGTTATGATAAATATTATAAGAAGATTGTGACCTATTTAGCTCAAAATATACTACATATATATGTAATAATGCGTTGAGTCGACTTATCTGTGATTAGGGATCCTGTCGACTCTCTGTAATAATACGTTGGGGTTTGGTAAGCCTGTTGTAGAACCTCGTCGACTCTCGCTATAAGTTGTGGCAACCGAGGGTCAAACCTGTAGTAACCGAGAGGGACAGCCAGGGCGTGGAGAGTTTTCCAGTACCTCTCTGCACCTTGTAGGACCTTTAACAGTTCTCACAAAGTACAGGCAGTCGTGGTCGAGGCAGAGTGGAAAAAGCTTGGGAATGTCCAAACACACAAAAAACGAAGCGACACGTTGTAGAAGGGAAGTTCCTTGAATAGATAAAAAGCGAGCCAAGAGCAAAGATGGAGATCGAGAAGGTTTCTTACTGTTTTACATGGTCGATGCGTTGGTGACAACCGGCGATAAGGGGTGACCCTGACCGGAACTGACTAGAACTGAACTGGCTGTTGCTATGTGGGGTCCTATTTATACAACTCTTTTGGACCAGGAAGGGGACCAGGAAGTATTGCCTTTCTGCACGTGTCCGTTAATCGACACTGGCACCGGTCTGGGCTTCCATCTAACTTTAGAAGTTACTTGCGATTCTCTCTCTGGCTCTTAACTCAGTTTTTAATCTATTATATAGTTTTATTCATCCTCAGTACATTACATATGGTTATGCAAGGAGACATGTCAATTATGCGTATAATTATTTAAAGATTTGCAATTAGTTCTATATACAACATGACAAGCTTGTTATACGTATTACATAATATAGGGTTATTGGTTTGAATTATCATAGATGGGCCCCGGGAGTGAAAGGGTTTATCTGGGTTTAAGCGGGTAAAGCCTCTCTAACACAGGTAAGTAATTAAAATTTCTTTTAATTAATTAAAACTGTGAGGGTAAAGGGCTATAACAAGATGTTTATTTGGCTATATCTGAAAATTGTAAAAATAAAACTTATGTTTAATTTAAAAGTTATGATATTCATTATAAAAGAGAACTGTAGATAAAACCTTTGTTTGCTAAAAAAAATAATGATGATAACAAATGATGTTCTAAAAGATTGTTGGCGGGCGTTGGAAAGGGTTAGGGGTTGAAGAATATGCAATTGTAAGTGTTGCACAGACAATCAAATACTGAGATCCAGGTGCAAAGCGAGGATATAGACTTGTGCGTCTTCCTAGGCAATGTTTCACCTGTGATCCTGTATAAGGTTACAGTGCTTTGTCACAATTGTAGGGTTATTGGGTTGAAAGTTGTTGAAGAAAAGATTTAATATGATTGAAAGGGGTGGTAGAGCCATGCGATAAGTAGAATTGTTGTATCGACAGTAGGTGGTCTGACTTGACTTGAAATCAAAGGTTGATTGTGGTCCGCTAGTGCTGAAAAAAAAATTGAAAATTGAAAAAAGTGAACGCTTTGTGCATGCGTTGGTGATGTGCTCTGCGGATGATTGAAATAAACTTTTGAAACGTGTTCAGACCAAAAGTCGAGACTTGTACTTCTGGGGAACGGTGTTTTCAAAGAGTTTGTTGAATTACGAAATCAAAAGAAAAATTGTCAAGCAGTGCTGTCGTTTCTAGCAATGGCTGAAATAGGTAGTGAAAAAAGTATAGGGAAGTGATTAGTAAGTAGGATTATTGAAAAACGATTGTTGTATGCCCGGTGGTTGCTGATAAATAAACATTGTCATATAATAAAGTTACTTAAACAAAAATAAAATATGGTGAATAAAAAGATAGAAATATGATTGCTGATAACAACAGTATAAGGGGGTTAAGATCAAACATGTAATATACAAAAGACATAATAATGAATTAGCAAAATATAAAAGATATAATAATGAGAATTAGTAATATATAAAAGATATAATAATGAATTAAAAATGATTATTGAAAGAATTAAATGTTTTGCCATACTAAAATAATATCATGAAGAATAAAATTGTTAAAATAAAGTTGTTAAAATAATGTTGGAATAAAAATTTGATTATAATTGAAAAGTAAAAAAAATAATAATAAAAATAATTATTCAAGATTTTATACAAAAAATATAATATAATTAAAGGTTATTAATGATTAGATAAATGTTAAGTAGTAACAAATGGAGCAAAAAATGTCTCCTTTGAAGAAAAGTTACAACTGTGGTGTGTAACTAGGTCATTTCCCTTTTGGTAAACATTGGTGTTTCTATGTCTCTGAAACTGAGAATATGTGATATGACATGTTCATGGTAATATGTTAAATTGGGTAATGATTGGTAAGTCAATTAATTATAGGTGCTGCAATCTATCCATTCTGCGAGCTGGACCACGAGTTTCAAGTACAGGCGGACTGGGCTAGTCGGCTGTGGTAAACTGAAACTGGAGATGTCAACATGGCGGCCGAAATTGGTGTCCATATCCTTTGATGCCGACCGGCATAGCTGGGTTGTTTATTTTCGTAGGCGGTCCTTTGTTGCCGACCCTTTGTTGCCGACTGACACCTGATGTCATGTCTGGCCTACGTCCCGAGTTGAGTTATCTCCTCTTGCCTGTTTGAAAATATAGTCTTCTCGGTGTTCGCAAGTGTTGTGTTTCGACGATGTTGCGGACTAATTAAAAAATGTTATTCAATGATGTCAGGCTTAGATGTGAATAAAAGTGCGACTTCAACGTAGACACGCTTTGGTGAGGTGTCACAGGCATGAAGGCGTCTTGGGCCTGTTAAGTGAGAAAATTGTTGTGGTGCGCTGTGTAACACTAGTGGGTGTTGTATGGAAAGGTGTCACGTGAAGTCTTCGTTTTTGGGTACAGCATCTAACTAGTTTCCGAATGAATAACAAATTTATTAGTCATGGGTGGTTGTTGTACGAAACACATCGAGAATTTTCAGATTGTTATAGAGGTGGTATGTTTATCGTGAAATCTTTGTGTTCGCGACGATATGGAGCTCGTGTGGCCAATTGGAGAAAGTAAGGTGGGAATGTGTTGAAGTTCGTTCCGAGGGATGTGTGAATTATTAATAATTATGCATGTAAAAAGAAAAGGACGAGGGAGTGTAGCTATGCTGGAATTTTTAACTTGTTTTGAGGAAGGACAGTTACATTTCTAGTTGTGCTTTTGAAGATATTGTATCTTTCGATTTTTGTATTAAAAAAAAATGCGTTTCATCTATGTTTATTAAAATTTGAATATATTTTTTAAATCGTTGATTATGGTAGTGCGAAAATTATACTTGTAAAAGGGCAATGGCATGATAGTGACTTATAATTTGAATGGGGCGTGTACATAAAATAGTGAACATAACAATGATTTTTTGCAAAGTTTTGTGTATTTAATTAAGACATTGGTGTTTTTTGGTATAAAAATAAGGTATTAAAAAAAAACACACAAATAAGTTTAGAATTATGATTCGAGTAATTTAAATATAATATGATTTTTAAAACTGTAAGATTACAAGTAATGAATTAAAATTTTAAAGTTGCTTAAAATAAAGTAAAAATTGATAAATGAGGGTGTACAATATTTAAAATTTGGATTGAAATGCTATAAAAATGGTAAAATTTGATTTAAAAATAATTACAGTAAAAATAAACATTATATTTATGGAAAATCAAGTTGTTAGCATGAAGAGAGAGTTAAGTAGATTTTTTAAAAACTCACAGTTTTTATGATTGTTCAGTCAGGAGACTTGGTCTTTGGTTGTTGTCCTGATGACGTGGAAGGCGTCTTGTAGAGCTTGTAGAAGCTTGTGACTTCTGTTTGGCGATGGTGGCATGTCGTCTGGATGGTTGCGTTGTAAGGTCGAAGGTGGGTAACTTCTCACCGGCTTATTTTGCGGGATTTTCGGCTGTGTCGTTGGGGGGAAGATTGCTTGGTCGTTTCGTTGGAATGGCGTGCTTGTTCCTCCATCTTGCTTCTTGGCTCTTTTCTATCTATCTGGACAGTCTTTTTACCTTCTTCGTTGTGGTCTCCTTCGTTGTGGTTATCCTGTCGACTCTCTGTAATAATGCGTTGAGTCGACTTATCTGTGATTAGGGATCCTGTCGACTCTCTGTAATAATACGTTGGGGTTTGGTAAGCCTGTTGTAGAACCTCGTCGACTCTCGCTATAAGTTGTGGCAACCGAGGGTCAAACCTGTAGTAACCGAGAGGGACAGCCAGGGCGTGGAGAGTTTTCCAGTACCTCTCTGCACCTTGTAGGACCTTTAACAGTTCTCACAAAGTACAGGCAGTCGTGGTCGAGGCAGAGTGGAAAAAGCTTGGGAATGTCCACACACACAAAAAACGAAGCGACACGTTGTAGAAGGGAAGTTCCTTGAATAGATAAAAAGCGAGCCAAGAGCAAAGATGGAGATCGAGAAGGTTTCTTACTGTTTTACATGGTCGATGCGTTGGTGACAACCGGCGATAAGGGGTGACGCTGACCGGAACTGACTAGAACTGAACTGGCTGTTGCTATGTGGGGTCCTATTTATACAACTCTTTTGGACCAGGAAGGGGACCAGGAAGTATTGCCTTTCTGCACGTGTTTCCGTTAATCGACACTGGCACCGGTCTGGGCTTCCATCTAACTTTAGAAGTTACTTGCGATTCTCTCTCTGGCTCTTAACTCAGTTTTTAATCTATTATATAGTTTTATTCATCCTCAGTACATTACATATGGTTATGCAAGGAGACATGTCAATTATGCGTATAATTATTTAAAGATTTGCAATTAGTTCTATATACAACATGACAAGCTTGTTATACGTATTACATAATATAGGGTTATTGGTTTAAATTATCATATATATATATATATGTCGTAGCGCAACCCTTAGCAGTCATGGGCCACGTGATCAAGCGCCAATGGGTAACACAAAGGACAAGGCAAGTTGGATGTCATCTCAGAGAGATAGAGGTCAGCGTCAAAAAGTCCAGGAGGGTGTGATCTGCAATTTCGGTGGGGGGGGAGGGGGGTTAAGTAAAAATAACTGACAACTTCTGAAATTGGACCTCGTCCTGTCTTGGATGCGGCGGCCTCTCAATAAAACTTTATTATCTTATTTGTTTCTACATGATGGCCACACAAGCTGGCGCGTTTAATTGTATCTCCATTATTTATTTATGATTTATTTACCAGATGCAAACAAGACACGCTATATCCGATCTGGATAATTGCGCGTGAAACTATTTACAATAATTGTAGTAGAGTAGGTAACAGAATTGTCAAAAAGAAAATAAACAATTAAGAAAAAGAGCATTGAATAAACATAAATATTAAACAAATAAGCAACAAATAAGCAGATAGAAGAAATCGAAAGGTAGTTATTTACAATATGTTAAGCAATGATGGAAGTTGATTTAATGAAGTTATCTGTAATAATTAGTATGATAATTAAGAAAATCGAATGTTTATTGACGTATATTACTACGTGTATATATATATGTAGATGAAAAGTGGATAACATATTTATGCATTATGCATTAGAACAATGCATCACGTTTATCACCATAGTAAAAAAACCTTTACTATTGGCAATATGGGATAAGCCAAACACCAGTTTTAGCAAATTCAAACAGAAAAACAACCTGTATACCTGTAAATAAAGGGAGAGGTGCCTTTTTTAGTACATGAAATTTATCCTTATGCGATTGCGTCTAACTTTGACGTCTATTTTGACTGAAGAAGTGACCTTTGTCTTTATATATTTATAAATATATATAAACATATTATTTTATTTAACATTACATTTCATAGATACAAATACTCTGTTAAATCGACCGCTAGAGGTCGCACTTTTTTCTTTATATAACCCGTTGTTGTTGTTTCTCGTTGGCCGGCTCAAAACTTTTGTACATTATGTAAATACTTTTTGTTTTCCTCGTTCTGCAGGCCTTAATCCAGGCATTACTTTTACCAAATTATGTATTTTATATATTCCTTAGCTCAATTAAAGCAATCTCTGATCAAAACCATTCTTATTATTATTCTTTCAAGATTTTAATCACGACTTCATTACCATAATCATCAACATGATCTAAATTCAAGCAGGAAATCTCTTTTCTTTCTTTATTTATAACATACATATATATATATTAATTAAAGTTTTAGCCCTCTATATGCAAAAGGCCTTATTTATATTAATTTAAGAATTGATGAAAGCGCACACATCTATATAATTAACTGTATTAATCTATACCAAATATTTAATTGCGTATGTTGAATTTCCAAAATTATTTTTATATTATAAACATATTTTTAAATTTGTATATTTACATTATATGATAGAGAAATAAAAAGTTCAATTAATTTCCTTCTTTTTTTCCACACAAAATTCCATCCCCTCTCTTTAAATATCACAGAACAAAAACACATCTTTAAATGAAATTGCTCTAGCCTTTAAGTGTCTGCCTTGAAAAACAAACTTTTAAAAAATGGTGTTTAGAAAGAAAACAAACCAAAAGATTAATTTCAGCGAGGAGATTCCCATTGTAGAAAAACATCCATAAAATAATTCCTTAAGGAACCAGAGATAAATTATCTTTTGGAAGCGATGCGATTGGCCAATTTGCCATGGACTTCCGGTCTGTTGCACGTTAATTGGAAGGCCTTTCAATAACAGAAGACGATTAAATAAAATAAATATTTGAAGAATAATTAAGGAAAAAAACATGGAAAGAAATACGTTTTTTTTTTTCAATATTTATATATTTTCAAAGAAAAAAATAAGTGGTGTGTGTTGTTGTATAAATAAATAATATTATTAATTAATCATAGAGTATGTGGAGTAGTTTTGGAGGCCGGCAACCCTGGCGTATTGTGCTTGGCTCTTGGAAAAATAGAAAAGGCGGTGGTGGGTTTAAATTAGAAAAGTTGTGTGACATTGATGTATTAGTGGCAATTAAACCTAGCTAGAGGACCTCTGAACAATTACCGGAGGGTTTAGCTCTCATTTTTCACGTCATTACGCCAACTGCGTCTCTCTAGAAAAGAAATACAATAAAACAAACTTAGCTACCGTCTTTATTTTTTAGTATTTTATATATATCGAGTTTTAATAGCCATATAATATTATCAGTTAATAAACAAATAGTACTAGGAAGTATAAATATAGTATTTGAACTACAGGGTGATCCAAAAGTCCCGCACTATTTTAAAAATTAATAACTCCGCGAATATTTGCGCTAGAGCAATGCGGTAAACACCATTGTGTTCAGGATGCAATGGGATTTTTTATGGCAAATAATGAAAAATTCGAAATTGATTTTAGTTACAATTTTATTCGCCAGATGGCGCTCTACCAGAATCAGAGATTCAGCGGCCAAATTGTTTGATAAATTGAAAAATATAACTGATCGACACGTATTTTTCCTTTTTGAATACCAGGAAAGAACCCTAATAATTTCAAATAACAAATTAATAAAACACCACTTCGCCAAAAGTATGAAGAATTGGTTAACGATTTTCAAATACAATCAGAGATATGTAAAATAGGTAAATGCAAATTAAAACATGTAGCAAAAATATTTATATTTTATATGGGGTTTTGTGAAATAGATTGAATGTTTGAAAAACACTGCTGATATCAATACACGAATTTTTGAAATGTTAATATAGTACCAAAAATTATGATGGCACTATTAATAGGATTTCTTGCTATAAGAAATGTGTAGTTTCTTGACTGATTGGCGACCCTTGACTATTTAACTGGATGATCCAACAAATTAAATATAGAGGGGAGTGACAAAATATATTTGTCGTACTTTATTCCAAATATCCTATGGGCTTGTCAAATGTTATCATTGTTTATTATACTGTACACAATTTTAAAAATGTGTCTATTCAAATAAAAATCATTTTTAGATCGACCTTTTGCGTTGAAAAACGTGGGTACTATTTTTAGGAACCTCTGCCTCTCCTGTGTCGAGCCAATCTTGCTATATGCTTCCGGGGCTTGGTGGCGCCGAAACAGGGATCAGAAGGTGGCAACAACTCTAGAGAGAGTGCAGAGGACAGCGGCACTCAGAATCACAGGGGGATATCGCACTACCAGCAGTGAGGCCTTATTGGTCCTCGCTGGGCTTATTCCCCTGGGATTGAAACTAGAAGAGGAGACCATCAGACAGAAGATCTGGGAGAACAGGGAAGATGCCCTGGGACTTAAAGCGGGGGCCCTGGAATCGAAGAGGGACCCAAGGAAGCCTCAGCAGTGGTTGCCAAAGTGGAATTGGAGTCCTGGAGGGCCGACAGGGATTTGCACAGAGGTTTTCACTGATAGTAGTAAGTCTGGAACCAATACTGGAGCTGGGGTAGTGATATTCACTAATGGAGAGCTGATCTTCCAAGAAAGTTTAACACTCAGAGTGGACAAATTGGTCTTTTCAGCCGAGCTGGTTGCGATCATTGAAGCCCTCAGAGTGTGTGCCGAGAAGAACTTCAGCCCGGACCGCCTCTATTCAGATTGTATGTCGGCCCTCGTCGCCATCAATCTGGAGAAAGGGCAACTCGCGCATCAAATAATCCAGGAGCTGGGGATGATGACACGGGCTCCGGAGCTCCCTTGGTTTAGGAGACACAGCCCCATCGAAGGTAATGAGTTCGCAGACAGGATCGCTAAGGCAGGATGCTTTAGAGGTAGATCACTGAGGACCCCAGTGACCAAGAAAGAAGTTTACGAGGTGTGTTCAGAAAGTATCGCGACTTTTGTGTTTTTTCAAAAATTATTTATTTATTCATGAATACCTATTTTGTCCCCTTCAAAGTAATCCCATGAGATATTATATACTTGTGCCAACGGTTTTTCCAATCTTCGAAGCACTTCAAAAAATTATTTTTTAAAATCTTTTTCAGCTCCTCCTTCTCGATGCCGTCTTTATCTCGTCAAGCGTAGCGTAATGTCGTCCTTTCATGGGCCTCTTCAGTTTAGGGAACAAGAAAAAGTCACAGGGGGCCAGTTCAGGGGAATACGGTGGCTGCGGCATCATTAGTGTGTTGTTTTTGGCCAAGAAGCCGCGCACAAGCAACGATGTGTGAGCAGGGGCGTTATCGTGGTGCAAAAGCCAATTTTTGTTCTTCCACAAATCCGGGCGTTTCTGGCGGATTGCTTCGCGCAAATTGCGCATAACTTGCATGTAATATTCCTTATTGACCGTTCTACCCTGTGACAAGAACTCATGATGCCCCACGCCCCTGTAATCGAAGAAAACTGTCAGCAAAACTTTCACATTCGACCGAACTTGGCGCGCATTTTTCGGTCTTGGTTCGTGCGGCAGCTTCCATTGAGATGATTGAGCTTTGGTTTCCACGTCATAACCATAAACCCACGCTTCGTCACCAGTTATGACCTTCTGGAGCAAATTTGGGTCGTCGCGGACAGAGTTCAACATCTCATTAGCAATGTTCATGCGATGCTGTTTTTGGTCGCAATTGAGCAATTTTGGTACGAATTTCGCGGCGACCCGTCTCATGCTCAAATCATTGATAAAAATCGAATGGCACGAGCCAATCGATATGTTTAGGTCCTCAGCAACTTCTCTAACGGTGATTCGACGATTGGCCAATATCATTTTCTCCACTTCATTAATTTTTTCGTCTGTTGTTGAAGTGCTCGGGCGTCCGGCACGCTCTTCGTCGTTCACATCTTCTCGGCCTTCTGAGAACATTTTCTACCACCGATAAACGTTGCTTCGGTCCAAGGTAGCTTCTCCGTATGCCACAGTCAACATTCGGAATGCATACGCGCACTTAATTTCGTTTTTCACACAAAATTTGATACAGGTTCTTTGATCCATTTTTTTTTAATAGGTAAAAATTGAAGACGATCCAAAACACCTGCAAGCAAAGCAGCTGTCAACAATTAAGTGAACATTCAAAATGGCCGAGCTTGTCGGCATAAGTGAGAGACATGACTACCAACATAAAGCCACAAAAAGATCTAAATTCGAATATACGTAACCCGCGAAAATTCAAAAGTCGCGATACTTATTGAACACACCTCGTATAGGAGGATCAGGGGGCACGTCCAGAACTTATGGTTGGACAGATGGAGGAACAGTGTGAAGGGGAGAGAGGTATTCAATGGGGTAACAACACTTAAGTACCTCTGTAAGGTAATGTCCCACAAACTCATTAGGGTAGTTCGGGACATGGGCCCCCAAGTCTCCACAGATTTAAAATTAAGAGAAACCCTGATTGCGTCTATGGAGAAAGGGATGTGAATGCACGCCACTACGCCTTGGATTGCCCAAGGGTAGTGGGTGTGCAGGAAGAGAGAAGAAGTGCGAGGGGCGCGAGAGTAAGCTGCTGAGAAATCACAGCAAGCTTCTTGAGAAATCCCACGACGTGGCAGCTGAGCTTTTCCTCAGCTGTGAGTGAACAGAGTCGACCGGGGGTTGCCTCCCCGCGGTCCCTGCTGGACACAGTAGATAGTTTCCTATTTTGCTGTGATTAAAGGCCACCGGTATAGAAATCCTTCCAGACACGTTGTCTGGGAGGTGGTGTTTCCAGGTACAATGTCCAAGCACTAGCCTGGATACCGTTGCTTGGCTTACGAGTTGAACAGAATAGCAGCGAAGGGCATGCTTCGCATGCCGGCTTTTGGACCGAAAGGTCTGGGTGGCCATCTGCTTCTAGGGTGTACCAACTGTGCTTAGATGGGATCCTCCAGTTCTTGTTTATTTTGGCTACAGTTTCTATTTCTTTAAAAGTAAGTTTATTTTTCTGTAGCAAGGGTTCTTTTGTGCCTTTTTTTCGCTAGCGCACCAGCAGCTTCATTGCCTTCAATGCTAACATGTAAGGGTATCCATTGAAGGTGAATTTTTGAGGTATTGAGAGTTTTTGGAGATAACCAATTATGTTCCTGCTTACTTTGTCTCTAAGTTCCCCTGTGTTACTCAAGTGTTGTATGGCACTTCTACTATCAGGTAGAATCCATATATCGTGATGTTTAGTGTTTCTGATGGATTTTAAGACTTCATAGATGGCTATAAGTTCTGATCTGAAGACTGAGCAAAATTCTGGGTTTCTTCTGTTTATTTTATCAATGCCATTTGTGGTTTTAATGAGAGAGCCACTGCCAGTGTGTCCTAGCTCGTCTCTGCTACCATCGGTATAGAGAGTTATTGCATTTTTAGGAATTTTATATCAATTATTTCTAATGATAATTGTTTTAAGTATTCTGGATTTTGGTATTGTTTGTTGGTGGGTTCATTTAAAGTGGCATTAAAAATAACATTTTGTTAGTGGTTCGCATGGAGATATTTTTTCAGCTAAATAATATTTTTCCACTTTATATTTTAAAAATCCATTTCTTTTGGCCAGGTGGAGAGGGCCTTCTTTTTTGAGTCTTATATTGGGTTCCCAATTAAGTATGTAATTGAAAGTTCTGTGTTTGTTTTCATAACTCTTGATTTTGTTTATATATTTTGGCAGATTGTAGCTTCTTCTATCCTTTAAGGGCATAATGTCTGCCTCGTAAAGTACAATATTATCAGGGCAGGTATTTCGAAGACCTGTAATAATTCTAGTTGCATTTAGTTGTATCCTTTCCACTGTTTTTAGATTTGTTTCAGATGCTGTACCATATATTTGATATCCATATTCTAAGATAGGTCTCATTAGAGATGTGTAAGTTAATTTTAGTGTTGTTGCTTCAGCTCCCCACTCTTCCTGAAATATATTTCAAGATTTTTAGTCGGTCTCTTCCTTTTCTAACAACTCCTTCAATATGTTTACTGGAGTAAATTTCTGGATCCAGGGTGTAGCCGAGATATTTAGGATGTTTATTATATTGCAATTGTTGTTCTTTCAGAATAATATTTGGTCTTATTTTGTATAGTTTCTTATCGGTAGTAAAAAGACAGGTTTCAGATTTTTGGGGGTTAAATTCTAATTTATGTTTATTAGCAAATTATTCTAGGTGAAAAAGAGTCTTGTTCAAATCTCTTTCAGCTTTTTTCCAGTTAGTGTTGCTGCTCCATAGAATAATGTCATCAGCGAAAAGTCCAATATTGGTTTTATGTGAAAAAATTTCTTCTATGCCTGCAATAAATAGGGTGAAGAGAGTTGGGCTAAGGACTGATCCTTGTGGTAATCCTTGGTACAATTTGAAGGTTTTGGATAGAGTGCCATTATATTTGACCCTGATGTATATATTTTTATATAAGGGAATCATTTATCCAAGTCATAGCTTTTCCATAAATTATGAAATGTTTGTATAATTATCTAATTAACTTGTTTTTCCATTCCTTATCAAAAGCTTGTGTAAGGTCTAAAAAGCAGCTATGATGTGGTTAGTTGGTTTTTTGTTTTGTGAATCTTTTACCTTTTGTGTGAAAAATAAGAGTTGGTCTATATTGTCCCACGTCCTTTCCTAAATCCATATTGTTCTTCTGGTAAGAGATTTCTTGTGTCGGGGTGGTAGGTGAGTCGTCTGAGTATAATTTTTCCATTAATTTGCAGCAAATACTTGTGAGGGAGATAGGTCGGTAGTTTTTTGGGTCATCAGCAGATTTGTCAAGTTTTTAATGGGAATTATTGTTGCATTTTTACAGTCTTGAGGCAAATTTTCAGTTTTCCAGGAGTTATTGAAAATATTAAGAAGTCTTTCTTTGCCAAGTTTGCCCAAGTTTGATATCATTCGGCCATGGATTCCATCTGGCCCAGGAGTCTTGTTTAGGTCAGTGTTTTCTAATGCATAAGCTAGCTCTTTCATATTGATTTTTTTCATGAAAAATATTATGAGTGCTGGTGACATTTTTACAGTCATGAATAATCTTTCGGGCCTTTTTTCAACCTTGATTTTACTACTTATTTGATATGAATTACCTAAAAGATTGGCAGCAATTTTGTCATTAGTTGCTGGTGTACCATCTGTATTCTTAATCATATTTGTGTTTTCAGTTTGTGGCTGGACTCTGTCAATTTGTTTTGCCAAATTCCAAAGTTTTGTATTTGGGTTTCTTGGGTTCAGGTTTTCACAGGTTTGTTTCCATTTTCCCTTTTCACTTTTACGTATAATCATTTTATTTTTGCAACCACAATGTTCAGTTCAGTTCTACAATTTGTTTGGTTTTGGGTGCACTTTTTTGTAGTTCATTTCTTTTAGTTATAAGTGTTTGAATATTTTTTGCCTGGTGTGTATAATTTGGAAATTATTTCTTAATATTATATATATATATATATATATATATATATATATATACCTCTTGGTATTGAAACTTTGGCTGCTTCAATAATGGTGTTTTCGAAAGATATCATATTAGCCTTTTTGAAGTTCCAGAATTTTTCTTAATTGAGCTAGTTTTAGTCTTGGTGATAATTTCTATCAAATTAGGCAAATGATCACTTCTAAAACTTTTTAATATTTGCTATTTGCATTTGTGGAAAATGTCAGGATAGTAAAAACTTATATCAAGTGCTTGTGCAGCATTATAGCTGTAGGGATGGTGGGTAGGATTCCCATCATTAGTTGATGTTTGGCATTAAGGTCACCTACAATAATAGTGTTGTCTGTGTAAGAAATTGAGCCATTGTTCCATCGTCAATAAATGTATTGTTTAGAGAGTGATACATATTGTATAAGTTGATGGCTTTGTTTTGATTGAGGTAGACTTTGATACCTTGGGCTTCGAGGTCTAATGTGTTTGGAATATTAATGGCTATGCCCTCATAATACAAATTATTGATTAAAAATGCTAGGCCACCCCCTTTAACAGCATATACAGATGGATCTTCAGACCTTACCCTGAGTAATGGAGGGGCCGGAATTAACATAATACTGCAAGATGAAACAAACATCAAAATCAAAGAAGGAGCAGGACAGATTTCGTCAAACTTCACTTGTGAACTGACAGCTATCTGGAAAGCCCTTTATGTATGCCTTAACCATCCATCCCTGCATCAAGCAGAAGGATTTTTTAAATATACAGCGACTCCATATCCGCTCTAGAAGCAATTCAGAAGGGCAATACTAAAATCACACAGAAAATACACTCGTTACTTACCCAACTGGAACCATTGGAGAATAACTGCATTCTACATTGGATCCCTGCCCATGCTGGGATCGTGGGTAATGAAATGGCATTTGAATTGGCAAAGGAAGCCAGAAAGTTGAGCCAAAGGAAAGAACAAATGTCATTATTTGACGCTGATTCTTTGTCAAAATACAAGATAATTAAACAAAAAAAAAAAAGAAAATATCAAAATGCGAAATAAACTCTAAGAGAAAAATGACAAAATCTATAACAAGACTTAGAACAAAACACTATGAAGGAATGACAATACATCCAGATGGCACAAGAACCTATAGGACATGCAACAACTGTCCTGGTGTGGATCTAACACCTACCCACATATTCTCATAGCCAGCAATGGCCGCAGCCTTGCAGAAAATTGACATAGACCCAGAGCAGCAGCTTTACACACCCAAGATAGTGGACATTGCTGCTGTGATGGAGATGCATGGATACATCTAAGGCTCTTTATTGGACACGATAACAACAACGGCATTCCAGAGTAAAATAAATTATCAGAGAGAGATAGATACATATTTTTCAAATGAATTAAAATAAATATAATCGATACTGAGTGAGAGTTGAATTAAAAATATTAGAAATTTATTATCTCTTCGGAAACAAACCGTATCTAAAATATAAATTTTCTTTTTGCTACATGTTTTAAATTGCATTTACCTATTTTACATATCTCTGATTGTATTTGAAAATCGTTAACCAATTCTTCATACTTTTGGCGAAATGGTGTTTTATTAATTTGTTATTTGAAATTATTAGGGTTCTTTCCTGGTATTCAAAAAGGAAAAATACGTATAGATCAGTTATATTTTTCAATATATCAAACAATTTGGCCGCTGAATCTCTGATTCTGGTAGAGCGCCATCTGGAGAATAAAATTGTAACTAAAATCAATTTCGAATTTTTCATCATTTGCCATAAAAAATCCCATTGCATCCTGAACACAATGGTGTTTACCGCATTGCTCTAGCGCAAATATTCGCGGAGTTATTAATTTTTAAAATAGTGCGGGACTTTTGGATCACCCTGTATTTTTGATGCGTGTGATTCTTTAAAAAATAAATCCATTTTTTACTGTCTTTACTGCAATTATAAATAACCCTCTCATTATTGCATCATTTTTCAGTAAGGACAGTAGAAAATTGATTTATTTTTAAAAGTAACATACGCGTTAAAAATAGTTGAAATATTTCATAACAGATGGCGCTCTAAGGCATCATATTAATAAATATGTTTTGAAAATAGAGCAATCCATAAATAAATCTTTAATTAAAAAGGCATATATTGGATCAAAATATCATTTATTTTACCAATATTTTAGTTGGCTGAACGCCAACCTTTATCAAGGTATTATAACATGTTAATGTGTGTCAACAACAAACTAAGCGTCATATAACTTTATGATTGACGTCATGTAGCGCTGAGTTTGTTGTTGACACACTTTAAAATGTTATAACACCTTGATAATGGTTGTTGTTCAGCCAACTGAAATATTGGTAAAATTAAATGATATTTTGATCCAATATATGCCTTTCTAATTGAATATTAATAAATATAATTGTAATATATCAGCGTGAAATATTCTGTGAATTTTTTTTTCTTCGGTAATTCTCAAGTTGTTATCATCATAGTTGTTTTGAATATATATAATTCGCATTATTTTCTTCTCTTTTGCATTCATTTAATTTAATATTTTTGTGTTTATTTCTTTTGATTAAATATTCAAATATATATAAATATATATAATAATAAAAATATATAACAATTAAAGTTTTCTTTCTTCGTTTCACTAAAGTTATTGCAATAATATACCTATTTTATCGTCAAATTTATAAATGGTTTTATGGAGTTTTTTTTTTACAGAAATATTTCACATATGAGAAAACTATCCGAAGATGACATACTTCCAGAACGAATTCTAGTTTCAACATCCAAAATAACTTAATCTAATCTCTAAAAAGCGATTACCTCCATGAGATACCACCTGTATTTTATGCTATATTCTGTCGTGTAGTTTGAACTTACGTAAATAGTTCCTGCTATTCCTATATTTCTTTCGAACAATTGAGAGGTAATTTGAGTAAACTGCACATGTTTAACCCTTTAAGCAGCAGGCAAGACGATGTATCGTTTTGATGTGATCGTGTTGATTGTAACCTTTTCTCCGTAAAATAATCTGATGAAAATTAATTAATTGTATTTTAAAGCGTATATTCTGTTGCATTGTGTTTCATATGTTTGTATAAATAATTAAAGCGTTTATTTAAAAAAATAATAATTTGAAGAATAGTTTGATGTCTTTTGAAGGCTAACAATAATCAGGAATGACCTTGAAAACGGCCGGCACCTAAAGGGTTAAAATGAGTTAACGTATATCGAATATTTTCTTCTATTCTCTATCTTTTCTTGATTAATCAAGAATGGTATTTGGACAATTATGGAATAATTAAAAAATCAACGAGAATAGTTGATATTTATTCCGATAGATGGCGCAAGTCATCAGCAACTTTCAGTTGCACGATAAGGAGATGCCTTTTTCTTAGTATATAGACGAGTTTTAAGAAAGGATATTGACCAATTTCCTTATATTTAAAAAAATCAACTTATAATAATGGTAGAAACGAGTTACCGAAAAATGTCGGTTTATCAATAAACAAATCAATCAATGATTAAAAGTGAGCGTACCTTCTGATAAGTGGGCATCTCTTGGAGCGACTACTTTTTAAAGTAAAAAGAAAAGAGAAATTTGAATTAATTACAACCGATATTTCTTCAACCTTGAATGACAAGCTTTCGATTACTGGCTATTCAACAGGCCAAAAACTATTTGCATATATGTTGTAGCTGTCGTGGTCGAATGGAAGGGCGCGACCGTTGTGCATGTATGCGTCAAAAAAGAACTTGTTCGACACTCGTGAGCTCGCGCGCGCGCTGGCTTCCAGATTTATTTTGTACACATTTATACATGGATGAATTTGTAGTTACAATTTAACATAATATAATTATGGTGAAAATAAATTATACATTTTGGGTATTATACAAATTATGACATATATATATTGCCACGTGGAAATTTGGAAATACAAACTTTAGGATGACACAGCAATTTATTTTAGGCAAGAACAAATTATGAATGATAAAAAAGCAATGAGGGAAGTTTACAGAGTAGTAAAATATAAACATAAAAATGATACTCTGTTAATAAATTGATAAATAATTTGCTACAATATTATGCTATTTTTGTTGGCTTACTGTTATATTATACATTGTTAAGATAAGAGGAATTATTTGCTTGTTTTTTTGGTATAAGAATATTATTGCTGAACGCCAACCTTTTTCAAGGTATTCAAAATTCTATATACAGTTACGAGCGTCATGCGTGGCCTCTGTCACGGTTTGCTTTTTTTGGAATGGCGCCCTCCTATTGGTCGGCTACGATCACGCCACCTTTGCCCCCCCCCCCCCCCCCCCCCCCCCCATTTCTGTAACTATTGTGTTGGAGCGGGTCGCTCCTTAAATAAATGCATATATTAGTTAATAACCAAATGGAATCCTCTCTTTCTTTTTTCCAGTAAGAGACGCCTACGGAAGCCAACAGTACATAGACAGATAAAGCACATAGGCTATAGTTATTAACTAACATATGCATTTATATAAGGCGCCAATTTATAATTGTAACAAATAGTATTTGAATCAAAACATTCAATCGGGTAAAACACGGGCGTTGCCCGGGTCATTCGGCTAGTAAGATTATATGTACGATGTAATAAAGTAATTTTAATCTCAATCTCTCTCTCCAATGAGAGATCACCTCAAGGAGAATCTAGAAGATTAGACGTTTTCAAATCAGAGGTTGTACCTTTTGTGTATAATTATATATTTATTATATATATACACACTGTATCTATACAGAATCAATAAAAAAAATGGAAGAGCGTCCAAATTCTAAGAACACATTTCAAAAGGAATTGACAGCACTTAGTAAAAAAAGATCTACCATTTGGGAAGTATAACAAGCTGAAGTGACAGGTATCAAACTCTAACAATCCCTTCAGGATGGCTCCAATACAGAATTGAGGAGAAAATCCAGAAAGAAAAACGGACAAGAGGCGCGCTCCCTATAAATTCAAATGTGATGATAAATAGTGCAGCTGTCGTCCCTGTAATCTGTGGTTTGAAGGAGTGCTTGGGCAAAAAAACCCGCCATCTTGCCATGACATATTCACACTAATGAGGCTCCTCTTCCAATTAAAAGAGGACCAAATCAAAAAGCAATTAGGCTCTACCGTAGTAAATATGTTATTTGGAAGCTTAATTACCAAATCTAAATGACTGGTTTTAATATGAACCTTTCTAATTAGCGAGCACTTTTTGGCTGGTAAGCCGATTATACACCGAGTCTGCAGTCAAATTTTAAAAAATATATTTTTCACTGAGGAATTAATAACAGAAAAAACGAATTGTCGAAACTATTTGAAGTTATTCTTAGTGAATTAACACTCTATTGTAGAAATATTTTAGAATTTGAATATAGTCTTTTTTTTTGTAATACTGTTTGTGAAACGAAAATTTTATTATGATTTTTATATCATATATTTCTCAGGATTCTTTGCATTTTGTGATTTCAAAAGTGAACATTTTCACAACCTATTATAGACATCAATAAGAAATGAAAACATTAAAGTATCGAATGTTTATTTTACACATGAAATAAACTTATACTGTCCTTACTGCGATGAAAAAATATTAGTAGGGCTTGGCTCATCAGTAGTGAAGCCTCCCAGCGTTTTGCCAATTTAATCTACCAGACCGCTTCTCTTTGAGCTCTAATACTGTATTGGATCATTCTGCTTATATATGCTACACTGAAGGGTGGAATCTTAGAAATGGTATTTAAGCAAACTATGAACATAAGCTTTTAGAAGAGTAGAATTACATTTAATGGTATATATTCCGATATATGTTGCAAACCATCAGCAACTCTCAGGAACAGAATCAGAAGATGTCTTTTTTCTTAATTTTGAGAAAGGTTTGTGTGTGAGATAATTTCCAAATAATATATTAGGAGTACAAATACGTTTTGAGGGATTTTTTTTTTAAAATTCGAAGCTTTATTCAGAGAAATCAGTACAATATATTTCATTCAAAGTATTGTCCATCTTTAGCTACGACTTTTTCCCATCTTTCAGGCAGCATACGGATTCCGTGTCGAAAAAATTCCTCGTCTTTTTTGAGGCGATCCAAACATTGACCCAATTTTTCGCCTCTTCGTAAAAAGTGAAGTGCTGCTCGGCCAGGCCATGTGTAATCGAACGGAACATGTGGTAGTCTGAAGGAGCAATGTCTGGTGAATACAGCGGGTGGGGTAGGACATCCCATTGAAGCGCCTCCAAAGTCTCCTTGACAACTTTTGCAACATGTGGCCGAGCGTTGTCGTGCTGATAGATCACCTTGTCATGTCTTTTGGCATATAGTGGCCGTTTAATCTTCAATGCTCGGCTTAATCGCATCAATTGTTGTTGGTAACGTTCTCCAGTGATGGTTTCGTTAGGCTGAAGTAGCTCATAGTAGATCACTCCGAGCTGATCCCACCAGATGCACAGCATTAGCTTCTTGCCATGAATATTCGGTTTGGCCGTTGAAGTTGATGCATGACCGGGCTTAACCCACGATTTTCTGCGCTTTGGGTTGTCGTAGTGAATCCACTTTTCGTCCCCCGTCACGATTCGATGCAAAAAACCCTTCCGATTTTGTCCTTTGAGCAGTAGTTCGCACGTGCAAATACGGCGCTCGATGTTTCCTGGCTTGAGTTCATATGGAACCCAATTTCCTTGTTTTTGCACCATACCCATGACCTTGAGACGGTTCGAAATCGCTTGTTGAGTCACTCCCAAGGTTTCAGCGAGCTCCTCTTGAGTTTGGCTTGAATCTTCGTCCAATAAAGCCTCCAACTCAGCGTCTTCGAACTTTATTGGCCTCCCTCCGCGTTCTTTGTCTCTGGTGTCAAAATCGCCACTTTTGAAACGCCGAAACCAGTACTCACATGATTTTATTGATAGAGCATGTTTACCATATGCCTCACACAGCAATCGATGTCCATCAGTTGCACTTTTCTTCAAATTAAAACAAAAAAGCAGCGCTTCCCGCAAATTGTGTTTTGTTGGCAAAAAGGTTGACATGGTTAGAACACAAAAAAAAAAGTTCCTTACACTTGAGTGAAAAGACTTCTTCTGATTTTTTTGGGGAAATAATGAAGCCTTAACATGAAACCTTACAAGGTCCGATGCTATTTATATAATATTTGTTGTGGCCTCTTTTGCAAATCCCTCAAAACTTATTTGTACTCCCAATAGTAAGTTTTTTTTATGTAAAAATCATTTGATTTAACCGAACGCTCTCTCTACGCCAATTACAGTGCAAGTTGATTGTAGAAGGTCTAATCAATATAGAGGAGACCAATATTCCGATAGATGACGCAAACCATCAGCAACTTCTAATTAAACAATGAGGAGATGTCTTTTTTTCTTCGGATTTGAAAAAGGTTTGTGTGTGGGTGATCTATTTTTTAAAACAATAGAATAAGTTTTTTTTTATATATAAAAAAGAGGTACCTGGATCTGTTAAAGAAAATAAAAACAAATTTTTCTCAAAATATTTCGTAAGATTTCCCTCTCTTTTTGTGCTCATTTGTGCAATAAATTGATAAAGAGGTAGAAATATAAACAAATATTTTGAAAAAAAAAGTTTTTTCTCTTTAACAGATCCAGGTACTCCCTTTTATATAAACATATTCGATGGATTGCTTTATTATTCAAATAGTATATTTTTTGTTTATGAAAATCATTAGAGTTTTAGATGATCGATATTTAAGGTAGTCCTAATGCTAGGTAATTGAAGGAAGAGTCTCGTCCATACTATCAGTCCTTTTTCTTTACTGGATCTTTGTTGGACTGAGCTGTGATATCTCTTATTCCAAGTTTGTCTACCTTATAAACAGCGATTCCTATTCCATAATGATTCAACCACGTACAATCCGGAGATTTTCTGAAAAAAAAGGGGTAAAAAAATAAAAAGGTTTTTTCTCTTGAAAAATTTAAATCCGAGTAAAGCCTAAGCAAAACCTATCGAAAAATATTTATAGAGTGTGGGGTGTTAGAGAGAATGAGAATTTAAAATTCAAATCCAACCTCCATATCTATCCAGATACATATAAATATATATTCTCAGGCTGTATTTCGACAATAACGTTTCTATATATGTTCTTGTACATTTCTCCCCAATATTGCATATATTTATTGGAATATTTTCCAAGAAAATCTTATAAAACTCTATCAAATAAAACGTGCCGAGTGATTTTTTATTCTTTAGTTCCGGGGAAAGGTAAATCTAATATATCAAACTTGTATCCCTCTCTAAGTGTGAAATATTTAGAAATATAGACAGACTAGAGTTTATAGATGGATTTTTATATATTTCTGAAATATCTGAAACTTGTACAGTAATCATAGAACGAGATTGTGTAGTATGATGCACTAGCACGCCATCTGTTATCAAAATTCGAAACTATTTTAAAGGCGTAAGATTCTTTTTGAAATTAAACAATTTCTACTGCCCTTACTGCAATGAAAATATTAATGGGGGGGGGGGGGGGGGGGGCCTGGCCCCTCAGTGGTGAACCCTCCCAGCGGTTTCGCCAGTTTAATCTACCATACCGCTGTTATATTGCATTTTTGGAACATCCTTTTATAGTGATACTGTTGGTAGACTCTTGGAATGGGTATTTTAGAAGAACTATGGCCATTTTTTCCATTGCAGTAAGGACAGTAGAAATTGTTTAATTTCAAAAAGATTTTATGCCTTTAAAATAGTTTCATATTTTGATATTGTGTAGTGTTGATTTGATTATAAACGTCTTTATTTTGTACCGATAAACAATAAATTGGATTTTTTAAAATGAAAGTTGCACTATTAATAGAATATATTGATTCCAAATATAAAGAAATAGTGCAGTGTAGCATATAAAAGCAGAATGATCCAATATAGTATTTGAGCTCTAAAAGAAGCAGTCTGGTAGATTAAATTGACGAAAACACAGGGAGGGTTCACCACTGATGAGCCAAGCCCTCCTAATAATTTTTCATTGCAGTAAGGACAGTAGAAGTTTGATTTATTTGTGAAAAGAAACATTCGTGTCTTAATGTCTTCATTAGTTATATAAAGGACTAATTTTAAATTACAAAATAAATATATTTAGAGTTATATTACAAAAAAGTACAAAGTATTAAAAACAAAGGTACGGATTATTAAACTAGATAATTAAGACATATCCAGAAAAAAATGATAAAGATATTTTGCAATTCTTTTGTTAAGGTAAGAGAATCATATTTTATTTATTCCTTTTTGAAAATAAGTGGCCTCATTTAAAATGTCTTGGGGATCTTTACTCTGTTTTGTATTTTGAAAGGCCATTATGGTTATATATTTGCGATGCAGTTAAACCTGTCTATAGCGCCCCCTCTAAATAGCGCCCGATTTTAAACATTAAAATGTAAACATTTTACATAGCACCCTATCTCTATAGCACCCTATTTTGGTGAGTGCCAAGAGGGGGCGCTATAGACAAGTTTAACTGTAGTTAAAAAATAACATTTTACTAGAATCAATAAGCAAATAAGGTTGCTTTAAAAATGTAATGATATTGGAAATTTTATATTCCCTAGAAAAAGGTTTGTGTTATACCCGAAAGCTTAAGTAGAATGTATAATAAAACAACACAAGGTAATAAGACCAAATCCAAATAAATAAATAGTGTGTGACGTTACGGTAACAGCGTTGATACCATCTTCATACAAAAGTACTAAATGAGAAAAATATCACAGCATGTTTTCTTAAGATAATAACAACGCTGAAATATCACACACTATTTATTTATTTGGATTTGGTATTATTACCTTGTGTTTAGATTCAGTACTTTTTTCTAAAGATGGTAACAACGCTGTTACCGACACCTCACACTATTTATTTATTTGCATTTGGTCTTATTACCTTGTGTTTAGATTCAATACTTTTGTCTGAAGATGGTAACAACGCTGTTACCGAAATTTATTTGGATTTGGTCTTATTACCTTGTGTTTAGATTCAGTACTTTTTTCTGAAGATGGTAACAACGCTGTTACCGAAATTTATTTGGATTTGGTCTTATTACCTTGTGTTTAGATTCAGTACTTTTTTCTGAAGATGGTAACAACGCTGTTACCGAAATTTATTTGGATTTGGTCTTATTACCTTGTGTTTAGATTCAGTACTTTTTCTGAAGATGGTAACAACGCTGTTACCGACACCTCACACTATTTATTTATTTGGATTTGGTCTTATTTCCATGTGTTTAGATTCAGTACTTTTGTCTGAAGATGATAACAACGCTGAAATGTCACACACTATTTATATATTTGGTGTAATTACCTTGTGTGTATAATCTATCATCCAAATTGTGCCTCATAATAAAACATGAAACTCATCCTTGAAACTGTTTTGTTTATCATATTGTTATTTATTAAACTGTATAATTTTGAAAATAAATGCTATGAAGGGAGCGTATTGAGCAATATTGGTAGTTTAAATACTCCCACGGACAAAATTTAAGAAAGTGAAAAGTCTTTGATGTCGCTGGTCGTCTGGTCTTTCGAAGTAGAAAGGAGCAATTTTGTTCACACATGGTTATCTTGTGTGTCTTCAATTAATGTCACTGTGATATCTTTCAGAGTTATTATATGAATCCCAATATACATGTTGAGAGGTACAATTTCTTCAAGGTGTACTGGGAGAGAAAAGGTGTACTAGGAGAGAGAAAGTGTACTGGGAGAGACAAGGTGTGCTGGGAAGACAGAAACACACGGTGGTGTGGGTGTGCTCGGAAGACGAACTTTCCACGTCATTTGGTCTCAGCCCTAGTTGAGTTATCGACGCCATTAGGTACTGGCCGACTTTGTTCCGCCACGCTCACTCGAGCCTAATTTATAGCCCAGCCATATCTACCACTTCCAATCTGATAGCTGGATACAGCACACTTAGCTGATCACAAGCTCTCTGCCGTACTTTCTTACATTTAAACACACGTAACGCTCTGATAATTTAAAAGATAGAATACCCTCTTTATTTATTTCAATCTGAATTTCCTAACATTACATTTAAGTTGAAGGTAGAAAGGAACTGATTTTGAGAAATAAATTATATCACCTATACTCTAAACACTTTCCTAAGAGTTTTTGTTAAAAACCATCCACTACATTTAATCCATTTATCCTACCAACTTACATGGAACACTTGCAGGTTCAGAGGTCAAGCTAATCAAATAATATATATTGTTGCGATGTACTAGAGCGCCATCTGTTATCAAATTATAAAACTATTTTAGAGGCGTAATATTCTTTTTAAATAAAACAATTTCTACTGTCCTTACTGCGATGGAAAAAATTAAAGAGAGGGCCTGGCTCATCAGTGGTGAACCCTCCCAGCGGTTTCGCCAGTTTAATCTACCATACCGCTGTTATATTGCATTTTTGGAACTTCCTTTTATAGGTGACTGTTGTAAGACTCTTGGAATGGGTATTTTAGAAGAACTATGGACATAAGCTTTTAGGACAGCAGAATTAAATATAATTATAAATATATAATATGCTTCGAGCAATCGCTCTTCCGCAAATATCAAATTGTGTCTTTCATTAGAACAATAATGTTACGATGTACTAGAGCGCCATCTG
Organism: Cordylochernes scorpioides; assembly: GCA_030710605.1. Taxonomy (NCBI): domain Eukaryota; kingdom Metazoa; phylum Arthropoda; class Arachnida; order Pseudoscorpiones; family Chernetidae; genus Cordylochernes; species Cordylochernes scorpioides. The sequence goes on from CP092872.1 coordinate 10,990,112, forward strand.
TTATCAAATTATAAAACTATTTTAGAGGCGTAATATTCTTTTTAAATAAAACAATTTCTACTGTCCTTACTGCGATGGAGTAAGGACAGTAGAAATTGTTTTATTTAAAAAGAATATTACGCCTCTAAAATAGTTTTATAATATATTGTTGCGCTGGTGACCTGATGTACTGGGAAGAAACATTCGAGAGGTTTTTTTTAAAGTTTATTCACAAACTAAATGTTTGGAGGCAAAGCACTTTCTAACTAAAGATTATTGTCTTAAATAATCTAAAAACAAAAGTATGCAAATTTGACGATATAAAAGTATGTAAAATAATCATAGAAAACAAAATTATGTAAAAATGATTATACATGAAAGTTATTAAAAATAAATAAGATGTTAAAAGTTAAAATTGAATCCATAAGATAAGATGTAGACAGTAAGTTGTGACATGTAAATTAAAGGGTCCAACAGCGCGTCAACATTATACACTTATAAACAAAACCTATGTGGAAAGGTTTTGAATTCGCCGGTCGGCTATTTTTTTTTAAGGAGTCAGAGGCAATTTTGTTTACACTTGGTTATCTCGTGTCTTCAATAAAGGTCACTGTGTATAAAATATATTTCAGAGTTATTGTCTGAATTCAGATCAACATACTAAAAAGTACAACATCCTCAAAATATTTCTATGAGTGTAGATGTTAATATTACATATGTTAATTTCATGTTTAGAAGTTCGAATGTCTACCGTGTTTAACCAATGTTGTTTATTATGACGGCACGTACAGCTAATTATACTTGGGTAGACATAGATTCGATTTAATTCTATTTGCATATACAAACAGGTTACATTGTATATGTAATTTGAACATGGAAATATAATCAAATTGCTTCTATGTAAGTCTGAGAGATAGAGAAAATGAATCCCTTCTCATATATATATATATCATAATATATACTCTTCCAGGGATAATAAAGCAAACCTACAGACATCCCAGAGAGAGACGGGAGGATAAGGACCGGTCACTTTAGACATCAGTGACATTCCAAGGGGCGACTACTGGGGTGCGTCAGTTAACGCCTCGAGACTTTTAAGACAGTTGGGAATTGTGTGCGACACGAACGGACGCCCGGCTCTCTCCCTCTCTCTCTCTGGTTGCCTGGCTCACTCTACCAACTTGTAGTGTGATTATTTCTCTTCCCATCTTATTATATTGTCTCATATATGTAACATAAAGTTACGGGAGGATGATATTCATGTACCAAAACAGAGACACCTCTCCCTTTAACTGTGCATCAGAAGGATGGCACTGTGCATCATCCTAGTAAAAAACTTTACAAGTGATGACAAGGAAAGATCCACAACAACAGTTTTGCCTCATTACATTTATCATCACCAGTAAAACCTTTACTAGGGATTTGCACTGTGTCATCGTTCTGATATATAATTAAGGAAGAGGTTCCTCTTTTGGTGCATATATATATATTAAAAATAAAAAAGGATATCCTGACCAGGAGCACATGTGCTTTTCAGATGGCAGAGCGCCATCTAGTGGAACAAAAATCAACTGAACAACGATATAGCCTGTTCCCTGATATTTGGCCAACCCAATTTCTTGATAAATCAAGAAAAGCCATCCATGAACGCGTTTCGCACTGACCTATTTATTATTTATTTTCTATTATTTTTTTTTTCACATATATATATATATTATATAATCTAAAAATATTATATAGTCTAAAAACTCTAAATATTTCTATATTTTAAAAATATATATTTCATTTTATTCATTGATAATTTTTATTTTTGTTATCATCGTTTTTAGAAAGACTTTTAGTTTAGTTGTTTAGTTTCGTTGTATAATTTTGTTGTAAATATGCGTAGATAACCAATCAATCCTTTTAAATCACTAATATAGGATTAAATTATAAATTCTATATAATGTGAAACTAACAAATGTGTAATCTTTCCTCAAGTAATTGAAAATAAAAACTACTTGACGGTAAATATTTATCTTTTTTATCACGACTGCACCTCAACCCTTTATCTTATCGATCCTTTGTCTTATCAAGCCTAATCTAACAACAACACAAAATATTCATAACAATAAGTCGACAGGATTACCTGAATTTTCAACCTAATTGCTCTATTAATTATTCAAATTTCATAAAACTATTTTTACAAAATGTCTCGCAAACAAAGGAATGTAGAACACGCCATGACGCCTAATCCAAGTACTATAGAAATACCGAAATTTAATGGTCAAAATTTAGACATAACATCTTGGCTCAAATTCTTTAACAAAAAATGTTTACAGAACCATCTTGATGAAGATTTTAAACAAAATAATATATCAAATTATCTCGAGGGAGAAGCATTCAATTATTATATAGAAGAGTTACAGGATATAAATAATTGGGGGGAAATAGAACAAAAATTAACATCATACTTCACTATAAATGATTCAAATTTATTCAGTAGGTTTCTAAATTTAAAATATAATAATAATAATGATCTTGAACAATATTTTAAAGAAAAATCTGCCTTAGCCAATAAACTTAATCTTGAAAAAACACTTTTACTAGAAGCACTTACAGATGGAATGCCAGATTACCTAAAAAAATATCTAATAGCTGCAAGAGTACAAGAACCTTCAGAATGGTATAAAATCACAACCCAATTAAAATTATCAACAAATAAAGAAGAAGAACCCCAACAACCCTCTACCAGTACAAGCACTCCAGTAAAAAATTTTAACTCCAACTCCTCCAAAGCTCATCAATACCAGCCATTTTCCAGGACAGCAGCAGCAACTCATCACCAGCAAGAACCCTACAAATCCATAAACCAGCCTCCATACCCCTGCAAGATATGTGCATCTCACCAGCTACCCAACCAGATCCATTTCCATAGAGACTGCCCACTTAAGAACAATAATCATCCGAAGCGCATCAATCCAGGTAGAACATTATTACTTTTTTCTGTATTTATAAACCAAATATCCTTACCTTGTGTACTTGACACTGCATCATCTATTTCCATTATCCCTTTAAAATACTTAAACCATATTTATTATAAAATATTAGATAATTCCCCAAAAGAAAGAATAGGCCAGGTAGAAGGATTTAGTTACCCATTATACAAAATATTAGTTAGGCTTAGCTTAGGTAAAATTACAAAGTATCAAGAAATGTTTGTTTGTGATAGTCCAATAGAATATCTTATTTTAGGTTTACCAACATTTTATTTATTTAAGTTACAAATAGATTTCTCAAAAAACCTTCTTTTCCAAAATTATAAATTCTTGTATTCTTTTAATCCAAAAACTGATAATCAGAAGTCATATGCCACTACACTATGTATTCCAGACCCATACTATGTTAAAAATTCATCTCTTTTAAATATTAACCCATTGTGTAATTTCAATTCTTTTGATATACCAAATACAAATGTTAAACTTATAGATCCTAATTCAAATCCCATTATTGATTCTAACCCATTTCACAGTATGCGACAACCGGACTCTATAACAAATTATAATTCATATTTAGACTTTAGTAAAGTAGATATTAATCCAAATTTCTCAAATCAAACAATTTCAGATATATTGCATAAATATAAGAATGTTTTCTCTAAGCACAATTTTGATATAGGACACATAAAGACAAACCCAATTTGCATATCTCTTTTAGATAATATTCCCATAGCACAAAAGCCATATAGGACATCTTTTTACAATAATGCTGAAATACAAAAACAAATAACTGAATTATTAAAATATGATATTATTAGACCCTCATCTAGCCCCTATAGTTCTCCTGCATTATTAGTGAATAAAAAATCTGATGCCCCAAATCACCCCACAAGACTCTGTATAGATTATAGGAAACTTAATCAAAAAACAGTTCCAGAACATACACCAATTCCACTTATAGAACAAATTATAGATAGGTTATCACAGTCAAAAAATATATACTATTCTAGATGTCAAAAATGCATACTGGCATATACCCATAGATGAAAAAGATAGACATAAAACCTCCTTTGTAACACAATTAGGATGTTATGAATGGAACAGACTTCCATATGGTCTAAAAAATGCACCTTCACAATTTGAAAGGATTATGAAGTCAGTTTTCACTAAACATAATATACACTATGCCTTAAATTATTTTGATGACATTATTATACACTCCAAAACTTATGAAGAACACATTAAACATTTAGATGACATATTAGGTATATTCGAACAAGAGGATATAAAGCTGAATCTCAATAAATGCAAATTTTTACAAAAAGAAATACAATTCTTAGGATACACTATTAACTCAGGAAAATATACACCAAATAACACAAATATTGAAGCAATTTTAAAATTAAATAGACCATATAATATTAAAACCTTACAGAGATTTTTAGGCACCATAAATATTTATAATAAATTTATTCCTCATTATGCGCAAATTAGGGCACCTTTGAATGAACTGTTGTTAAAAAATGCTCCTTGGCTATGGAGTGAGAAACATGAACAAGCCTTCCAAACACTTAAAAATTCACTCATATCACAACCTGTACTATATATTTATGACCCATCAAAACCATGTCATTTATTCACAGACGCGTCAAGTCTAGGAGTAGCAGGAGTTCTTAAACAACCGGATGAACAAGGCATTTTACACCCCATAGGTTACTTTTCAAGAAAACTTCACCCATATGAACAGAATTATACTGCCTCAGAAATTGAAACATTGGCCATCATTAATTCAGTACAAAGGTTTCACACATATCTACACAACATACATTTTACCTTGCACACAGACCACTTACCTTTAAAATGGATCAAAAATGTAAAAAACCCACATGGTAGATTATTTAGATGGTCCTTAATCCTATCTCAATATAGCTTTGAAATAAAACATATTAAAGGATTAAATAATATAGAAGCAGACATGCTGTCAAGAGCACCTGTCTCATTTTACCTAACATATAATGAGTTAAAAGAACACCAATCCACAGAACAAATTAGTAGTGCTAAAATTAAAATACAAAATGGCCTCTACATTATTAATAGAAGAGGTTTTAAAAGAGCTTATGTACCACAAACACTAAGACACAAATTATTAAGCAAAGTACACACAAAGCATGGGCATATTGGAACAACTCAAATGACTAAAATAATTTCTCCACACTATTATTGGGCACATATGTCTAGGGATATTGCTAATTACACCAAACATTGTGAAACTTGCCAGTTTAACAAGTCTAGGGATAACAGAATTGTTTATGGACCACTACAACAGATGCCAATAGCTACACACCCAAATCACATTTTTTCTCTAGATACATTGGGCGGGTTACATAATTATGGGACAACTAGACACAGTATCCATATGATAGTAGATCACCATAGTAGATTCCTTTGGGCTTTTCCAACAAAATCTGTATCAACTGATTCTTATATAACTTGTTTGAGAAATTTATTCCAAATTAATAAACCTGAAATATTAATAACTGACAGAAATGCAGCTTTTCTTAGCAGAAAATTTAAACACTTTTTAGATAGAAATAATGTTAAGCATCTACTCACCAGTTCCCATCACCCAGAAACAAATGCAAAAGTAGAAAGACTAAATTCCACTATCATTAATAGGTTAAGATGTGAATATAATGCTAATTTAAAGATTCCTTGGACAAAATATATTCCTAAAATTACTGAAAGCTATAATGAAACAGTACATACCACAACAGGCTTTACACCTAAATTCTTATACTATGGAATACAACCACAGTATATAGAACATGACACAGTAACACATACACCAATTGAAAAAGCAAGAAAATTAGCCATTGAAAGAACCATAAAATCCCATGAACACAGCAAACAACTTTATGATATTAAACACCCAGAAACCATTTTTAAAGAAGGAGATCAGGTATTAGTAAAAACCTTTATTTATCCAAACACTGGTAAATTAACACAAAGATATATAGGCCCATTTACTATTTTAAAACAACTTTCTCCAGTCACATATGAAATAGATAAGCCTAATATACCCCAAAGAAAACAAACAGAAATTATACACTCTAATAAGCTTAAATTATTTTACCCAGGAGCAGATTTTCTACTTCACTATAGCACTAACAGAGAAAATGACTTTATAGTAAACCAAAATTCTAACACAAAGTTAATAGATATTGATGATAAACCATATTTTTTACAGGAAGGCCATATTTTGGACATGGACAATGAAGAACAAATATCACAACCAATTCTTAAGCCTTCACAAATAACTTAATGTCACTCCATACATCTATTAGCGTTTCATTACTCAACCATGTAAAAATAACATTTTCTACGCTTTTGATATTTTGAAGTGTACCTAGCATAATGTAACAATTACTCAAATTTAAATACCTTTTTTGCTTCATATACATTTTTGATATATTTCGCTCATTAATATTTCTTATATATACTTTTATTATAATTTCATAATTATATAAATTTTTTGTAAACAAACTTTCTTTTGTTTATTTTGAAAAAATGTGCGTATTGATTTTTATTGTTTCATTTTTAATTATTTCTATAGATTTATTGATTTCGTTTAATTAATTATTTTTAATTACCAATTTTATTTTAAAATTTTAATATTTTAAAATCTTTTTCACAGGGGGGAAATATTATATAATCTAAAAATATTATATAGTCTAAAAACTCTAAATATTTCTATATTTTAAAAATATATATTTCATTTTATTCATTGATAATTTTTATTTTTGTTATCATCGTTTTTAGAAAGACTTTTAGTTTAGTTGTTTAGTTTCGTTGTATAATTTTGTTGTAAATATGCGTAGATAACCAATCAATCCTTTTAAATCACTAATATAGGATTAAATTATAAATTCTATATAATGTGAAACTAACAAATGTGTAATCTTTCCTCAAGTAATTGAAAATAAAAACTACTTGACGGTAAATATTTATCTTTTTTTATCACGACTGCACCTCAACCCTTTATCTTATCGATCCTTTGTCTTATCAAGCCTAATCTAACAACAACACAAAATATTCATAACATATATATATATATGAAGTAACATATCAGTATGTAAATATATCTAACACGAAATTTACAATACATAGGTTGAATAAAATGTATCTATTTACATATATACATATAAAATTAGATTCGAAATGTTTCCCAATTCTGGTTGATGGGTTTAACCAATTAAAATTCCAGGCTAATTGTTTGTTTGATAAGGTAAGGAGAAGCGAGGAAGCCTAAATATCGTCCTTGTATTGAGATTTAATCAGGCGTTATCATGTCTTTGTCCAAGATAGACGGAGTCTCTTCCAGAAATAATTTAAAAGTTATTTTGTCGAGGAAGTTTCCGACAGCTTCCTGTGACCCGGCGACTTTTTAATTGTTTGCTCCAGTTATTTAGCACACTGAATTTCTTAGTAAACGTTTTGGTCCTTGCGTAGTTGTTGACTTTGTTTGCAGCTGGAGGTGTTTTCTTAAAGCATCAGGATATATGCATATTATATATAAAAAAAGGAGATTTCCATTTGATTTTGATTATCTTAAGGATTTTACTATGGTAAGGTAGTCGTGGTTAAAATCTTAAAAGTATAATTATAAAAATGTGAAGATTAGAAATAGCTTTAATTGAGATGAAGGAATATATATATAAAAACATAATTTGATATAAGTACTGCCTGGCTTAAGTCGTAAGAATGAAGAAAAAATAAAAAAACTTATTTACATAATGTACAAAAGGTTTGAGCCGGCCATCGGGAAACAACAACAATCGGTTTTATATAGGGAAAGTCCCGACATCTGGTGGTAGATATAAACAGAATATTTGAATCTATTAAATAAAATTTTATATAATATAATAATTTATATAACATGCATATAATACATTATTTAAATAAAATGCCATATATAGGATCAAAATATCATTTATTTTACCAATATTTCAGTTGGCTGAACGCCAACCTTTATCAAGGTGTTATAACATATTTAATGTATGTCAACAACAAACTCAGAGCCAATTAACGTTATGATAGACATTATGTGGCGCTGAGTTTGTTGTTGACACACATTAAATATGTTATAATACCTTGATAAAGGTTGGCGTTCAGCCAACTGAAATTTTGGTAAAATAAATGATTAAAATTACAAATATATTCTCACAAGACGTTGCTGTATCACCTCATAAGCATAAATAAATAACAATGAGTATTTTTTTATTTAAAAAAAAAACCGCTAGCTTTCAAGCGTTAATCGCTCTTCAACGGGCTTACTATAATATCGACTTTATCCCACCAGAAAGAGCGATTAACGCTTGAAAGCTAGCGTTTTTTAAATAAAAAAAGATACTCATTGTGAGAATATATTTGTAATTTTAATATTTTTTTCACAATTTTATCATGAATAGAAAGTAAATGATATTTTATTCAATATATGTCTTTTTATTTAAAGATTTATTTATGGATTGCTCTATTTTCAATACTACATTATGTACAGAAAGACACCTCTTGTATTTCAACATATTAAGGATGTCTAAACACAATACATTTATTAAATGCTGTTATGTACAGAATACATAAATTATGATTGGTTAATAAACGAAAACACAAAATTTTAATAAAAGGCGAACAAAACTTGATAACCTGTGTATAACCATGGACAAAACTTAAGGAAGTGTAAAATATGTGATGTCGCCGATAGTCTGTTTTTTTTAAGGAGGCAGAGTAAATTTTATTCACGCTTGGTCATCTTCAATAAAGGTCACTGTAATATCTTACATTGTTACTGTCTAAATCCCGATTTACATGCTAAAAGGTACAACTTCCATAATTTTTTGTCCATGAGTGTATATTTCAGAGTTACTGTCTAAATCCCGATATACATGCTAAATGGTACAACTTCCATAATTTTTTGTCCATGAGTGTATATTTCAGAGTTACTGTCTAAATCCCGATATACATGCTAAATGGTACAACTTCCATAATTTTTTGTCCATGAGTGTATATTTCAGAGTTACTGTCTAAATCCCGATATACATGCTAAATGGTACAACTTCCATAATTTTTTGTCCATGAGTGTATATTTCAGAGTTATTGTCTGAATCCCGATATACATGCTAAAAGGTACAACTTCCATAATTTTTTGTCCATGAGAGTATATTTCAGAGTTACTGTCTAAATCCCGATATACATGCTAAATGGTACAACTTCCATATTTTTTTGTCCATGAGTGTATCTGTCATAGTTACTGTCTGAATCCCGATATACATGTTAAAAGGTACAACTTCCATAATTTTTTGTCTATGTGTGTAAATAGGAATTTTGTTTCATTCGACATTTCTATTGCCCACATAAGGATTGTAAAATGAACAAATAGGAAAAGGCTTGAGTTAATTAGATATTTATACAAGGGTCACCCTTTTATATGAAAAAAAAAAACGTATCCCTTGATGTTTTTTACCTAAATGGAATGTTGAATATCCATACAAGTGGTGTGACAGTTACTGTACGTTACAGTCACATACAACAGCTGATAAATTAAGTCCCCTCCAGTATTTCTTATGTCTCCCGTATCAGTTATGGGATCAATAGAACTGATGGATTGAGGCACAAAAACACGCTGGTACAACCAAATAACAGATTATTTATGTCCTATTTACATATTTCAGAATTTTCTTGGAAAAACAGAATCTCAAATTGTATATAGAACATCTTTTTTTGAAAATTAATTACGAGAGTCTTATTTTATTTATGAAAAATATCTTAGTTTTTTTTATAGAAAGAATTAATGTTTATTGTACAGCTTTCCCCCGATTTACACGGTAGATACGTTCCTGAGAAAAACGTGTAAATCGAAAATTAAAAAAATTATAAAAAAAAAAAACAAATACAGACACAGTGTGCGTGTGCAGCAAGTCAGCACATAAGCTCGGGATTCCTCGTGAGATGTGTACACAGCGCATGTGTTCAATCACAGTAGCATTTAGTATAGTGCGATAAAAAAAAACTTATTTGGAAAACAATGTAAAAGCGAAAACGTGTAAAAAAGTACCGTGTAAATCGGGGGATAGGTGTATTTTATGTATTTGTGTTTTATAAGCCACACACAACAGCGCTATGTAACTTGAGGGAAACGTGCACTAAACAAATACTAGTAATTACATTTGCATATTTACAACGTATATATGCATATAAGGTTTAAAAAATAGACACTCATGGACAAAACTTAAGTTAAAGGAAATTTTTAATTTTGAATCATTACTGTATAAGGTCTGTAGAGAAACAGTAGTATGTAATCATATATTTTAGTTATAAGCCTTTAAATTTCTACAGTTTAACTTGGATAATCTGAATGTCAACAACAAACAAAAAGGCTTTTATTAGGGCCCATTGCCCTGTATGGATTCGCCATACAACAACAAAATAGTAGAGTATTTTTTTCTCCTTTTCCCCATGTGCACTTGAGTCTTTGTTTGAAAGGGATTTATTTACACATCTGTTCTAAAACTTTCCTCACTACCTCTTTTGTGTATGAATCTATTTACAATTGATCTGTAGAAATTATAGAGTTCTATTGCTATATTTTTCTTTTTGAAATTGTTCTCAGCGTCTTCAGTGGGTTGCTAAATCTCCAGAAGGTGTTTTTAAGAGTATTTTTCTCTTTCTTCACCTAAATATTTGCATTCTATGATATAGTGGGAGATTTCATCAGATATCATATTTCCACAAATCCTGCAGTGAATGTTTTCCTTTTTGATAATGAGATGATGACTTTCTCTATCTAGAGTCGAAGTAATTCTAGTCCGTGCAATGAAGGCTATTATCTTCGTTGACAGATTCCATGAGAAGTATCGTTCTGGCATGAATGAATTACAGAGAAGTTTATAGTTTGAACGAAATTTCGAATTGTCGAGTCTAGCGAAGTATTGTTGAATAAGCTGTTTTATTTTTGTTTTCATAATCTTAGGAAGTTCATTTTTAATTGTATCATGGTTCGGTGGGAGGTTCAGCCATGACTGAACATAAAAATTGATTATATCATCAACGGTTTTGTATAATCCTATGGAGTTTTTTGACATTTGATGTACTTATTTCAGTCTGTTCCAGCATAATTTTGGTTAATTCGAATGTCTTTAATCCGAATATTTATCTTGGTTTCTAGACTTTTAAACCTTTTATTCAAATAGTTTTTAATTCGAATTAATTACAGTCGAGAGTTCGACTGTATTTGAATTATATCTATAAATATATTATACTTTTTTAAATGAAGGACCTCTTTAAAAAACTTATAAAAAACTGTTTTCAGGAAGTAGGAGACTCCTACATCTTGAGAATACTTTTATCACCAATTTTTAATTAATCACATTTATCTTTGTTTAATTGATCTTTGATTTTTGTAACAATTGTACAGCCCTTGATGTAGAGAGGAAGGCCCTATATCAACAAATTAAATGTACCAACATTTCACCCTACGTATTGCTTTAAAAATTATCAGCAAACAAATCTAAGGCAATAGCTTACTATAATTTTTTTAGATCATCATTATGTAAGGACCAGTCAACAATTGAATGACTTTGAGATGAAGAGTAAAGCCAGTTCAATTTCTATGTAAATAACACAAGATGATTATTACCTTACCCAATTGGGAGAATCTGTATGGGGCAAGTCCCTAATAAAGGTTTTTGTGTGTGTGTGATTTTAGTAGCAATTGACTAAATTATTGAATTGCCTATATACAACTTATCTATAAAAGGTTAGTGTCAAATCAGAATGATGTAAATTGATATAATACAATCTCCAATGGACGGTTACCTCCTGGATAGACCTGTAATATCTTAAACTGTGGTCTATGAAAGAACTACCTGTCAACTGGAATGTTGACAAGTGCATCCGTCAGAGAATGACACCAAAGAGAGGAACAAAAGGGTAATAAGATAATTAGATTGGGTGCGATAATGGCCGGAATTTGCTGGTTGCCATGGGGACATGTTGGAACTTGTGCATTTCCTCTCTCGTTGTCACTGCACATGGTTATCAGGGACTTGGTGATGGAACTATGTTCAGATTCATTCTAACAATAGAAGATAGGCAGAGGGGGGTCGGTGGAAGGATGATCTAAACCGTTGGTTTTCCACTACTACGACCCGGGATCGAATCTCGCATTGGGAACTTTTTTCTAATAAAAAAATGCTCCAATGGCCTCCGATTCTTGAAAAAGTCCAACCCCACCAGCGAGTGCAAGTAACTAAACGGGGCTTTGGCACATTTGTAAGTGCAAAAGTCGAAATTATTTTCAAATGTGTAGATATGTGGTGCACTTACATTAATATTAGTCGCCAACTTCTACCCATCATGATTATCATGGCCTGTACCACATGTGTACTAGGGATAATTAAAAGAAAAAAATTTACTGACCGAAGTATATTTAATTTTTAGAGCTATGAATGCCAGCCAGGCAGCTCCAATCTTCACGATAGGTTAAAACAGTTCAAATTGGTGTTAAGATGAAAGAAATTTCAGAATGATTACTATGATGTAGTATAAAGGTAGAAAAATATTTTTTAAAGAAGAAAACACGAATATCACGTTTTAACACACAAAGAATATATTTTTCTCTCCCCTTCAATATCATAAATATTTAAAATATGCATATTATAATTTATATATAAAATAGTATTTATCATTTATTTATTAACGTGATACTCCTGTTGAAGGACTAACAAGTCCGTAAGCTTGAAAATAAAAAGTTGAACAAGAAACTTAACTCTGTCAGCTTTATTTATTTTTATAAAAGGGTAATATGTACAAACATGTTACTACACACATCAAAGAAGAAGAAGTTGTCTCAACCTAAATTGATTGCTAGCCAAGACAATCTATTCACAAACGGCCAACACCACGTGTTATACCAGGGAAGGTCATCACATTAATCATGTCGTAATTGTGCCTAGCTACCGAAATTAAAAGGGAACCCGGGTAAAAAAGGCAAGCTGGTGATAAAAAGGTAATTGGATAGATAAGGCGCGTTGTTATGCAACTTTCTTCAGCTGGTGGGATTATGGAAATAAGGAAGTATCTTATTATTTGGACTTTACTTCCTTATATCTCGTCTGATAGCCTGAATCTAGATATGGGGGAACTTCTAGCTGGGTGGGGAGAGTTTATAATTTCAATTGGCATCTAGCCAGTAATGTTGCACTTGTTATAATTCGACTATATGTTTCTTATGATATATGTTGTGCGAGCAATACATAAACAGTAATACTTAAATATAAGGAAATAAATAAAAGTTTTTTTTGGTGCTGATGGTACATATTGCCAGTCACTTCTTTCTTGTGTACACAGTTCTTTTTTCTCGTTTTTTTACTCTCTCCTTGTTAATATTGTAACAAAGTATTTATTAATTTTTATTATTTTTATTAACAGAGTGGTTATTTTTATGTTTATATTTTGCTACTCTGTAAATTTCCCTCGTTTCTTATCTTTTGTTTACCATTCATAGTTTGTCCTTGCCTGAAATAAATTGTTGTTTCCTCCTGAAGTTTTTGTCTTCCCTAATTTTCCACGTGGCAATATCATATTACTATTTTAGTCATGGCCTTAAATTATTGTAAATATATATGTATAGACAAATGTAAAGACATACATGTATGACAGCGCAAGTGTCCCTAAGTGGACATAGCGCTTTTAATTGAAATAAATAAATAAAGGGAATTCTCGCTTTTATTTGACTTCCTCTTATATGTTAAGTCAAGTAAAATATGAAATTTAACTATTTTATCGTGAATTTTTATCCAAATATATATTTAACAATGTCCTACAGTCTGTATTGCGATAAGAATATATATTGAGAGGGCCTGGCTCATCAGTATTAAACCCTTTCAGCGGTTTCGCCAGTTTGTTCCATCAAACAGCTTTAATATTGTATTGGGTGCTTAAATATTAAATACCTCAGAGGATTTCATAGGAAACCATCATATCTTGGATATGATGCATTAGCGCGTCATCTGTTAAACTGGCGAAACCGCTGGGAGGGTTCACCACTGATGAGCTAGGCCTTCCAATTATTTTATCATTGCAGCAACGGTTTTAGAGAATTGATTCATTTAAAATAATAATACGGGGGTCAAAAAAGTTTACATTTCTTATACCTTGTGTATGTTTACCTCATTTTCAATCCTGTGTGTAATGAGATATTCTTTAACAGATAAAATACCACATATATATACACTTTTGAAATATAATTTCAATTTAAATAGAAAGTTTTAATTATATAAATATTGTTGCAGTATATAGAGAAATAGTTGAGAGAAGAGAGAAGTAGAAATGGAATTTTATCCTAAGAAACAGTCTACTCTAAAATTAAAAATACGCGAATTTATATAGCAATCTAAACCTATCTATGCAAATGATTTTTAAAAGATCAGAAACCTAAATTTATGTAAATTACATAAGAACAAATATAAACTGCGCTATTTATATAATATTCTAATCTAATAAAAATATAAATAAAGAAGGCATCTCCTGACCACGAGCACATGTGCTCGTGGTCAGGAGATGCCTTCTTTATTTTTAATATCAGCACCTGACTCACTTATCTTTTATTTTTCTATTGTTTTTTTATATTCTATATATAATCTAAAAACTCAAATATTTATATATTTAAAAATATATATATTTTATTTTTATTCATTGATTACTTATTTTATAATCGTTTTTAGAATGACTTTCAGTTTTGTTGTAAATATGCGTAGTTAACATATCTATCTTTTTGAATCACTAATATAGGGGATTAACTCTATAAATTCTATATAATGTGAAAATAACTAATGTGTAATATTTCCTCAAGAAATTGAAAATAAAAGCTACTTGATGGTAAATAATTCTCTTTTTTTTATCACGACTGCACCTTCAACCCTTTATCTTATCGATCCTTTGTCTTATCAAGCCTTTATCTAACAACAACAAATTATTAATAACATTTTTATATATACTACTTTTTGAAAATAGAGAAATCCATAAAAAAACTTTAATTAAAAAGGCATATATTGGATCAATAAATCATATCAATGTATCATATCAAATAATCAATATTATCAATAAATGATATTTTGATCTAATATATGCCTTTTTAATTGAATATATATATACTATTTTTAATTAAAAAGGCATATTTTTGGATCAAAATATCATTTATTTTACTAATATTTCAGTTGGTTGAACGCCAACCTTTATCAAGGTATTATAACATATTAATGTGTGTCAACAACAAACTCAGCGCCACATAACGTCAACAGCATTAAGTTTTTAAATTTAATATATACTATATAAATAATAAAAAAATATTTAATATAAATATACTAAATAATAATACAACCCCATGTATCGAGATATAAATAAATAAAATAGATAAGAAAGTTCCTATTTTAAACCCTCATTTTTAACCTCTCAATTATTTTATTTCCCAGAAATCAACAATATTTTACGGTAATGATCGCAAAGTTTTCATCACGAAAGATGATAAAACCCACCGAAGAGAAATATTAGTGCCCAAGATAAAAGTTTAAATAACCGCATCTCACAACCACTCACAGAAGAGATTTAAAAAAAAAAACTTTTGACCATATCTTAGACTCTTTATATATAAATTACGCGGGTTAAAAGTGGAGGCAATAAAATAAATCAAAAGGTACATTTGGCCAAATATTTGAAAAGGCTGCTGCTGTTGAACTGAACCATTAACCGTGGTAACGATGTTCGAATGGAACCGATTAAAGTCGGCCTCCATTTTTCCTTGCTCATAGAAGATTTATTGGCGGAGCCGTTTCTGCCTGAAGAAAGCTCCACAGTTGGCAACCATCCATTTAAACAACACATACACCGATGCTATTGTTTTTCTAATTCATCTCAGGTTCTTCTAATAATATTAAAACAAAATATTCAATGAATATTTAATTTTATTCTATATTTATCATCATCACTTTACCCGTTGTGCTATATAAATGGCAACCATACATTTAAACAACATACGAACCTTTTCTACTGTGCCATTGTTTTTCTAATTCATATCAGGTTCTTCTAATCTTATTGAAACAAAATATTCAATGAATTTTTAATTTAATTCTATATCATCATCATTTATCCGTTGTGATATATATATAGCAACCATCTATTTAAAAAACACACACATACATCGCTACCATTGTTTTTCTAATTCATCTCAGGTTCTTCTCTAATCCTATTAAAACAAAATGTTTATTGAATGTTTGATTTTATTCTATATTTAGCATCATCACTTATCCGTTCTGCTATAGATATTGTGGCGAAGAAATATTTTATTATTTAATTTAATATTATTCAATGAAAATATATTCAACAGATTATAAAAATATATATTAATCTGTTTTTGTGAAATCATCTTAAAATATTTCTTTGCTTACTTGCTTAAGATTCTCTAGCTGTAAATAGTTTTGGGGGCTGACTTGTTAGTAATTGTCGACTCGTCGCTGTGACGTCATCAATAAATACTTTTACATCTTAGGATATTTCAAGGCTTGATTTCTACGTTACAACTGGTGGAGAGACTGGACCGATACCCATTAAGAAATAAAAGAAAAATTGATTCTGTTGAACCAGAAGAAACTTCTATGAATGTAAAGAAGGAAGGTACTCAGGTAAGCAACTACGTTGTTCAACATCTGCCAAGGAACCCTTCCATTTTTTCCGGGGAGGATGGTGAAGATCTCCAAAAATGGTTAAAAGGGTATGCACGTGTGGCAAGGTACAACCATTGGGACGAAACCCTTTGTCTTACTAAAGTTTATTTTTATCTGTCTGGAACTGCTCTCAAATGGTTTGAGAACAACGAAGAAAGCATACAGACTTGGAAGGAATTCACATCTCAATTAGAGAATGTGTTCGGAAAAAAAGAAAATTCAAAATTGCAAGCGGAGAAGAAACTTAAAACACGGGCACAATTAAAAGGTGAAAGTACCGAATGTTACATCCAGGATCTGTGCTTGTGCAAAGAGGTTGATCCTCAAATGAGTGAGGAAGATAAAATCTCCCACCTCATGAAGGGGATAGCTGAGGAGCTTTATCAAGCACTCCTACCGAGGGATGTACAGAGCACCGAGCAATTCATTACAGAATGTCGCCGTGTCGAAGCGCTCCGTTGTAGGCGAGTTACCCCAACCAGGTACGAGCGCCTACCAAATGTAGCCTCTCTTTGTGACCAGGATGACGGAGAAGATCTGTCATCTATGATTAGGCAAATTGTTCGTGAGGAGGTACAGCGGGCATTAGGCTCTCCTCGGGAGGAACCAGAAAATGCTACAATCGAAGAAATTGTAAAGGAGGAGATTGGAAGAACCCTGGCGCCAATCTCAAAGTCTAGGAGAAGTCCCCCTCATAAGGAAAGACCCCGACAGTTTTTAAATACTAGATATGAGACCGAAAAGATAAGACCGCACCCTGAACCTCGATACCCAAAACAAGGAGGAAGACGCGACACCAATGATTGGCGTACAACTGAGGGAAGGCCAATCTGTTTCTACTGCGGATGCCCAGGTCACGTCGTCCGCTATTGCCGTGACAGGAAGAGATACAATCAGGAAAGGAGAAATGACTATTTCCAAATAAAGCAAGACGCAATGGTATCCTACAACTCTCGAGCTGAATCTCAGGACCTCAATGACGAATCATCGAGGAAAACTTTCACTCGCTACCGAAGCCCTACTTCATATCGCGGTCGAAACAGACAACATTTCTCACCTGCTAGAAGATCTAGCTGGACGCCCCGCCATTAAAACTAGAAAGTTTTAAAAGTTAAATCCCCCCTTGCCGACCACAGTAGAAATGAGAAAAAGCTACCTTGACGTAAACATAGACCTACCAAGTCCTCATGAAGAAGATATCTCAACTGAAAGAAGACATCCACCGCATTCACCTGAAAATATCCCTGGCCATAGTACTAGTTCTTAAGACTGACGACGTAAGTCTCCTTCTAAACATCGGGTCGATGCTCTTTATAGGAGGAGGCTATGTGGCGAAGAAATATTTTATTATTTAATTTAATATTATTCAATGAAAATATATTCAACAGATTATAAAAATATATATTAATCTGTTTTTGTGAAATCATCTTAAAATATTTCTTTGCTTACTTGCTTAAGATTCTCTAGCTGTAAATAGTTTTGGGGGCTGACTTGTTAGTAATTGTCGACTCGTCGCTGTGACGTCATCAATAAATACTTTTACATCTTAGGATATTTCAAGGCTTGATTTCTACGTTACAATATTAATAAAGTATGGGAAACACATCCATTTAAACAACATACGAACCGTTTCTACTGCGCCATTGTTTCAAATTCATCTAAGTTGTGTGTTCTTTTATAATCCCATTAAAACAAAATATTCATTGAATACTTAATTTTATTCTATATTTATCATCATTACTCTATCCATTGCCCAATAATAAAGTATGGCAACCATACATTTAAACAACACTTAAACAGCTACCATTCTTTTTCTAATTCATCTCAGAGAGAGACAGAGAGGTATTTTTATTCCTATTAAAACAAAATATTTTATTCTATATTTCTCATCATAATTTGTCCGTGTGCTATAGATATTACTAAAGTATGCCTACCATTTCTTTAAACAACACACACACACCGCTACCATTGTTTTTCTAACTCATCTAAGGTGTGTGTGTTCTTCTCTAACCCTATTTAAACAAAATATTCATTGAATGTTTAATTTTATTCTATATTTATCATCATCACTTTATCCGTTGCCCAATAGATATTAATCAAGTATGGCAACCATCCATTTAAACAACACACACACACACCGCTACCATTGTTTTTCTAATTCATCTCAAGTTCTTCTGTAATCTTATTAAAACAAAATTTTCAAAGAATGTTTAATTTTATTCAATATTTAACATCATCACTTTGCTATCCGTTTCCCAATATATATTAATAAAGTATTATTCTAGTGGTGAAAAAAATTAAAAGTTTTCTCATAATTCTAACGTAAGCTTTCCTTCATTTTTATTAGTGACAAAATCAATCATTTTATATCCCATCATTTCCACTCTGTGATCGAATAATTCAATTTATTTTATTCTTGCAGTCATTTCTGTCTACTTCAATTTGAATTAATTCTCGCTGATATTTGAAAATATTTTAAAGATGTACTTAAAAGAGATAATAAGATTAGAGGGTTTTAAATAAATAAACATTTATTTATATAATGCTTTAGCGCGCCCTCTGTAATAAGAAATGCAAATTATTTTTGACCCGTGTTACTTTTTAAAAATAAAATAATTTTCTATACTGACCTTACTGCAATAATAAGATGATGGGAAGGCCTGACTCATCAGTGGTAAAACCTCCCATCGGTTTCGCCAGTTTAATCTACCATACCGCTGTGATATTGAAACGCTCTGTTTTCCTATTATACTGATACTGCTTTTATTTTTCGAGATTATTTATTGCGAAAAGAATACCTAACGCCAACTATAAGTTATACATTTTTCTATCAATATTTCGGGGACAATGTGTAGAGTTTATCAGAATATTTCTGTTATTTAATGAAGAAATTTTGGTTTTAGCATATAGGAGGCGTGTGATGATGTGTGACTAGAGTGTTCTGGTCGCTATAGATATTTGAGCCTAAAAACAGCAAGTAATCTTGATAAAGTTAGCATCGTGTCGTCGGATAAACACACTCCTTACTTATTTGGGTGTCACACATGTGATGTACTAGCCGAATGACCTGGGCAACGCCCGGGTTTTACCCGATCAAATGCTTTTATTCAAATACTATTCGTTACAATTTTAAATTGGCGCCGTGGATGTCATTATTCTATAATATATAAATGAGTTTTGAAAATTAAAAAAAAAAAATGCATCGGCCGGGAATCGAACCCGGGCCGCCCGCGTGGCAGGCGAGCATTCTACCACTGAACCACCGATGGTTATGAGAAATAGCCATATTTGGGTATTCATTCCATTCACAAAAGAAAACGGTGGCAGAATTGATTAAGAAAGAATTTATTATGACGCTAATAACTGTATATTTTAATTTTTTTATAAAACTATTTTATACCAAACTGTTTAAAAAAAAAAACGAATAACAAATTACTCATCATTTAACTAATTCGTTAACCAGAATATATATTTCAAGTTGCATCTCTATATGTAAATATATATAAGTGGGAAATATTTTTTATTATATTTACACCAACTGTTCTTTTCCCTTCTCTTTTATACGAAATAATATGTTTATCTATGAGAAAATATACAAATAATATCTATATCTATACAAACACCAACTATAAACATATATATTTATTCGTATATTTATATATAAAAAAATAATAGATAATATATATTCTCAACCTATATATGAAAATGGTTATATTAGATAAACTAATATTTATATTGGCAGCACGAAAACTTTTAAGACGATGGCAGTATCCCTATCCATTAATTGAAAAAGAAATCACAAGACGTGAGGAAGATTCTTTCATTTCTATTAACTCAAACCTTTGTAAGTCTCGCTATATATATTTTAGCGTTGTTTATTGACGTTATTTACATAATTTTAAGTGTTAGCTTTGATTAGATTTGCATAGTTTGGTTTGAATTGCCATTGCTATATAAATGTGTGTATCTATAAATTTAGCGGTATACCGTTCGGTGTCAATAGAGTTCCTTCATACTTACCTCTACTGAAGGCTATTTTATATATAACGCGACAATACATACATATTTTACATCTAAAATTCCATTAGGTCCCTTGTGTATCTCATGGAATAAAGTCCGCCCTAAACTGAGGAGGACCATTAGCTCGAAACCATGGTTTCCAGATGGATGCTCCTCGGTTTGCCTCGTGTTGTGGCTTTGTCACCGACCCGAGCCCGCTAGTTTGCGGCGACGGTCAATAGATTGCGTCTAGTTTTGATGTCTATTTTGACTGGAGAGGCTACCTTTGTGTCTTTAGATCAATATATTCCCGGAAAAATTTACATCTATATATATATATTAAAATATATTGTTTTATTTTTCATATATATATATGAAATACTCTTGAAACCACGATAACTAAATAACCAGCATTTAATTATTCCTTTATAAGAAGAAACCAGTCCATTCTCAATATGAACATCAACCAAACCCCGGCGCTACAGAAATAATTACAGTGTACCTCCATGCGATGTAATCAATGTAATACATGGGGAGCTATATCAGGGGACTAGGCGGGAGTTTACCCAGAGATAAGCCTCAGCTGTCCGTCTCAAATATTTGCCCTGCATAAATCATAGCGCTGTCTCGCTGCGACATCAATTTTGTCGCCCATTACCGGAGCCACTCTAAACCACTGCGGGGCCACAAATTCCCTTCTGAACTACTTTTATCTTACTTGGGCCAGTCTCTTCATATTTCACACTCCCTCGAACAAATAGATTTACATAGAAATTGGTCAAATATGATTTTAAACTCTATCACTATACATTCTTCTACGTGTCAAAAATAGTTCGAATTTCTGATAACAGATGGCGCGATAATGCATCATATAAATATTGAGTTTTTAAATATTTTTACTTGCAATTTGTGGAAGAGAAATGTTCGAAAAATATTATATATTTATATTTATATGTTTTTCTACTCAGTCTTCAAAGCTTCAGTGTCAGTATAAAAGGAAACCCGATAAATTCAATTTTACAACGTTATGGTAGATTAAACTGGTAAAACCGCTGAGGGTTCAACACTGATGAGCCAGGCCCTTCCATTATGTCATCTTTGCAGTAAGGATAGTAGAAAATTGATTTAATATTTTAAAAATCAAACGCGTCAAAAATAATTAAAATTTCTTATAATACACCTATCCCCCGATTTACACGGTACTTGTTTTACACGTTTTCGCTTTTACGTAGTTTTCCAAATAAGTTTTTTTTTGTTTTTATCGCACTATACTAAATGCTACTGTGATTGAACACATGCGCTGTGTACACATCTCACGAGGAATCCCGAGCTTTTGTGCTGACTTGCTGCACACGCACACTGTGTCTGCATTTCTAATTTTAAAAAATATAATAATTTTCGATTTACACGTTTTTCTCAGGAACGTATCTACCGTGTAAATCGGGGGATAGGTGTACATTCCTCAATGAAAAGTTTTATACGGAGATTTATATTGCAAAAAAATATCTTATTGAATTAATTATTGTGTAATATAAAGAAAAACCAAAATTATCTTTTGTTGAAGATACGCTTGGCTGGATCTCATATTTGAACATTTATTTTTCACAACGTTTGAATAGAGTCGCTGGAGAAATTAAACACGTATAGAATTTAAACATTCAACTCTAGACTATAAACACAAAAATAATTAACTACAAGGCAATAATCTGCCATCTATACATAAAAAATGGAAGCATTATAAAGCACACGAATGTGTTTTTAGACATAAAACAAACTTCCACTGTCCTTACTGCGATGTAATATATATTGGGTAGAATTTGGCTCATCAGTGGGAAACCCTCCCAGCGGTTTCGCCAATTTAATCCATCAGAACGCTTCTTAGAGTTCTAATACTGTATTGGACGATTCTGTTTATATATGCTGCAATGAAGGCTGGATTCTTAGAAATGGTTTATTGCTATAGCTAAAAGTTTATAGGACAGTAGAATTGCATATACATATTTGCATCGAGCAATGCTCTTCAGAAAATAATAACAAGATTTTTTTTGTACAATCACACTCATGGACAAAACTTAAGGAAGTGGAAAGACTGTTGTATGTTTTTTTTTTCTTTGTTTTTTTTTAAGGAGATGGGGACAATTTTGTTAACAGTTGGTTATCTCGTGTGTCTTCAATAAAGGTCACTGTAATATATTTCAGAGTTATTGTCTGAATCCCGATATACATGGTAAAAGGTAAAACTTACTTATGTTTTATCCATGAGTGTAAATATATATGAATAATTGCGTCTATTATTGTGCTTCCGTAAACAATTCACATAAATACCTTGAAGGAATATAAAAAGGAATTAGCGCGACATCTGTATGTCAGGAAAGAGGCCTGGCTCATCAATTATTGCTTTATGTTGGCTTAGCTGGTTTTCATTCCCTTCTTCATCAGAACTTTCATCTTCAAAAGCGTCTTCATCACTTTCTTCAAACTAAGAAGGCAAAGAATAAACTTCATTTGCGAAAAAGCTTTGCTCGATTCAATACCTTGAAATTATATGTATGTACCTCGACAGACCTATAAGCTTATGTCCATAGTTCTCTAAACACCACTAAGCTGCCTTCCATAGAAAATGCAGACTATATCCCAAACTAATTCAGTACAATAGTAGAGCGGTCTGGAGATTAATTTGGTGAAACTACTGAGCCAAACCCTCTCATTCAATAACTTTTATCATTGCAGTAAGGTCTATAGAGATAAAAAAAAAAACACATTGCCTAAAAATTTATTGTTATAGAATTTATTGATAGATAGCAATTGAATTTATAAACTTCAATCTCCTTAGAAAATGCAGAATATTCTGAAACGGAAGCCATTTTTTTAAATGAAAAAAGGGGGAATTCACAAGACAAAAGAGATGAAACACTGCTAACATGTAAGGTAAGCCCAGAAGTTAGGAAGGAAGTGATAAAAATAGATTGCTACCGTTCCCACCCCCAGGGGCCTCCCACAAGGAAGGTGACGATAGATCGGTACCTCAGCGTTTAAAGGGTTTATGTCCAACTGTCTTATTTGCTCGATAGAACATTCCTAACCTCCCTTTCTAAGCCTATGTATTTAGATTCTTATGATTCATTTATCTTAAACTGGCGAAACCGCTGGGAGGGTTCACCACTGATGAGCTAGGCCTTCCCATTAATTTTTCCATTGCAGTAAGGGCAGTAGATATTATTTAATTTTTAAAAGAATTATACGCGTCCATAATAGTTTCGAATTTCAAAATTAGATTCTTATATCCAATAACAATGAAATCATATCAATTGCCGGGTATTAACCGAATAGTTTAATTATATGGAAAATTAGGGAAGACAAACTTCAGGATGACACAGCAATTTATTTATGGCAAGAACAAACTATAAATTATAAACAAAAGATAATTAGTGAGGAGAGAAGGACATTCTTTTCAATGGTAGACACCAGCCAACTTAGGTCAATCCAAACGATGTTAACCAGTGCCCAAACAAGCAGACTAGTTGCTCAGGCCCTATATAATTTTTACAAGGCAGTAGGTGTAAAGAGGGAGAAAAGAGAACTTGGAAGCTATTGTTCTTACACCTCAGAATGATGACGAAACATCGAGGGGCCATCGTGTTGGTCGACGATGAGATTGCGGAGCTGGTAATATGGATGGCTGTGCTGGAGTAAACCTCCTTTTTTGTGTCTGGATGCTATATTTATGGCGAACTAAATAACTTAGTCCCTATTTCTGCTCCGCGCTTATGGAATTGAAGACTTGGGGGCGATGGCGTCGACCTTTCATATTAAATCTTACTTTTCCTTATTACTAATAATTGTATATAGTTGCGGAACTACTGGTTTCCTGTGCTGCTCTTTTCCTGATATTGCACCTTGTACGGAGAATCTGTATAAGACTAATGTCTTAATAAAGGCTTTGTGTGTGTGTGCGTGATAAACAAAAGATAAGCAATGAGTGAAATTTACAGAATAGCAAAATATAAACATAAAAAATGATATTCTGATAATAAAAAATAATAAATACTCTGCTAAAATATAATAGTAGAGCCATGATAGATTTACCTGAAAAATATTAACTATTTCCAACGCGTATGATTCTTTTCGATTTAAAACAATTTCTATATACTGCCCTTACTGCAATAATAAAAGGAAGGTTTACCACTGATAAGTCAGGCCCTCCCATTATTCTATTATTGCAGTAAGGGATGTAGAAAATTGTTTTAAATCGAAAAGTGTCATACGTGTCGAAAATATTGTTTACATTTCTTACAACAGATAATGCACTAATGCATTATATTAATATAGATTAAACTGGCGAAACCGCTGGAAGGTTTCACTACTGATGAGCCAGGCCCTCCCATTATTCTATTATTGCAGTAAGGGAAGTAGAAAATTGTTTTAAATCGAAAAGTGTCGAAAATATAGTTTACATTTCTTACAACAGATGATGCACTAATGCATTATATTAATATAGATTAAACTGGCGAAACCGCTGGAAGGTTCACTACTGATGAGTCAGGCCCTTCCAATATTTTTTATAGTTGCAATAAAGACAGTAGGAAGTTTTTTTTCTCCAGAAATTAAAAAAAAAATCATGATATAAATGGAATTTTTTATTATAAACTAATATTATAAAACGACACTTGAAGTTACACCGCATGAGTTTCTTTTCAACGAAAAAATCAAATTTTTATTTCAAGGTGAAATATCGACTATTTCTAACCTTTTTGGATGAAGTATGAAAGGTCAGTCTACTGGCCTTACTGAAAGGTCAGTCTACTGGCCTTACTGAAACGTCAGTCTACTGGCCTTACTGAAAGGTCAGTCTACTGGCCTTACTGAAACGTCAGTCTACTGGCCTTACTGAAAGGTCAGTCTACTGGCCTTACTGAAACGTCAGTCTACTGGCCTTACTGAAAGGTCAGTCTACTGGCCTTACTGAAAGGTCAGTCTACTGGCCTTACTGAAAGGGCAGTCTACTGGCCTTACTGAAACGTCAGTCTACTGGCCTTACTGAAACGTCAGTCTACTGGCCTTACTGAAAGGTCAGTCTACTGGCCTTACTGAAAGGGCAGTCTACTGGCCTTACTGAAAGGTCAGTCTACTGGCCTTACTGAAAGGTCAGTCTACTGGCCTATCCCTGGGCACTTTTATTTTTCCGTTCGTCATTACTCTTCATAATTCATCCTTTCATACTTCATCCAGAAAGGTTATAAATAGTCGATATTTCACCTTGAAATAAAAATTTGATTTTTTTCGTTGAAAAGAAACTCATGCGGTGTAACTTCAAATGTCGTTTTACAATCACAGGCCGCAGTGTATTATAAACTAATATTATACCTTAGTGTGTTACATTTATCGAAGCTTCTTGTAGAGAATAAAATATTTATACTGTTCCTATGTGTATATTTGGCTTGTATGGCCTGCATTAGTGTAGTGTGTGAGAGATTTCTTAGGTTCCACGGATAGTGTTTACTGTTATTGTTGTTTGGATCAACGAACCTCCCGTGAGGGACCATAGTCTATAAACCAGAGAGAATCTTGGTCTCTCGTGGAGGTAGTCTCTTATTTGTGGTTGTGATAGTTTATTTCGTCAAAAATGGGCCTTCTAAAAAAAACAATTATAAATTCTCTGAAAGGTAATTATTTTATTCTATGTTTTGCAAGCTTTCGGAGATATCCCTTTCTCATCAATATAGCAGACGTAAGATAATGTTCTCTATATACAAAATTTCGTAGATGATTGTTAACAAATATTTGAGAATAATTAATAATCGAAGACTTTTTATATGAATTTGAATACAAATAAGTACTTGTATATATCGATAATAGTATTGTATCTTACATTTCGTGTACTTTATTAGTAAGGAAGTTTTTCCACCCGAAAGGTGAAAAACATAGAATAGAAAAATTAGCGTTTAAAAGAATTCAAGAGATATTTATACTTTTACATGTTTTGAATTAGTTTCAAAAAATCATTACCCAATTTTTGTATTTTATAATAGCCATCGCTTTGAAGATATAGTCCATTTTTAAGTTTGTACTTCATCATGAGAGGGTTTATAATATTGACCTTATAATTTGATATTTTATCGTCAATATATGGTGTAAGATTATAAATCAATAACGCGCCATCTATATCAAAGAAATAGAACTGTTAACACGAATATGTTTATTATTATAAATGGAACAAATTTCTACTGACCTTACTGTTTTGGAGAACCCCAAGAATTTGACTGAAGGTTGGCCGAAGGTGCATTTGGTTTCGTTGATCGTCAGGCCATAGTCTCGAAGACGACCAAAAAGTTGTTGAAGATGGGATACATGTTGATTTTCTGAATCGGATGCGATAAGCACGTCGTCAATGTAGGCATATGCAAAATCCAAACCTTGGAGTACTTCGTTGATGAGCCTTTGAAAGATTTGGGCTGCGTTACATAGGCCAAAGGACATGCGGGGAAACTCGAAATGTTTCATCTCTTTTGTCTTGTGAATTCCCCCCTTTTTTTATTTAAAAAATGGCTTCCTTTCCAGAATATTCTGCATTTTCTGAGGAGATTGAAGTTATTAAATTCAATTGCTATCTATCAATAAATTCTATAACAATAAATTTTAGAAAGAGAGATTAAGAGGAACGTGGTGAGTTTCTTTATTGAGCAGTACCACGTTCCTCTTAATCTCTCTTTCTACATTCCAAACGTGGCTATATCATGTCTATCATCTCTGATCCCAACCTTGAATAAATTTTAGGCAATGTGTTTTTTTATCTCTTTAGACCTTACTGCAATGATAAAAGTTATTGAATGAGAGAGAGGGTTTGGCTCAGTAGTTTCACCAACTTAATCTCCAGACCGCTCTACTATTGTACTGAATTAGTTTGGGATATACCATAGTTTTCTAGAATACCATTACTAATATTAGGTCATCTATTGTCACAATTATAAGCAGAATCGTCCAATACAGTATTAGACCTTTAAAAAGCGATGTTAATTTGATGCATTAGTGTGCCATCTATTATAATAAATGTAAACTATTTTTGCGCGTATGATTCATTTTGAGTTGAAATAATTTTATACTGACCTTACTGAAAGGTCAGTCTACTGGCCTTACTGAAAGGTCAGTCTACTGGCCTTACTGAAAGGGCAGTCTACTGGCCTTACTGAAAGATCAGTCTACTGGCCTTACTGAAAGGTCAGTCTACTGGCCTTACTGAAAGGGCAGTCTACTGGCCTTACTGAAACGTCAGTCTACTGGCCTTACTGAAAGGGCAGTCTACTGGCCTTACTAAAAGGGCAGTAGAAATTAATTTAAATCAAAAAGAATCATAGACGT
Source organism: Cordylochernes scorpioides (assembly GCA_030710605.1). Taxonomy (NCBI): domain Eukaryota; kingdom Metazoa; phylum Arthropoda; class Arachnida; order Pseudoscorpiones; family Chernetidae; genus Cordylochernes; species Cordylochernes scorpioides. The sequence continues at coordinate 11,018,199 of CP092872.1, forward strand.
CAAAACTAGCTTACATTTCTTAAAAAGCGGTCTGTTAGATAAAATTGGCGAAACTTCTGGGAGGGTTCACAACTGATGATCCAAGCTCTTCCAATATTCTTCATCAGAGTAAGGACAGTAGAAGTTCGTTTCGTTTGTAAAAAAAAAAAAAAAACACATTCGTGCTTCAATGTTCTATTTCATCTTCTTCTTCTTCTTCTTTCTTATCTCCACTCAATCACACTAAGGTATCAAGCATGTAAAGCTTGAGAATTTTGATGGTGTCTGCCGGGGAAGAGTAGAGCTCATCAATGGATGAGTCAATACAGTCAATAATATGTCTTGGGGTTGCAGGCTGAGAAGTTCTATTTCATGAACCGCATTCATGCTTTAGTGTTCTATTTTATGAACCACATTCGTTCTGCAAAGTTCATATCTTATGTATGGTATAAGAGAAGCTGTAGCTAGTCGAGCTGGCGACCATCCAAAATACTTCCCTACATGTCCTCCTTCTACATATTCTACAACCTCCATTCCAATTCCTTTTGGTAAAAAAGTCTCAACTTTTTCCTCCTCTAAATATAAAGCGAGTGATCCTTAAATTTAATAAACCTCAACCATAAGTTAGTTAACTTTTATCTTTTTAAAAGATTTTTTTCCCCGACCTGAAAAACCATTCTTTAAAATTGAATTAGCTCGATATAAAAGAAAGTTTTTGTGTCAAAGTGTTTTACAATTTGACCAAGATTCTTATCCTCTATGTGTGTTTATATTATTCAAATAATTAATAAATAACACATACTATTGAAAATATATGATTTTAAATAATATAATAGATAATCTAAAAAGACAAAGGTCGCCTCTCCCGTCAAAATAGACGTCAAAACTAGACGCCATCTATATACCGTCGCCGCAAACTAGCGGCCTCGGGTCGGTGACAAAGCCACAACACCAGCGACAGTCAATAGATGGCGTCTAGTTTTGACGTCTATTTTGACGGGAGAGGCGACCTTTGTCTTTTTAGATCAATTTCCTCCCGGCAAAACTTCCATCTATATAATAGATAATATAATAGCTAATGAGGGCCAACAGCCCGAAACGCGTCCGTGGTTAGCTTCTCTTGATTAATCAAGAATGGGTATTTGGCCAATTCTGGAATAATTAAAAATCAACGAGAATAGTTGATATTTATTCCGATAGATGGCGCGAGCCATCAGCAACTTTAAGTTGCACGATAAGGAGATGCCATTTTTTTCATAATATAATAGATGCTAGTTCATATTATGGGTTAAAAATGATGTGCAGTCTATACAAGACCGATATCAGCCTCAATGTATGAGCTATGGATTTATATTGAATTCTTAGGGTGAAATTTCATAAAATTCTGACAAAATGAAGACAAAGCTGTTCATATGGAATTCAAGGTATTCAAATCCTACATCATTCTTTGACCGCTTATCCTATGTATAGCTTCATATTTACACCCAATATCCTTGATAGATTTCTCCTTTCCCTTGTAACATAAGTAAATATCTATCTGAAAATATGCAAATATATTAGATATATATAAATATTATATTTTGGCAATGTGTTGGAAAATATTATCTCCATATGAAAATTTGAAACTATTATAGACGCGTACAATTCTTTTTAAAAATAAAACAATTTCTACTGTCCTTAATACAATGGAAAAATTAATAGGAAGGCCTGGCTCATTCAATTTTCCATTGCAGTAAGGACAGTAGAAATTGTTTTATTTTTTAAAAAGAACCATACGCGTCTATAATAGTTTCAAATTTTCATAACAGATGGCGCGTTAATACATCAATATCTCTATATATTTTAATATTTTATATAAAAAGAAACACATTAATAAAAAAGGATTTTTATATATTTTATCGATAGATAGCAATATTGCATTTATAAATAGCAGATATATGCAACATTGTATATATGCAACATTGTTAATATGCAACAAATATTGTTGACGTTACTTTCCTAGGAAATGTCTAGGAAACCTCAAATTATTCTATATTTATTCCAGAAAACAGTCTCTAACAAGTTATAGAAAATTTATATTTAAGATACGTACGTATAAGGGATTGTTTTTAATACGCTGTAAACGACACTATTTGTTCAACACAAGAATTAGTAGAAATATTTCGAATTTTATTTCACAATATTGTTACATCTGATCGAAATTATATATTGGAAATATTCCAGCCTACCTAGAAGACTGCATATATCAATGTAGAAGAAGAATTCAAATTTAACAGCGACGGGTTTGACATTATATAAAACTTAATCTTCTTCTTCTTTCTTATCTCCACACTGGGTGAAGTAAAATGCGTCTGCCTTTGTCATTAAGACTGGGAGCACTACTCAGTGGCAGGCCGACTTAGCTCCAAAAAAATGGCCGCCTCTGACATGAGGAACAGACGCCATGTGCAGCCGCTCCTAACATGGAGTACAGACGCTGCTCATCCTGTATCCCTGGATTAGGAGCCCTTACAGGGTACTATCAGCCGGGCCAGCTGACCCCAGGTTTTTTATCGAGCTTGTTACTGCTCCCCCTCCTCCTTTTTCATCCGGGCTTGGGACCGGCAAAGGCGGAGTTATAAACGTTAATAAAGAAACGCATCGCCGTAAACTTTGATTCCTTATTCGAAATTATGTCTGACCAATACTTCTCTTGTAATATATCAATGTATAAAACCCGTATATTTTAAATATAGTCTAAATAGGCATAATATCATATTTAGTATAGTTATATATAATTGTTTTGTAAATAGAGCAATCCATAAATAAATCTTCAAAGGTATATATTGGATCAAAATATCATTTATTTTACCAATATTTCAGTTGGCTGAACGCCAACCTTTCTCAAGGTAATATAACATATTTAATGTATGTAATTGGTATAATAAATGATATTTTGATCCAATATGCCTTTTTAATTATAAATATATAATTGTAATAACTTAATCACCTACATGAGGTTTTTTAGGACCAATTTGTTGTTGTTGTTGTAGAGGTACAGCTGATCTGGGCCAACAGCCCAAACCGCGGGTGTGGTTGAGCTTTTATTGATTTATCAAGAAGATATGTTGGCCAAATATAATGAAACAAACCTAAATCAACGTTTAGTTAATTTTTGTTCCGCTAGATGGCGCTTTGCCATTAAAAATGCTCACACCTTAGCGGTCACGATATGCCTTTTTTGTTTTTAATATCAACACCGGTCTTTTTTTTACAAAAAATGAAATTATTTTATTGAAAACCCATTTTAGAATATTTTCTACGCTACCCTCGCACACACCGCTATTAGAGAACTATTGGGAGATCCTGACTTATAGGTGATATATCCTTCCAGTTGTAATCTTCTATAATTCGACAAACCCAATATAATTATTGTTGTGAGTTGGCTGATTTGTTAGCATAGAAACAGCTTTTCACGTGTGTAGACATATGGTACACTTACAGTAGAAGCAGTCGTTAAATACCCACCATGATTATCATGGCCTGTACCACGTGTACTAGGGATAATAAAACAATATGTATATATATACATACTAGACGAATGGCCCGGGCAACGCCCGGGTTTTACCCGAGTGCGAATATATTTTAAAAACGTTTTAATCTTCATCTAGATCTTCATCTTGTCTACACCTTGCTTCCTAGGGTTGTCGGCGCCCGTTGACTCCCGGCGAGCAAGCGACTGCTCCCGTCGGCTGCCGGCGTGCGAGTGGCTTCCCGGCGCATGTGCGCGCACAGGGAAGCCACGTGTCGCAGGCGGCCAATGGGCGTGCCCCGCCATCAGTTCCACCGCGTTCTAGATGAGCTATTTAGAATAATTTGAATATATAGTTTCAATAATTGATTTATATATTTTTTAAAATAGCCTATCGTCATCCTCGTTATTTTTTACCTATGTATTGAAATTTTGGTTTGAATTAGTGCACTACTGCGAATTTGTATACCGGACATACAAACCAACCAACCAACAGACAAACATACAAACATTCATTTTTATATATATAGATATAGAAAGAGAGAGAAAGAGAAGCCTCACATATCAACAGGCTTCCATGATTATCATAGTCTGAACCAAGTGTACTAGGTATAATAATATATAAAGTACCAAGTGTGTGTTATATTAAAATATTTTATTTAAAATTATGTTATATTAAAGTATTATTTTATTTAAAATTATATTTCATCGATTCAAATACTCTGTTAAATCGACCGCCAGAGGTCACGCTTTCCCTATAAATATTCATTGTTGTTCTTCCCCGTTGGTCGGCTCAAAACATTTGTACATTATGTAAATAAGCTTTTCATTTTTTTTTATTCTTACGCCTTAAGCCAGGCAGTACTTTAATCAAATTATGTTCTTATATATTACTTTAGCTCAAATAAAACAATCTCTGATCAAAACCATTTTTGTTGTTATACTTTCAAAATTATTAACCACGACTGCATCACCAGAGCTTAATCCTCAAGATAATTACAATAATCCTCAAAATGATTTAAAATTCAAGCAGAAAATCAAATCTCTTTTCTTTATATAAGATATATATATATAGAAAGAGAAGCCTCACATGCCAACAGGCTTCCATCCATTACAACGTTCATCTTGTTGTCCAGAAAGAGCCAATCAAAGAGAGATTACTATTCCATCAATTTGGAATGCTCCAAAGTGTGGCCCTCCATAAATTGAAACCTAATTTCTGCGCCATATTTCTAAGAGCCTTCAAATTAAAGTCGAGAACGTCGCCAAAGATGATGATGATGCTTTTAACGAAGATGACGTCCTGTGCCAAATTGCTTGGCCACTTTTTTCCCATCCTTCGCTTCCAAAGTTCATTTTTTTTTGCCAAAAGGCTCGATTAACGACTTTTAAATAAAGGATTAAAACTAATTGCCCACTTTTTTTTTATCTCTTCGGCCTTTTAAAGTTTTGGGGGTGTTATTTTCGCCAAGTTCCGCCACATAAAAACTTCTCTCTGTTTTTCCCAACCGGCCGAGAAGAATGCCACTAGGATCGACCAAAGAAGCTCCACCTGAAATTGACATTTTCGACTCAGAAACTGGTGGGAAAAAATGGCCGAACTTTTTCACAACGGAGGTTGAAATTGATCCAAAGTGTTATCGGGCATTCTCAAGCCGCCCTAATTGTAGATAATTAAACAAAATTGCGACTTTTTTTATGTTACCCAACCTAATCCATAACTTATATTGATATAGAAATCCTACTGTATATATCAACTTATCAATTTTATGAACTCCATGGATATGGATTTTTATTTTATATAGCAAATATAACCAAATATGGCTTTTAGTAATTGTTTTCATAAATATATATACAGGGTGATCCAAAAGTCCCGCACAACTTTAAAAATTAATAACTCCGCGAATATTTGCGCTAGAGAAATGCGGTAAACACCATTGTGTTCAGGATGCAATGGGATTTTTTATGGCAAATAATGAAAAATTCGAAATTGATTTTAGTTACAACTTTATTCGCTAGATGGCGCTCTACCAGAATCAGAGATTCAGCGGCCAAATTGTTTGATAAATTGAAAAATATAACTGAACGACACGTATTTTTCCTTTTTGAATACCAGGAAAGAACCCTAATAATATCAAATGATAAATTAATAAAACACCATTTCGCCAAAAGTTAGAAGAATTGGTTAACGATTTTTAAATACAATCTGAGATATGTAAAATAGGTATATGCAAATTAAAACATGTAGCAAAAAATATTTATATTTTAAATGGAGTTTTGTGAAATAAATTGAAGGTTTGAAAATAACTACTGATATCAATACACGATTTTTGAAATGTTAATATAGTACCAAAAATTATGATGGCACTACTAATAGGATTTCGTGCTATAAGGAATGTATATTTTCTTGACTAATTGTCGACACTTGACTATTTAACTGGATATTTGTCATGATTCAAAATGAAATATAGAGGGGAGTGACAAAATATATTTGTCGTACTTTATTCCAAATATCCTATGGGTTTGTCAAATGTTATTGTTTATTATACTGTACATAATTTTGAAAATGTATCCCCTCAAAAAAATCATTTTTAAATCGACCTTTTGCGTTGAAAAACGTGGTAGTAAAATCATTTTCTATTATTTTTTGCGCAAAACATCTAAAGTTGGGGGGGATACATAGATTATTCCTTATGCTATTTTTTCTAATGAGCGAAAAGCGATAAACTAAACATAAGGGGTAAAATTGTGTATACCAGTGTTATTCGAGAAGTTATAACACTTTGGCCTGCACGACATAATATAAGATGTGGGCAAATGACAAACAAAAAATACCGTTTACAGAAAGAAGAAAGAGTCAAGATGTGAGGACAGCATTTATTATTCCCATAACCCAAAACAAAGAGCTGCAAAATATAACACATGAGGTAACTGCCTTCTCTCTTGTATTAGGTCACAATCCTTGCTCAATGTGGCGCCCATCATTCTCAAAAACCGCCTGCAGACGATAGATGACAGAATGGTCACAATTAAATAGTTTAAATTTATAAAACGTGCCATCTGATAGAAGCCTTCAACATGGCCAATGTGGTAGGCCGGCATCGAAAAAACGCGACTTAGTGTACCCCCATAACCGAAATTGTAAGGCGTCAAGTCTGGTGATATTGGGGGCCACTGGTATATAAAGTGGCGACTTATCAACGAATTTCACCGAACGTATCCTTCAGTAATTGTTTGGCACCGCGGGAGATATGAGGAGGTCCTCCATATTGCAAAAATGTTATTTCGCTTAGTACTTGTCTGTCCTGCAATATGGGAATAACCTCTTCTCTCAAAAGTTGAACATAACGTTCACCAGTTACAAAAACGGTTTTAAAAGTTCTTCCATTGATTTTTTCAAAGAAAAATGGCCCAATAATAAAAGAAGAAGTGAACCCACACAAAACTGTAACTCTGTGCTGATGAAGTAGTAGTAGAGTAATTCTTCCTGGAATGAACTTATACGATAATGACAAGGCGAAGGAAGACGAGTATCTTTATTGGTGCATTATCGCGAGCTTTCGGGCAAAAGCCCTTCGACTGGCAAGATATAACGACACTATGACACTATCTAGATAGTGTCGTTATATCTTGCCCGAAAGCTCGCTCTTATGCACCAATAAAGATACTCGTCTTCCTTCGCCTTGTCATTATCGTATAAATGATGAAGTAGTATTTCTGTAAAAATACTAGGGTTTTCTGTTGCCAAAATGAGGCAGTTTTGAATGTTAAATTCTCCCTTTAGATAAAAGTGAGCATTATCTGTTCTTAGAACATTTGACAGCCAGTTTTCATCAATATCAATTTGCCGGAAAACCCATGCAGCGAATTCGTGACGCTTCTCAAAATCGCTGACTTTCAACTCGTGGAAACTTTGAATTTTGTTAGGATATTTTTATAGAAAAATTATAAATGTCTGTTCTCTCCAAACTGTTCCATACGAAATCCCCGTTTGTTGAGAAACTTGTCTAGCACTTACTTCTCCATACGTGGATAACGTTTCAATAGCTTCAGCCTTCTGCAAAACCGTAACAGCCACTGACTTGCATGTCGATGGTCTTCCACTCCGAGGTTTTGCTTCCAGAGATCCAGTTTCCTCAAAACTTTTAATCAATCGCTTTAGAGAGTAGCAACTCATTGGTCCTTTACCGCTTCGAATATCTTTAAAGGAACGAAACGCTCGTAAACATTCAGTGGCAGATTCTGAATCACAATTAAAACAATTCACCAAGAGTGCTTTATCCTGTAGTGACGGCATTCCAGGGGGAAGGGGAGAAATCCGACCATACCTCCTTGCGGTCCCCCCTGGACCCTTGGAATATTTGACCAAATTCTGGTTCGTTTCCAAGATGACTAACGTTGCAACAGCACCCATTTTAAAATGAAAAGCAAAACTGATATCTCCAGTAATGCTACCGCGTCCGGGGTAACCGCCGCGTCAGGAGCTGCAGCTCGAGCTCATGATGAGAAATCTACTACGAGGATACAATTCAATCTACTACAACTCAATATAAATGGTACCCAGAGGAAAATAAAGAGCTGACTTGTCTTCTATGTGACAACAATGTACATATTAATTGTCCTCAGGAAACAAAATTGAATCAGAATCTGAGATTCAATATCAAAGATTATACAAAACTACGAATGGACAGACCGGGAAAATTCGGAGGAGGACTTGCCGTTTTGATTAAAACTCTAGAAATCAAATTTAAGGAAATCGCCTATAATCATAGTAAGCCTAGAGAAAGCACGACAGAAGCTCAGGCAATAGAAATCTATCTTACAGATAAAACAATTCCAATCATAAATGTTTATCACCACGATGATACTAGCATCATTACAGGCCTGATAGAGACATTAAGTGAAGCGTCTTCGGATATCGCAATCATACTTGGTGATTTTAACGCCGAAAGACCAATTTGGGATCACCTGTCCAGGATAACAAAGGTCAGCAGGTTGAGGACATGCTAACCGACCTCGACCTTACGCCGTTAAATAACGAAAAGAACACCTATCTATCCAAGTCCACAGGCACAGAATCCGCAATAGACATCACAGCGATAAATTGCAACATCGCACCCACAACACAATGGAAAATTCTGAAAAGTGCAATCAGTGACCACAGACCAATTTTAACAACCCTAAAATTCAAAATTGAGAATTTTCAACAGAATAAAAGAACACTGGAAAAAAAATACAGAAAAACTTGAAGAACTGCGCAACGAAGAATTAAATCACAGAACGATTGACAAAAACTTGGAAAGATTCTCTTTGAACATATCCAAAGCTGCAAAAGTATCGTAGAGGTAGACGTAAAGACCTGTTAATACTTTACTGGAACGACCACAATATCGAGGCAATGATTGCAGAGAGAGACAATAAAAATGAACTTCTTAAAACAAATAAAATAGAAGAAATCATAAAGGAACTCATTGAAATTAGTCACAAAATAGAACAAGAAATTTGGATATTCAAAAAAGAAAAATGGGCAGAATTCTGCGAAGAAAATGGATCCAAAAAAGGAAGGCCATCACTGGAATATAATTAGTGTTATAAAACTCAAAACCAACACTAAGCCTCCAATACTCTAACCGATATGAACAGCGAGAATGAACAAACAGATGGCTGACATAATTTCTGAATATCTTTCAAGCACTTCCAGACTCAGCTATACGAATGAAGGCAGGACTCTAAAAAATAATATAAACAAGTTAGTTAAACAAGAAAGAAATTATCATCAACAAGATATGTACTCGAGAGACCTCACACTGAATGAACTAAATTCATCAATAGGAAAGTTAAATCCAAGATGTCACCTGGAGATGCTCTAATCTTTGGTCAAATGATTAAACACTTTGGAGACGAAGCTAAAAATCAACTTCTACGAACACTGAACATTTCATAGCAAACTGGTAAACTACCAAAGAATTGGAAGATATCAATTATAGTGCCAATACTGAAACCAAACAAAGATGCTAAGGAATGCAAGAACTATCGGCCAATTGCTCTTACCAGCATACTTTGTAAAATAACAGAATAAATTATCCACTCTAGGCTCATAGTCTTGCTCACTAACAATAATAAAATAAACTTCTACCAAACTGCCTAAAGATCCAGACACTGTACAACTGATAAACTGTTCTACTTCTGTCAATCAATAATAGATTTCTAGGAAAAACCGCCAAAGAAGACAACGGCCGTATTCCTGGATATGACCTCAGCTTTTGTTCGAGTGTAGAAATTATTTGAAAGGCTGAACAACATCAGAGTAAGAGGAAAAACCTTAATCTGGATTGCAGACTTCTTAAGGGGAAGAAGGATAAAGGTTCGGGTCAATGGAACATTTTCCAAGGACCGAAGAACATGGGCTGGTGTACCTCAGGGATCTGTGCTCAGTCCTCTACTCTTCTCGCTATATATTAACTGTTGTTTATGTAAATAGATGAATATTATTAGTATTATTTAAAGCCTCATTATGTATAAAATATATGTATATATAAATTGGACATTTGTTTTTTTTGCCATGGTCAAGTTTGAGCTCTTGTACGTCTAATTACGACACAACAAAAGTGGCGACGAGGATGCGCGATCTACAGAGCCAGTAAAAAGCTGAGGAAAACGGCGTCTATGCAAGTATAACAACTACATCTTTTAAACAAATCTGACTCTCGGATTATGGAGAGGAAAAATAGGAAAATGGGTAAAGATTACATCTTTTAAACTATCTGAATCAAGAAAACAAAGGAGTAGAAAAGATCAGCATGACAAGTTCAAAGTTAATAATACCTTTTAGATGCTATAGCCCAGTGGAGGACACTTCGATCTTTTTGTACAAAAATTTGAGGCTTTCTTTTTGGCATCTGAAGAAGGAGATTAAAATGCTGATTTTTACCTCGCTACCAGATTCTGAAACTTTGAAGCAGGGAAACGACATTTTCTTCCTGGTCTAATGAAAGATCAACCCTATGATACTATCATTCAAAGAATTAAACTGCATTTGGATCCAAAGAAGAAAGTGATACCACAGCGATGCAGATTTTTAAAGAGAATTCAACAGGAAGGAGAATCAATTTCGGAATATCTTAGAGAATTGAAACATTTGGCAATAAATTGTAATTTCGTCGATATGTTGGGAAATATGATGCGAGACCGTTTTGTGGCTGAAATCAAGTCGGAAATCCTGCAAAAGAAGCTACTACAAGAGGACGACGATGTCACCCTGGATAAAGTTTTTGCAGTGGCGATCTCGCTCGAATTGGCGGAGATAAATACAAGAGAATTACAAGATAAATTAGTGGCCAAGATATCCCCTGTGAATTGAAAGGATAAAAAGGGCGAGTACAATTATAGTACGGCGCAGTATAGGCCTTTCAGGCAAAGTGGCAAAGGTAAAATAGTGTGTTATAGATGTGGTGAAAGACATTCACACGTGGCATCTGTTTTACCTCATAGAACAAATACTTGTTTTAAAATGTAATAAACTGGGTCATTTAAGTAGGGTCTGCAAAGCTAGTAAAAGAATGTGGGGATGTAAATTTGTACAAGAGGACTCTATATATTCTGTACAGGGCGAAACTGATGCCACAATAAATTTAACAGTAGATGATTATTCTTTGTGCTTTACAATAGATACAGGAAGTCCAGTGACGTTAATACCTAAAGATATTTATAAGAATTATTGGCAAGGTAAAAGATTATTTTTAACAAATTTAAGATTAAAATCCTTTTGTGGTAAATCAATAGAGATTATAGATCAAAGAAATGTTTTTGTAAAAGAACTAACCAATATTTACGATTAATAGTTGTGATTGAAAAAATCCAAGTAATTTTATTAGGAAGAGAATGGCTTAAACAGTTGAAACTTGATTATTCTATATTGTTTAGCATTAAAATTTTAAATAATGAATATAATAGAAATATATTTAAATAAATAAAAATTTGATGGATAGGTATGCAGATTTGTTTAACAAAGATTTGGGCTGTCTAAAGGACGTTAGAATAAATTTTAATTTAAAAAAGGATGTGACTCCTGTGTTTTGTAAGGCCAGAAATTTACCTTTCTCTCCAAAAAACAAAGTAGAGAATGAAATTGATCGTTTAGTGAATTCTTGCATTTTATAACCTATAGTTCATGCATATTGGACCGCTCCAATAGTACCGGCATCAAAAAAGGATGGTAGTGTAAGGATATGTGGTGATTTTAGATGTACAGCTAATAAAGCAATAGAATTAGATAGGTATCCCATTCCATCGATCGATGAGATCTTTTCAAAATTATCTACAAGCACCGAACTTTAGACTCTAGACTTATCACAGGCTTACTTACAAGTAATATTAGCGGAAGAAGCCAAAGCTGTTGTTCATATAAACACAACAAAGAGGTTGTTTTCTTATAAAAGACTACCATATGACGTAGCGGTAGCACCAAATAAATTTCAGAGGATTATGGAAGGCCAATTTTCTGATTTGCCAGGTGTGGCCTGCTACATAGATGATATTTTGGTTGCAGGAAAATACTTTGAAGATCATGAACAAAAGTTGGATCTAGTGTTTAGATGATTGCTAGAAAAAGGTTTAAAGTTAAACAGATATAAATGTAAATTTAAAAAAGAAATCGGTGGAATTTTTAGGGTTTAAAATGGATAAATATGGACTGCTACCTTAGAAAATAAAATTAAAGCAGTGATAGAGGCGCCTGAACCTAAAGAATGTTTCGCAATTGAGATCTTCAAAGGACTCTTAATTTATTATTATAGATTCATAAAGAATATAGCAAACATTTTAGCGCTATTCTATCAACTTTTGAATAAAAATTGTAGATGGAATTGGACGAAAAATATCGAATGTTATTTTAAAAATGTAAATCATTATTGATGGACTATGGACTAGGCGTAATTCTGAGTCATAGAAATCATAGAAAGGAAGAATGCCCTATAGCTTTTGCTTCTAGAACATTAACTGAAGCGGAAAAACGGTACTCTCAACTAGAAAAGGAAGCGTTGAGCAAACTTATGGCGATGAGAAATCAAGACAATACTTACTGGGACGAAAATTCGTATTAGTCACAGACAACCGACCCTTAATTCATATATTTTCACCTCAAAAACCAATTCCCATATGTGCAGCATCCAGAAATAAAAGATGGACCTTAAAATTAGCTGCATTTAATTATACTGAGGAGTTTCGAAAAGGTAGTGATAATTCCAATGTTGACGCATTGTCACGTCTTCCTTTAGAATCGAGTGTCAGGGAGTTTCTTGATGAAGACCAGGTACTTCTTCTCAGGAAGTTGAATGAGGTACCGTTCTCTTTTAGGGAGGTGGCATATGAGACGTCCCGAGATAAAATACTGTCTATAGTATTAAGGAATGTTAGAGAAGGCAACTGTGTGTGTGGAAATTCACAAGGGTACTGAGGGAAAACCCACTAGCTCCATATTATAAGATCAATGAGGAATTAAGTTTGGAGTTTGATTGTTTTCAATGGCTTGAAAGAGTGATAATTCCCCAAAAATTAAGATCTTTAATTTTAAATGACTTGCATGAAATACACATGGGGATTGTTAAAAATGAAGATGATTGCCAGACGGTATTTTCTGGTGGCCAGGCATAGACAGTAACATCAAAGAGTTAACTAGAGAATGTAGAGTATGCCAAGAATCGGCAAGCATGCCTCCGGCTATCATCTCGGAATGGACTTGGCCCGAAAAACCGTGGCATCGACTTCATCTTGATCTAGCAGGTCCGTTCATGGGAAGAATGTTTTTGGTTCTCGTGGACGCATACTCAAAGTGGATAGAAATTTTTATCATCAAAGATATTACCAGAAAAACGATTATAAGTCATCTTAGAGAAATTCTCGCCAGAATTGGATTGCCCTAATATTTTGTTACAGATAACGGAAGACAGTTTGTCTCCAGTGAATTCGAGCAATTTACCAAAATGAATGGTATACGGCACACTAAGACCAGTCCGTATAATCCTAGTACAAATGGTTTAGCTGAGAGATATGTAAGAGAGTTTAAAAACCTTTTGAGAAGGAAGATTTAGAGACGAATCTACAAAGTTTCCTATTTGCTCATAGAGCATTCCCCCTAACTGTAATAAAGGAATTCCCCGGCGGAACTGCTAATGAAGAGAAGTTTAAGATCAAGATTCTCGAATTTAATACTAAGATGAGAAATCCGCGAGAGGTATTTCATGAGACCGTAAGAAAGCAGGAGCAGTTTACTACAGGTTGCGAGGTTTATTTCCGCAACTATGCAACTGGACCTAAACGGTAGAAAGGTACCTTTTTGGAATTATTGAGCTACCTTTACTACCTTATAAGTTGCGAGGGCGTCGTGTATAAGAGGCATATCAATCAATTGCAACCTGTGAGAAAGAAACAAGTGGAGACAAGAAATTTGATACTTCCTCGAACATCAGGAGAGAAGCCTGTAGGTGGAAGTCAGAAATAAAGTGAAGAGGAGATTCCAGAGGTTACATCAGGAAACAAGGAGGAGACTGCTTCTGTGCACGTACCCTCTTGCACTCCTATACCAGGGCCTGTTGCTGTGCACGTGCCCTCTTGCACTCCTAAACCGGAGGCTGCCGCTGTGCAAGTGCCCGTCCGCAGTCCTAGACCTCAGAGAGCCAGGAAACCCCTAGACCGACTGGAGTATTATTAAGGGGGGAGATGTGTTGTGTATGTAAATAGATGAAGATTATTTGCATTTTTTAAAGTCTCATTATGTAAGAATATATGTGTATATAAAAATTGGACATTTTTTGTTGGCCAAACGAAAAGAATCTGAGGCTCTTTATTGGACACGACAAAAACAACAACGGCATTCCAGAGTAAAATAAATCATCAGAGATAGATAAATATTTTTCAAATGAATTAAAACAAATATAATCGATACTGAGAGAGAGTTAAATTTAAAAAAAAAATAGAAAATTAATATTTTCGAAATATAAATAGCTGAGAGGATTCCAGCAAACCGCATCTAAAATATCAGATTTTTTTTTTGCTACATGTTTTAATTTGCATATACCTATTTTACATATCTCAGATTGTATTTAAAAATCGTTAACCATTTCTTCTAACTTTTGGCGAAATGGTGTTTTATTAATTTATCATTTGATATTATTAGGGTTCTTTCCTGGTATTCAAAAAGTAAAAATACGTGTCGTTCAGTTATATTTTTCAATTTATCAAACAATTTGACCGCTGAATCGCTGATTCTGGTAGGGCGCCATCTAGCGAATAAAGTTGTAACTAAAATCAATTTCGAATTTTTCATTATTTGCCATAAAAAATCCCATTGCATCCTGAACACAATGGTGTTTACCGCATTGCTCTAGCGCAAATATTCGCGGAGTTATTAATTTTTAAAGTTGTGCGGGACTTTTGGATCACCCTGTATATATAAAAATGAATGTTTGTATGTTTATTTGTTTTTATGTCCGGTATACAAATTCGCAGTAGTTCACTAATTCAAACCAAAATTTACATACATGGGTAAAAATATACGGGGAAGACGCTAGGCTATTTTAAAAAATATATAAATCAATTATTAAAACTATATATTCAAATTATTCTACTTAGCTCACGAACACAGCGCCCTCTATCAAAGATTAGATTAAATTATGCTGATGCAAACAAATAGATAATGCTAATAACAAACAATTATAAAAAAAAATCCTATCTAAATAAATATCACTCGGGTAGATATTCACACGGGTCAATCCCGGGGCGAAGCCCGGGTCACCCGTATAGTATATTATATAATATAAAATGCAAATATTTTATTTAAAAAAACATATTTTATTTTCAATCATTGACTATTCATTTATTTTTGACCATAGATTTAGAATATAACACTTTGAATTTGAAATAGTGAAACCTTTACTAGTGATTATAAAGAAGGAGCTACAACAACAGTTTTGTAAAATTGAGACAAAAGGTTAACCTGTATACCATGGTTTAATGCTATGGCCCTCATCAGTACAGGGACGGCTTCGATTCCATAACATCCTACGAGAAGGGTTATAAAATATGTCAAATTTACCAAACAGGTGAATATTTCTGATGCGTAATTAAAAGGTAGAGGTGTCTTTTTCGGTACATGAATATAATCCTCACAAAACTTAATGTATATTGTTGCATCATGGCTAATGAACCTATTTTATTTTAATTTGTAATATTATTTTTCATATATTTTAAATTCAAAATTATATTTTATATTTAATTATTTTATTAAACAGAATATATGTATTATAAACAGAATATATGTATTATAGAATCATCATTTGCATTTAGGTAAACTGTGTGACTTCACTGCTCTCTTTGATGTGAAAAATAAATAGATTATTCTGGAGGCTACTTAAAGTAGAGTTATCTCCTTATTCCCTTATACAAAATTGTAGGATGGTTGAAACACGCTCTGGTAAGATACAAGACCCAGCACAGGAGAGAATCATGGCTGAAGAGTCTGCCAAGCCGCAACCTGATGCAACAATATCTATATTTAATTAAAAAGACATATACTGGATCAAAATTTCATTTATTTTACCAATATTTCAGTTGGCTGAACGCCAACCTTTATCAAGGTGTTATAACATATTTGATGTGTGTCAACATCAAACTTAGCGCTACATAACGTCAACAGCATTAAGTTTTAAAAATATTTTGTTATATTCAATGGGGAGAAAAAAAATTGATATATATATTTATATTATGGATGTGATGTTCCTTCGATTAAATAAATAAATATGCTTTATTAAATTAATAAACAAATTTTAATTATATATCTTTCTAATGTCAAACATACGCTTTTTTAATAGATTCATAACAACAACAATAATTACAGTGCTGCCAAATCCAAACAATCAAAAATAAATTAATTAAACATAGTAGATTATAATATTATTATAAGGTATATTACAATGGACAAAATATATCTATATATTAAAATCAAAAGAGATATATCCTGACAACGTTCACATGAACTTTTAGATAGTAAAGTGCCAAGAAAATAGGTTAGCCAAATATTAGGGAACAGATTCTATCAACGTTTAGTTGATTTCTGTTCCACTAGATGGCGCTCTGAAATCTAAAGGTTCATATGAACGTGGTCAGGATATGCCTTTTTTTGATTGTAATAACAAACACCTGACCTTTTTTAGTTTTATATCAATTCAATTTTTATTAATTTTTCACATCACACACACAAAAATATTTTTGGTCGCAGTGGTTCAGCCTACTCCACGCTGACGAGCGCCAAAAGCGCGAAACGCGTTCGTGGATGGCTTTTCTTGATTTATCAAGAAATTGGGTTGGCCAAATATCAGGGAACAGGCTAAATCAATGTTTAGTTGATTTCTGTTCCACCAGATGGCGCTCTGCCTTCTGTAAAGCACACGTACTCCTGGTCAGGATATGCCATTTTTAATATATATACATATAGATGAAAATTTTGCCGGGAGGAAATTGATCCATAGAAGCATTGGGCGCCTCTCCCCGTCAAAATAAACGGATAAATGAACGAATAAATAGATGGCGTCAGGTTTTGAGGGGAGAGGCGCCCTATGCTTCTATATATACAAAATACATATGTAATATATACATATCATTCTAAATTGAGGTAATTTTGAAATTTTGATTTCGAGAATGAAACATAAAATGATAGTAATAATAGTTTATTAATTTGAATTCTCATAACTAATAATTATTGTGGTAATGATATAATTATAACAAAGAGTATTTGTGAAATATAGTACAAATTTGATATTGTACTGGGATAAGGTGTAAAACTTAAGAAAAAAGGCATTTGAGATAAACGATAGAAAGATGTCTTTTTTTTTTCTTAAATAGAATTTGTTAAAGCAATATTTACCTGTGCAAATATTCACATGGGGAGAAGCCGGGAGAGGCTGAGCATTCAGAGAATGAGTATATAATAATTATTATGAATTCTCATAACTGTAAAATAGACAAAATAATTTGTGTTATTTGTCTAAAATTTTAGTTTATATGTTAATCTCTATATATTTAGCTACCAACTTGCAAATTCTCCAATAGTGTATTCAGTAGTTTTTGTGGAGAAGGGTAACAAACATCATCTTGACAAGAATAGATTCAGTAGGGAGTGGATGTTTGCCCCGAAAATATTGTTTTAGCAAATGTTCGTTAGGCAAACATTCACTTTGGTAAAAACTGGGCGAAGGCGGGTACATTCGCTAGTATACATATATTCATAGACTAACTTGAGAAGGTGGATGGTCTTTGATATCGCAGGTCGTCCCTTTTTTTTTTTTTAAGAAAAAGAGGCACTTTTGTTTTCATTTGTTTATCTCGTGTGTCTTCAATAAAGATTACTGTGTATCAAATATCTTTCAGAGTTATTGTATGGATACCGATATACATGCTAAAAGGTACAACTTCTTTAAGTTTTGTCCATGAGTGTATCTTTCAGAGCTATTGTCTGAATCCTGATATACATGCTAAATGGTACAACTTCTTTAAGTTTTGTCCATGAGTGTATCTTTCAGAGTTATTGTCTGAATCCTGATATACATGCTAAATCGTACAACTTCCTTAAGTTTTGTCCATGAGTGTATCTTTGAGATTTATTGTCTGAATCTCGATATACATGCTAAACGGTACAACTTCCGCAAGTTTTGTCCATGAGTGTATCGTTCAGAGTTATTGTCTGAATCCCGATA
Organism: Cordylochernes scorpioides; assembly: GCA_030710605.1. NCBI lineage: Eukaryota > Metazoa > Arthropoda > Arachnida > Pseudoscorpiones > Chernetidae > Cordylochernes > Cordylochernes scorpioides. The sequence goes on from CP092872.1 coordinate 11,036,436, forward strand.
TACATGCTAGATGATACAACTTCCTTAAGTTTTGTCCATTAGTGTATCTTTCAGAGTTATTGTCTGAATCCCTATATAAATGGTAAACGGTACAAATTCCTTAGGTTTTGTCCACGAGTGAATATAAACTAATGCAATAAATCGTTGGGCCTGCGACGGAACATTCAATAAAAGGTTTCACCCAATAATATAACCATTCAATGATATCACTCCTCTCACGCCGCTAAAATATATTCTCAAAGAATAAGTAGATCAGTGACATCACAGAACCTTATAAAAACAAATAATAAACAGTATTATATCAGAATAATACTTAAATACATAAATTCATATAAAATATTCATTTAAAATATAGTTAAATATTTATAAAATATAACATACGAGTGTTCACTGATATTTGTTATTTATAAATCCATTGTGAATGACAAAAATATTTGAAAAATATTTGAAGGAGAGAAGAGAAATAAGTTTCTAAAATCGACTATTGGATGCTATATTCGAACTACACTGCGTGACATTGAAAATGGAACACCAAGAAATAGTGGCCAGAAAGTGATGAAACTCGGCAGACAGAGAGAGACAGGGACGAACAATAAGTGATCTTTATTTTAAAAAAATAGTCATAATACATAGCGAGAACGGCGTCGGCTTAGTAGCAAGTAGGACCACCGCGGACGGCGATGCACGCAGCAACACGTCTAGGTAGAGAGTCAATCAGAGTACGGATGGCGTTCTGAGGGATGGCTCTCCATTCCCTCTCAACCATTTGCCACAGTTCGTCTTCTGAACGCGGCTGTGGCAAGGCATGCAAACGGCGTCCAATGATGTCCCAGACGTGCTCGAATGGTGAGAGATCAGGAGAGTACGGTGGCCAGGGAAGCATCTGTACATCTTGCAGAGCTTGTTGGCTAATGCGAGCAGTGTGCGGTCGGGCGTTATCCTGCTGATAAAGGTATTTGGGTACCCCCTGAAGGTAGGGGAGTGTCACCGGTCGCAGCACATCATCAACGTATCGTTGGGCCGTCATAGTGCCCTGAATACGAAGTAAAGGTGACCTGGAATCATACGCGATTGCGCCCCAAACCATGATTCCACGTTGTCGCACGGTGGGGCGTTCCACAATTGCTGCCGGATTGGACCTTTCTCCACGTCGACGCCACACGCGTACACGGCGACTATCACTGGACAAGCAGAAACGCGACTCATCTGAGAACACGACCCTGTGCCATTCCGCCATCCACGTCGATCTAGCCCGGCACCATTCCAAACGTTGGCGCCTATTCGGTGGGGTTCAATGGCAGTCTTCTTAACGGACGGCATGAGTGCAAGCCATTAGCAACCAATCGACCGGAAATGGTTCTGGTCGAGATGGAATGATCTAGGGTGTCTTGCACATGTTGCAGGATGGCGGTACAAGTGGCTTGTGGGGCCGCCACTGCTTGTCGAAGGATACGCCGATCCACACGTGCTGACGTCACTCTGGTTGCACCGACATTCCTATAAATTGCCACATTTCCTTGTTCCAACCATCTTCTCCACAGTCGGTGCACCGTGGACGCACCAAGGTGTGTATCAGCTGCGATTTGACGTATGGACCAACCTGCCCTTTTCAGTCCGATCACCATGCCCCTCGTAAAAGCGTCTGTCTGCTTGAACTGCCTCCGTTTACGATGACCTGGCATTCTCTGTTATTACACGTGTCTTTTGACACAAGAACAAAATTTCTACAATGATTTTCCTTGAAGAAATAACGACACGAATACTGTCCTTTCTGCAAGTTCCTTCCCTTATATCTTATTCCATGTGCGCACGAGAGCTGCGCATTTCACATCATTTGCATAACTCGGTTAGGCGCGTCTACCCTGAAATTTGCATAATTTTCTGGCCACTATTTCTTGGTGTTCCATTTTCAATGTCACGCAGTGTATATCTTAGTAATATTCTAAATAATTCATCGCGCCTTACTCTGCAGCCATTTGTTAAATTATCAAAATATATTTTTTGATTTATTCTAACCTCCAATAAACTTAATTCCTCCAGGAAATACCATAAAGGTTTTGACACAATCAATAAGAAATCAAGGGTTTGATTTTTTCATTACATTTATTTTATACCTCGATCTTTCGGGCTAACATTACCTTCAACAAGGAGATACAGAAGTATAACTTGTGAATCCTACTTCAGAAGTAGTAATTCTAGATCTCCGTGTTAAAGGACACATTAGCCTGAAAACTCGAGATATAAAAGAAATAAGAAACCAAACCCTTGATTTCTTATTTTGTCAAAATTTGAAAAACAGGGAAGAATATTTATTATAAAGATTTTGTCTAACTGATCTCTCAGGACAGATAATTTCTACTCTAAGTTTTTCTAAAGGGTAAAAACTCATTCATTCAATGCAGACAATTATCAAAATTCGAAACTATTTTAAAGGTGTAAGATTCTTTTTGAAATTAAACAATTTCTACTGCCCTTACTGCAATGGAAAAATTAAAGGGAGAGCCTGGCTCATCAGTGGTGAACCCTCCCAGCGGTTTCGCCAGTTTAATCTACCATACCGCTGTTATATTGCATTTTTGGAACTTTCTTTTATAGATTAAACTGGCGAAACCGCTGGGAGGGTTCACCACTGATGAGCCAGGCCCTCCCTTTAATTTTTCCATTGCAGTAAGGGCAATAGAAATTGCTTAATTTCAAAAAGAATCTTACGCCTTTAAAATAGTTTCTAATTTTGATAACAGATGGCGCGCTAGTGCATCGTAGACAATTATGTTTATTATGAATATAGAGGTTTCTCCTGTCCGGCATACATAGTTCTTAGAAATACTTCGGCTGTAAATGTTTTTTTTTATTATTATCTCGACGTTTCGATAAAAAATATTTTGTCCTCGTCAGGAACAATTAGAAATTAAAGCATTTGGAAAAGTGTTATTTAAATTAACGTCTTGTCAAATGATTTAATTTTTATTTGTTCGTGACGAAAACGACATATTTTTATTGAAACGTCGAGAGAATTAAAAAAAAAATATTTACTGGCCTAAGTGTTTCTTTATTCTAAAAACAAATAGGTTTAATCTTTTTTAAAAAATCCAACAAAAACCGAAATAGATTTCTTAGAACAATACGTATTTGGGTTATAAACTATTGAAAAATGGAAGATTAATAAAAATGAAATTATTTCCAAGAATCGTGTTAGTGTATGAAAAGAAAGAGAAATTTTACCAGATTACTTTAGAAAAAAAAACTCTCTCTTAATATTTCTAATAATATAGAAAAACACTCCGTTTTTTTACACTTTTTTTAAAAATTTTACAACGGAATATCCATCAAAAAGAAGAAGGCAAACAAAAATTGGGAAATAAAATATAAATAGCTATAAAGAAATTGGACAAGAAAAAGCGCGGAATATCAAATTTATACGTAGGTAGAAAAAAAAAATCAATCCCGTATATAGAGATAAAAGTATCGCCAATTTTTGTTCCCACTTTAGAAAATAATGCTTCGAAATATGATTGAAAACATTTTAATAGTTGAATTGTGATTGGCAGATTTTTTTATCTCTTCCTATTTATTATTTATAATTACAATTTGTATTGTATTTTAACGTATTTAACATAGTATTTTGAATATTACAAAATTATAATGAACATAAATGTTTATAAATATCAAATAACAGGAGACAAATATCAGGGAACAGGTTAAATTAACGTTTAGTTGATTTCAGTTCTAATAGATGGCGCTCTGCCATCTAAAAAAAAAACGATCATTTTGTGGTCAAGATATACCTAATATTTTTTTAAACATAAATATTCATATAATTTTTTAGAATAACAAAGACTTTTATAGAAAACATAAGTTGTAGGAAGAAATCTTTTGTAATGAAAACAAACAAGAAAAACAGTGGTCAAAAACATTTAAAATCATAGAATAATATCCTTAACATATCTTTAAGTCAGATTCAAATGTCTTCTATATTAAAATGATGCATTAGCGCGCCATCTTTTATCAGAAATATAATGTATTTTTTGACGCGCATGATTCTTTTAGAATTAAATCAATTTCTTACTGCAATGATAAAATAATAGGAGGGCTTGGCTCATCAGTGATGAACCCTTCAATGTCTCTTATTCCCAGCTGATCTCTAAGCATCTGAAAACGATATTAAGGAATTCCTTGGTCATAATGTCGGTAACATTATCTTTTCTTGATATTATCGCTGATGTCACTTTTCAAATTCCAGGCTCTTGTACAGACTTTCACACATCAAAATACAATGTAACAACATCTGGAATATAGAAGAATGAAATCACAAAACATCCAGGCCAAACAATTCAAAAAAGTAGAAAATTTTAATGTCCACTTAAACGACAGTAAAGTTATGATTTATCACTCCCTATATCCCCTCACAGCTGCATCCTTCGGGAATGATTAACCCTAGCTGCATAATTAATTAACACACCGCTTACTATTACCCTAACTATTACTTCCTTAATAGTTTATTTATACGTGCACAGAGCGCCTCCTGACGTTGCAGGTAAAGAATTTAGACAACAATGGATAAAGTTTTTTTTTTTTCAAATTTATTGTGATTATTAAATAGAATTGTTATAGGAAGTCCTAATAAATATTTTGGGGAATGAGTAATTCAATGAATAAATTGAAAACCTCACTAAATAAAATTAATTTTAGTTTCTCACAGCACTTACCTTTTTTTTTTTTTGCTTATCCCTAGTTTACGTGGTACAAGCCATGGTAATCATGGTGGGTAGAAGTAGGCGACTGCTTTTACTGTAAGTGCACCACATGTGAAAAGCAGTTCGACTTTGCACTTACAAATGTGCCAGAGCCCCGTTTCGTTACTTGCACTTGCTGGTGGGGTTGGATATTTACAAGAATCGGGGGCCATTGGAGCATTTTTTTTTAAACAGAAAAAGTACCCAATGCGGGAATCGAACCCGGGTCGTAGCGGTCGAAAACCAACGGTTTAGACCATCCTTTCACCGACCCCCCAGAGCACTTATCTTGTTAATAGGGCTGTCTTACTGTGAGTACATTACATATATGCATACACTCATGGAGAAAACTTAAGAAAGTGGAAAGTCTTTGATGTCGCCGGTCGTTTATTTTTTTTTTTAAGGAGACAGAGACTATTTTGTTTCCAAGTGGTTATATCATGTGTCTATAATAAAGGTCACTGTAATATCTTTCAGAGTTAATGTTTCAATACCGATATACGATGCAATTTCGTACATGCAAAAAGGTACAACTTCCTTAAATTTTAGCGCCTTGCCAAATGCTTTATTTTTCCTGTCAAAGACAAAATATTTTAACTGGCCGAAGTGTCTATTTTTATAGAAATAGTTCAATAGCGCTAATTAATAAATTGATTTGAGGAGAAGACGGAAAATATTCCGAAAGCTTCTATATATCTCATTAAATATAATTTACACATACTAATTTTAAATTTAGTCGATATATATATATTTATATGAAAATATAGTACAAATGTGATATTGTACTGGGATAAGGTGTATTATTATGAATAAAGGCATCTCCTTATCGTGCAACTGAAAGTTGCTGATGGCTTGCGCCATCTATCGGAATAAATATCAACTATTCTCGTTGACTTTCTTGATTAATCAAGAATAGGTATTTGTCCAATTCTGGAATAATTAAAAATCAACGAGAATAGTTTATATTTATTCCGATAGATGGCGCAAGCCATCAGCAACTTTCAGTTGCACGATAAGGAGATGCCTTTATTCAAAATATATTTATATATAATATATAGATATGAAAGATCCAGTAAAAAATGTAAAGACAAACATTTTCACTTATAAATTGAAAGGGAAAAGGAACTAAAAGAAGAAATAAAGAGAATTAGAGTAAAAAAAGAGAAAGTTAAAGAAGATAAAAGATTAAAATATCTCCTATCGCACAAATAGATTTGTATAACGTTATATAAGGGGTTAAATATATATATTATATATATATATACTACTTGTTTGTTGTCTGTAATCCCTAGGCGTCCATATCTCACTATGCAAATTTCTTCCAAAGAAGAATGGAGCAAAAAAGAAGGAATCCGAGAACCAACACGGAGGCATAACTAAATATATTTAGGGACAAACATACGTCTCCATTAAATGTTAACAACAAGCTAAAGAAATGGTCTCCCATAAAATTTGATATGTTGACTTAAAGGTGGAATTTGAATGTTCCCAGAATGTTTTATTATTCAAAATGCATAAGACTTTGTCTTTAAAAGCTTTCTAAAAATAATCTCCCCCTTTCTCTTTTTTGTATGTGAAAAATATATCATATTTTAGTTCAAAAAATGGCCACAAAAAGGTCCCATAAAATGATCCATTAAGTCCAACAAAATTCTGTAGAAAAAAAAGGTTGATAGCTTTAGCTAGCTTGTAAAGAAGACAAAGTCTTTACTCGTTTAATTGGATCAACAAGGCATTGTAATTTGTTTAATGGAAACCATGATGCTAGCTAAGTTTCATCACTACATTTTTTATTAAAAATTTGCTCAATTTATTTAATATATTGCCCGTATTTCTTCAGCGTTTTATCTCCCGACTTCAAACAATTCCTCGACAAAATATGAACGCTTTCAAAATGGCGGATCCTTAATTGCGACCAAAAGATAATTAGTTCTTTTTTTTTAGTTGCGTTCTTCTGGAACATATAATCTATGATCTTTTGGCCTTAATTATTTACCTAATTTTGTAATCTATCATTTTTTCATGTTTTATTAAATAGTTGAGATAAAAAGGTAATCCGAAATATCTTGTTGTATAGAAAAAATAATGAATAATAAAATAATCTTTTGTTTTTGCTAAATGAATTTTAAATAATAGGTATAAACTATATATATATATTAAAAATAAAGAAGGCATCTCCTGACCACGAGCACATGTGCTTTTTAGATGGCAGAGCGCCATCTAGTGGAGCAAAAATAAACTAAACGTTTATTTAGCTTGCTCCGTGATATTTGGCCAACCCAATTTCTTGATTTATCAAGAAAAGCCATCCACGAACGCGTTTCGCGCTGTTGGCGCTCGTCAGCGTGGAGAAAGCTGTAACCACTACGACCAAGAAATATTTTTGGTCCCAATGGCTTCCCGAGAAATCAGAAAATGGGCATTTAAGGCCAAATTTGCGTAAAGACGCTTAACAAATGAAAAACAATAGAAAAAATAAAAGATAAGTGGGTCAGGTGTTGATATTAAAAATAAAAAAGGCATCTCCTGACCACGAGCACATGTGCCTTTTAGATGGCAGAGCGCCATCTAGTGGAACAAAAATAAACTAAACGTTTATTTAGCTTGCTCCGTGATATTTGGCCAACCCAATTTCTTGATTTATCAAGAAAAGCCATCCACGAACGCGTTTCGCGCTGTTGGCGCTCGTCAGCGTGGAGAAAGCTGTAACCACTGCGACCAAAAATATTTTTAATATCAACACCTGACCCACTTATCTTTTATTTTTTTCTATTGTTTTTTTTATGTGTTAAGCGTCTTTACGCAAATTTGGCCTTAAATACCCATTTTCTGATTTCTCGGGAAGCCATTGGGACCAAAAATATTTTTTGGTCGTAGTGGTTACAGCTTTCTCCACGCTGACGAGCGCCAACAGCGCGAAACGCGTTTGTGGATGGCTTTTCTTGATAAATCAAGAAATTGGGTTGGCCAAATATCACGGAGCAAGCTAAATAAACGTTTAGTTTATTTTTGCTCCACTAGATGGCGCTCTGCCATCTAAAAAGCACATGTGCTCGTGGTCAGGAGATGCCTTTTTTATTTTTAATATCAACACCTGACCCACTTATCTTTTATTTTTTTCTATTATTTTTTCATATATGTATATAGATGGAAATTTTGCCGGGAGGATATTGATCTAAAGAGACAAAGGTCGCCTCTCCCGTCAAAAAAGACGTCAAAACTAGACGCCATCTATTAACCTCGCCGCAAACTAGCGGCCTCGGGTCGGTGACAAAGCTGATGTTGTGGCTTTGTCACCGACCCGAGGCCGCTAGTTTGCGGCGAGGTTAATAGATGGGGTCTAGTTTTGACGTCTTTTTTGAGGGGAGAGGCGACCTTTGTCTCTTTATATATATATATTGAAATTTATGTTTATTATTTTCACACACTAATGTATTAATTTCTGTAAAAAATAGACACTTCGGCAATTAAAAGTTTTATTCTTTCAACCTTTGAACAAAAATATTTTGTCTTCGTCAGGAGAAATAAATAAAAATAAAGCATTTGGCAAGGTGTTAAAAATTGTTCTGAGGTTTCAAGGGCGTTTAGTATAGAATTTAGTAAATTCCAAAAATCGAGTTTGAACGCCCTTGCAATCTCAGTACAATTTTTAACTTCTGCCAAATGCTTTATTTTTTATTTATTTCTTCTGACGAAGACAAATTATTTTTGATGAAACGATGAGAGAATAAAAAACTAACTGGCCGAAGTGTCTATTTTTTACAGAACTATGAATACCGGCCAGACAACCTCTATCTTCAAGATAATGTATTAAGATAAATCTTTAAAGGGTTTTATTTGATGTTTAAAAAGTTCAAAGTAGTAAAAACCTGAGCAAAACTAATATATTTGAATATCCATTCACCTTTTTAATGGACTAGTATTTTTTCCAGAAAACCAACGTATTTGCATATACGACAAAAAGTAGAACAATAGGAAGAAGATCGGGTGTTGAAATTAATAAAGAGACATCTTCCTATCTTGCAGATAAACGTTGCTGATATTTTGTGCCATCTATCGGAAGAAATATGTAAATATCTTATGCATAATACAAAGATCAGATGCTAACATTAATAAAAAGACATCTCCCGATATTGTAGCTAAACGTTTTTACATTTGAAGCAGTCACAAAATTCTTAAAAACGCCAAATACAGTAATAATACGCATTAATATAAAATATATTGCCACGTGGAAATTTAGGAAAGACAAACTTCAGGATGACACAGCAATTTATTTAAGGCAAGAACAAACTATGATTGATACACAAAAGATAAGCAAAGAGGGAAGTTTACAGAACATCAAATATAAACATAAGAAAATGATACTCTGTTAATAAAATAATAAATATTTTGTTACAATATTAATTAGAGCTGCGTGTTAATTTTTGTGATAGTTTAATATTCTCCTCTCTGATAATAATTATGCAAATAAGAAAGCAGCCGAATCTGTAAAAATATGCATTCAAGAGATTTGTGCGTCATCTTAATTGAAAAATGTGAACTTTTTCTTCATTTCCAAATGAACTATGTACTATTCAGTGAGATGTAAACATTTTTTTTGCTTATCCCTAGTACACGTGGTACAGGCCATGATAATCATGGTGGGTAGTTAGCGACTGCTTTTACTGTAAGCGCACCACATGTCTACACATGTGAAAAGCAGTTCGACTTTGCACTTACAAATGCCAGAGCCCCGTGATGTAAACATGATAGTTACAAATAAATTGGAAATAATGTAACAGAAGGATGTTATTCAGGTACCTAAAATGGTATCTCTCTTTTTATTGTGCATTAGATTTTTAAATATTTCTTCCGATAGATGGCACAATATATCAACAAAGTTTGTCTGAAAGTTCTAAAATGTCTCTTCATTAATGTTAGCACCTGATCTTTGCATAATGCATCAGATATTTAAATATTTCTTCCGATAGATGGCACAAAATATCAGAAACGTTTGTCTGCAAGTTCGAAAATGTCTCTTCATTAATGTTAGCACCTGATCTTTGCATTATGCATCAGATATTTAAATATTTCTTCCGATAGATGGCACAAAATATCAACAAAGTTTGTCTGAAAGTTCTAAAATGTCTCTTCATTAATGTTAGCACCTGATCTTTGCATTATGGATCAGATATTTTAATATTTATTCCGATAGATGGCACAATATATCAACAAAGTTTGTCTGAAAGTTCTAAAATGTCTCTTCATTAATGTTAGCACCTGATCTTTGCATTATGGATCAGATATTTTAATATTTATTCCGATAGATGGCACAAAATATCAACAAAGTTTGTCTGCAAGTTCGGAAATGTCTCTTTATTAATGTTAGCACCTGATCTTTGCATAATGTATCAGATATTTAAATATTTATTCCGATAGATGGCACAAAATATCAACAAAGTTTGTCTGCAAGTTCGGAAATGTCTCTTTATTAATGTTAGCACCTGATCTTTGCATAATGTATCAGATATTTAAATATTTATTCCGATAGATGGCACTAAATATCAGCAATGTTTGTCTGAAAGTTCGAAAATGTCTCTTTATTAATGTTAGCACCTGATCTTTGTAATATGCATCAGATATTTAAATATTTATTCCGATAGATGGCACAAAATATCAGCAACGTTTATCTTCATGATCGGGAGATGTCTCTTTATTAATGTTAGCACCTGATCTTTGCATTATGCATCAGATTTTTAAATATTTATTCCGATAGATGGCACAATATATCAGCAACGTTTGTCTGCAAGTTCGGAAATGCCTCTTTTTTAATGTTAGCACCTGATCTTTCCATTATGCATCAGATATTTAAATATTTATTCCGATAGATGGAACAAAATATCAACAACGTTTGGCTGTAAGTCCGAAAATGTCTCTTTATTAATTTTAGCACCCGATATTCTTCCAATCGTTCTATTTTTTTTTGTCGTATATGCAAATACGTTCTGCGTAGTTACTGGAAACCTACTTTGTTTTATCAATAGATTAAAAAAATTCGCTTGAAAATGACGGAAGCATTGAAACCAAAACAAGCCTTCAGGGCACAATTTTCCAATTTGTGTCGACTTTTGATATTTCCACCATCAATTCAAATTATGCTATTGTAGAATTTGTTTTAATACAATCATACTTACATGAACGGATACATTCTAACAATTGAAATTATTAGTTTATGCATCAATTCCAAGAGAAAATCGTGTTTTAATTTGACAAAAAAACAATTGGAAAGTGTTTATATATACTCATTATATATTTACATTTCGAAGGTAAATGCCCAATTTAATTATTTGATCCAGTCTTCCAGAAAATTGATTTGAATATGTAATACACATTTCCCTATCTTTCCCCTTAATATAATGTATCTATATCGTATTTAATATATGAATTTAAAAACCAATTACTTTTACATATATGTATATGCTTCAGTAGTCTATTTCATATATTTTATGTCAAAATTCGAAATTATTATAGACGCGTATGATTCTTTTTAAAAATAAACAATTTCTACTGTCCTTACTGCAATGTCCTTATGGCACGCTAATGCATCATATATTGTATGTATATAAGGTTTAAGATAATAATAAATTAGGTTGACGAATCCATTACTTCATATATATATCTATGCCTCAATGAGTGTATAAACACTTTGTGAAGTATAATGAAACATGATTGCATAGTTTCAAGCTGGGTTGTTAGAAATGATATTTTCTGTAATATTTCTATTGTTTTGTAAAGTTTTATTGCGAATTTGTATTGTAGGTTTATATTGATATAAGTTTAATTTATTTATATATGCGCATTACAGTTTTGGTTTTCTCTCTCAATTTTCAAATATGTTTCTTTGTTGAATTGTAGTTCATTAGATATGGAGTATATGTTTGAGAATATATATATTAAAAATAAAAAGAGCATTTCCTGACCACGAGCACATATGCTTCAGTAGTGTCTATTTCATATATTATATGTATATAATGCTTAAAATAATAATAAATTAAGTTGACAAATCCATTATATCATATATATATGCCTCAATAGAATGTATAAACCCTTTGTGAAATATAATGACACATGATTGCATAGTTCCAAGCTGAGTTGTTAGAAATGATTATTTTCCAGTAATATTTCTATCGTAACCTAATTGCGAGCCTGTATTGTAAGTAATATAGAACTGTTTATTTATGGAAGTGAATTTCAGTTTTGTTTTCCTTTTCCATTTTCAAATATGTTTCTTTGTTCAATTGTAGTTCATTAGATGGAGAATATGTGTTTGAGAATAATGTAAAACATGTAATATGTTATATGTATAATGTATCAATACCTTTGTGTTTTGAAGCGATAAATGTAAAAAAAATTAAACAAGTGGTGTTGTTTAAATAATTCACATTTATCGCTTCAAAACACAAAAGTATTGATACATTATACATATAACATATTACATGCATTACATTAAACATTTTTAGTTACCACTTTTTAAAATCTATTTTGCTCATATATTTATCCTAAATTTGTTTACTTCCATTTTAATGTGTTTTATAATTTATTTTTACTTATAGATGAATCGATCTCGATAAAAATTTGAAATGAATTATTTTTTAAATACACACTTTTTATCGTTAAACTTTTTTAAAAAGTCCTTACAATTTTTTGTTTAAATCATTTTTTAATTTATTTTCAAATGTTTTAATAGATACATATATGTTTACATTTATCTCTTAATGAATTATATTTGATGTACCTTTTACAAATATTTTAAAATATAAGATAGACCTCATTATTTTTCCTGTAATATTTTAAAATATTGAACTTATTCTGATCGTAATTTTTGAATATCTTTTCGAGCACAAAATTCTCCCACCTACTTTGGTATTTTAAATGATTTCAACTGTGATATTGTAACACTATGTGGCGCTGATTTTGTGTATACAAAGATGTAATGCCTCGATAAAGGTTGGCGTTCAGCCAGCCGAAATATTGGCAAAATAAATCTTTTATTAAATCCAATATATGCCTTTTTATTATCTAATATATATATATATATATATATATGAAAAAACAATAGAAAAAAATAAAAGATAAGTGGGTCAGGTGTTGATATTAAAAATAAAGAAGGCATCTCCTGACCACGAGCACATGTGCTTTTTAGATGGCAGAGCGCCATCTAGTGGAGCAAAAATAATCGCAGTGGTTACAGCCTTCTCCACGCTGACGAGCGCCAACAGCGCGAAACGCGTTCGTGGGTGGCTTTTCTTGATTTATCAATAAATTGGGTTGGCCAAATATCTCGGAGCAAGTTAAATAAACGTTTAGTTTATTTTTGCTCCACTAGATGGCGCTCTGCCATCTAAAAAGCACATGTGCTCGTGGTCAGGAGATGCCTTCTTTATTTTTAATATATATATACTCCATCAATATATGAGAGAAATAAATATTTTAGGTATACCTAGAGAGCATAGGCCATGATAATCATGGAAGGTTGCGAATGTACTGTTAGTACATAGTATATAGCCTTAATAAGAGTAGAAAGATTCCAGAAACATTGAAAAATAGTACAAAAGTGGAATTGTACAAGGATCAAGTGTATGAATTATGAAAAAAGCTTCTCCTGATAGTGCAGATAAATGCTGCTGACTGTTGTCACTATCTGTTGGAATAAATTCAACTAATTGTGATATTAATTTATTCCATTATTTGCTGAGTAACCATTCCTGACGTGGTTAGAATTTCCTGATTAATCAAGAATAGGTATTTGGCCAATTGTCGAATAATTTAAAATCAACAATTCTTTGATATTTATTCAGAAAGATGGAGCAAGCCATCAGCAACTTTTACTTGCATGATCAGATGTCCTTTCACCTAATTGAAATGTAAGTTGTATATGATGCTTTGTGAAGTAAATATACATATATATATTTTGGAAATAGAGCAATCCATAAATAAATCTTTAATTAAAAAGGCATATATTGGATCAAAATATCATTTATTTTACCAATATTTCAGTTGGCTGAACGCCAACCTTTATCAAGGTGTTATAACATTATGTGGCGCTGAGTTTGTTGTTGACGCACATTAAATATGTTATATTACCTTGATAAAGGTTGGCGTTCAGCCAACTGAAATATTGGTAAAATAAATGATATTTTGATCCAATATATGTCTTTTTAATTAAACATATATATATTTATGTATTTATAAATGAAATAATTGATAATCATTGTTTATAGTGGATGTAACGACAAGATCTTCATGTGAAATGATAAACTACTAGAGAAGAGCCAGTATGTAAATAAGTTGGAAATTAATCACATCACACTATGGTGGACTGCTGACCGCCGAGGCGTGTCATGGTGATAACGTGACATAACAGCTGTCTACAATGTCACAGCTATCTGTGTGTCAACATTCTGCTGTCGTGGTAGCAGCCAGTAACTCCCTGACAACTCTTTCATACCACATACTGCTAGGCTTCTACCCCATTCTTTCTGTGGATAGTCTAACCATATTTTTAATGCACAGACATTTGAAAGACAATAGTAGACATGACATCTGCCTGGTAAACAAACACTGTGGGTTCGATTCCCATCCCTTGGACTCTTTTACTTTTCCGTTTATCATTACTCTCCAAAATTCATCCATTCATACTTCATCCCTAAGGTTAGAAATAATCGTTATTTCTCCTTAAAATAAATTTCGATTTTTTCTTCAAAAGAAACATGCGGGATAATTTTCAAAAGTCGTTCTACAATCATAAGCCGAATTATATTGTATTATAAATTACTTTATATATTATTTAAGAACAGAAAAATATGTTCAGGGTAGCCTAGTGGACATGGCATCTGCCCGGTAAACGAAACACTGTGGGTTCCCATCCCTGGACACTTTTATTTTTCCGTTTATTATTACTCTTCATAATTCATCCTTTCATACTTCATCCCTAAGGTTAGAAATAATCGTTATATCTCCTTAAAATTCGATTTTTCGTTCAAAATAAACACATGCGGGATAATTTTTCAATGTCGTTATACAATCATAAGCCGCATTATATTGTATTACAATATATAAATACAGTTGCAAAGAAAAGTAGATGGACAATGAGAAAAGAAATTAGATAGACAATTTTAGAGATAAATGTAACAACTACAAAGATAGATGGAAAATTTGCCGGGACTAAATCAATCCATGGAAGTAATGGTCGCCTCTCCCGTCAAAATAAACGTCGGGATCTGACGCCATCCATTGACCGTCGCCGCAACTAGCGGCATCGGGTCGGTGACAAAGCCACAACGACGAGGACCATTAGCCCGAAACCATGGTCTCTAGATGGCCGCTTATCAGTTTGTCAAAGTTGGTGTTGTGGCTTTGTCACCGACCCGATGCCGCTATTTGCGGCGACGGTCAATGGATGGCGTCAGATTCTGACGTTTATTTTGACGGGAGAGGCGGCCATTGCTTCCATGAACTACAAAGATAGTTCATAAACAGGCTACGTTTCAGGTAAGGAGTTGCCTCATGGTAACATTATATCAATTCGTTCTCTCATATTAATAAAGTTAACGCAATAATTGCTTTACATCTATCCACACATACGATTCAGGTTAATTAGGTTAATAGATGAAATGCCTGTAAATATAACTTCCCAACATATATCAAACTGAATGATGGTTTTTAAAAATTATTTTCATAAGAAAATTTCCCAAAATAGATAAATAAAACTGTTAATATATACATTATGTGTCTTTATTTTCATTTTGAGGCTTACAACGATCTTGTTTCTTCGGTTCTATTGTAAAAGTCTTGTGATCAACGAGATATAGGTTATCAAAGCTCTCTCCCCGCCCCTATATTCATCTGATAGATTTACTTGCTCTTTCACGATGAAGATACACTCAATTAATATATAGATATGTTAATATACATTCATGGACAAAACTTAGGGAAGTAGAAAGTCTTTGATGTCGCCATTCGTCTGTATTTTTAAAGGAGACAGCGGTAATTTTGTTCACACTTGGTTATCTCGTGTGTCTTCAATAAAAGTCACTGTAATATCTTTCAGAGTTATTGCCTGAATCACGTTATACATGCTGAAAGATATAACTTCCTTGAGTTTTATTTTCATGAGTGTATTTTCATAAATTGGAGTGATAAATGAATACCTCTATTCTTATCAATGAGCTGACAACTAAACAACACATTTTTAAGTCTTTTAAAAAGAATAGAAAACTCACCTTTCACACCAAAATGTCTTTAAGATGTCTAATATTCTGAGGAGAATTGATAATAAATGCAAATACATATTAAGAAATATATTAAAATTATAAAATATTGTGTGTATGTTCACGATGAGAACTTTTTAAATATCTAAATTGCATAATTTGAAGTAATATAAACTATTCTCTCCTGGTTTATATTTCAGAGATAGTGGCTATAGCTGAGCTAGGATTGTTTGGTTGTGTACATGTGTATAGTGTGTTTTTAGCTTAAATTCTTATCAAAATATTCTAAAACCTTACGCAATATATTTCTTTATTACGAAAACACCACGAGCTTTCGGGCTTTCTCTCTTCAACAGGCAAAGGTTATAATCTAAGAGTTGACTATAATTTTATTATATTTTAATTTTTGCCTCTAGAAGAGCGAAAGCTCATGGTGTTTTTGTAATAAATAAACATACTACGTAAGTTTTTCGAATATTTTTTATAAATCCTAAAAAGAATTTCCGCATTGTGTCTCGGTCTCATACAATTCTGGCCTTAACTACCCGTTTCATGATTTTTCAGGATACCTGAATGACCAGTTTGTTTGTCGTTGAGGTACAGCTTGCATTTGTTGTCTCCAATAATGTGATCTTAAACAGCCAATCAGCATTGAGATAGCCAATAAGCGAGCATATTCAATAGCTCAGTGGTTGAATCGAGGTTGTTAATCAAAGTATTAAATAAAAGCCGATAATATCATTAGTATTTAAAATATATTTTGTGATTGATTATTAACTCAAGTTGAAGGCTTCAAACTTTAGGTTGGTCGTTGAGGTACAGCTTGCACACGCTGACAAGGGCCAACAGCCCGAAACGCGTCCGTGGTTATCTTTTCTTGATTGATTAAGAATAGGTATTTGGCCAATTCTGGAATAATAAAAAAGAATCAACGTTAATAGTTGATATATATTCCGATAGATGGCGTAAGCCATCAGAAACCTTCGGTTGCACGATAAGTAGATGCCTTTTTTATAATTTATGCACCTTATCCCAGTACAATATCACATTTGTGCTATTTTTTCACATTTTTTAAAAAGTTAATCGAAATTTTTCTTTCATCATAAATTCTTATAGAAACGATAATCTTATTGTAAAAAAAAATAGAACATCAATAAAGATCTCTTGTATATCTATCCTATCTAAGATGTCCAGATTCCCGACCATTAAAAAGTTTGTAGCGTTCTCAATCAGGGGGTTCGAGACGTGGCCTAGAGGCCAGTGCGGAAGCAGTTAATAACCTCATTAACTTTATCTTTTAATTAAGCAAATAATGTCCTGAACATGGCTTCATTAATATTGTACAATATACCCTGCCTTAATGTAGGTAGGATGTGCAAATTTATCTTCCTTTCTACTTTACACCCCCACAGTGTGGTTTATAATTATATACGTTTTTTCTCTTGTTTATATTCACACTGTTGTATAGCGGTTTATGTTGTTGGTGTATTTTTATTAGGAAGTGTAAAGGAAGTAGAGAAAGGCTTTGATGTTGCAGGTGTCTTTTTTTGAAGAAAACAGAGACAATTTTGTTCACACTTGGTTGTCTCTTGTTGTTTTCAATAAAGTTCACTGTAATATCTTTTCAGAGTTATTGTCTGAATCCCTATATACATGCTAAAAGGTACAACTTCCTTAAGTTTTGTCCATGAGTGTATCTTTCAGAGTTATTGTCTCAATCCCGATATACATGCTAAAAGGTACAACTTCCTTAAGTTTTGTCTATGAGTGTATTTCACCGTGAATATATACGACAGCCTTTATTGAAGAAAACCTATAAACACTGAGATAAAATAATATTCACCTGTCAATATATTTACATATATATAGAGGGGTAGGTGAAAGGATTAACTAAACCGTTTGTTTTTCGACCGCTTCGACCCGGGTTCGAATCCCACATTGGACACTTTTTACTGATTAAAAAAATGCTTCAATGTCCCCCGATTCTTGCAAAAGTCCAACTTCACCAGCGAATGCAAGTAAAAACCGGGGCTCTGGCACATTTGTAAGTGCAAAGTCGAACTGTTTTTCACATGTGTAGACATGTGGTGCACTTACAGTAAAGGCAGTCGCCTACTTCTACCCACCATGATTATCATGGTTTGTACCACGTGTACTAGGGATAAGCAAAAAGAAAAACATATAGGTATTAAATAAGAGACTTCTCCTTTTAATTGTACATCAGAACAATGCATTATGTATCATCCTTTATTATACAGAGGGGGGGGGGGAGAGAGAGTACATAACAATTCTTGATTAATCAAGAATGGGTATTTGGCTAATTCTGGAATAATTAAAAATCAACGAGAATAGTTGATAATTATTCCGATAGATGGCGCAAGCCATCATCAACTTTCAGTTGCACGATAAGGAGATGCCTTTTTCTTAATTTATGCACCTTATCCTAGTACAATATCACATTTGTACTATTTTTTCACATTATGTATATGTATGTTATATACCAATTAAACAGATTTTATTGACCGCACTGTCGATGTATGTTATATATTTTTTTACGACAAAACGATCTTTATTGAGCAGAGAGTCAGTTACAAATTAGTGGCCAGCGGGGGAGAGGGTACAAAATCTCTTTCTATAAAATATTTTTAAATATCAAATTTTGTTTTGTTTAAGACACATCAGGCTTGTTGCGGCCGAGAATAAAATCGGCGGGACTGAATCTGTAGAGAGGGTCAACCTTCAGGCATTCGTTATTTGCTTTTTCAATCATTTTCTTTGTAACAGTGCAATCTATGTATCTGTGCTGGATGTCAGGGGGTCCGTTGCATACGGTGCAGGAGGGTTTTCCAATTCTTCTCGGATGTGGCAGAGCTCTCAACTTAAGGCGCTGGATCGACCGCCGGAGGTCACTCTTCCCTTATAAAAACTCATTGTTTTTGTTTCCCGATGGCCGGCTCAAATCTTTTGTACGTTATGTAAATAATCTTTTGTTTTTCCTTATTCTACTCGCCTTAAGCCAGGCAATACTTTTATCAAATTATGTTTTTTTATATATATTCCTTAGCTCAATTAAAGAAATCTCTGATCAAGACTATTATTATTATTGCCACGACTGCATAACAATAACATAATGATACTCATGCTATAAAATAATTCCTTGCATAAATATTGAGTAGAATCAATCATTCCTCCAGGGAAAAGTGTCTTTTTGAAAACATTTTTATTGTTCTCTAGCTTTCGGGTACGTACGCCCTTCTACAGGAGAAAACATGGTATAATGATGTACGAAACGTACGTACGTAATTACGAAAAGCTGGAGAACAATAAAAATGTTTTTCGAAAAGACACTTTTCCTTGGAGGAATGATTTTTTTTTTGCTTATCCCTAGTACACGTGGTACAGGCCATGATAATCATGGTGGGTAGTTAGCGACTGCTTTTTACTGTAAGCGCACCACATGTCTACACATGTGAAAGCAGTTCGACTTTGCACTTACAAATGTGCCAGAGCCCCGTTTGGTTACTTGCACTCGCTGGTGGGGTTGGACTTTTTAAAGAATCGGGGGGCCATTGGAGCATTTCTTTTTTTTTTTTTAACAGAAAAAAAGTGTCCAATGCGGGGAACGAACCCGGGTCGTAGTGGTCGTAAACCAAACGGTTTAACCAGCCTTCCATTTTACTGCCTGATTTTACTCAATAATGATACTCATGTATCCAAAATATAATTAGAATATTCCAAAGTCAACAACAGAAATCATTCTTAAATATAAGATGTATATTGTCAGGTAGAAAATTAGGAAATACAAACTTCAGGCTGACATGACTATTTATTTAAGACATAAGCTAAAATGTATAAAAATACAAGAGAAACAATAAGAGAAGTATACAGAGTAGAAAAATATATAAATATTTTGCTACAATTATATTTGCATATTCTTCCGCTGATGCTAATGCGTTATTTGATGTTATTTGTAACATATGTAATGCAGATTATCATCGCTAATCCAATATATTTTAATTAATTCTCAATAAGATTAACTGTTACAGTCTCTAGTCTTTGATACGAATTAACAATATATATATATAGAAGCATCTATATGCAAATATTACATATATTAAACAAGATTTATTAGTGCGCCATCTATCTTTGATAATGTTAACTATTTTAGAGCGTATGTTTCTTTCTTTATTTATTTTTTGTTGGAAGAGCAATGCTCGAAGAATGTGTATACGTGTATAACTAAAATATTTTATTCATTCCAATATAGGCCTTTTTATTATCTAGTTTATATAGCTTTATTTTACCAAAGTTTATTTCTGTTTATTTCTTAAAATACCCTTTCCAATATTTCATCTTTGGTATCATAAAGATAACATTCAAATGCAATATTACAGCGGTATGGTAGACTAAACTGTCGAAACCGCTAGGAGGGTTTGCCAATGATGAGCCAGGCCTTCCCATCATTTTTATAATTGCAGTAAAGGCAGTACAAAATTGTTTTATCAGATAAGAGTAATATGCGATGTGTTATGTAATTAAAGTAAGTAAGAGGGGTGAATTCGTAACCAATTTAACTTTACATATTATTTATTATTAATAGTAATTACATGAAACATATCTTGGTATATATGTCTACATGAAAACAACAAAAAAATATTTTATATACAAGTTCCTTTTCAAACACGAGCTCATCTATAGCCATTTTTACTCTGTGTAATATTCCAACACGATGTTTAAAGTATTTGCATTTTGAAATTTTTAAAGCAACAATTTCATATTTTCTAAATAAAAATAACTTCCTACTTCCCTTACTGCGATGTAAAATCATTGGAAGTGCCTGAATCATCAGTAATGAGCTCTCCCAGTGGTTTCGCCAGTTTTTAAACAAACCTACGCTTCATATATAGAATATTGTTTTGTGGGAGATTTTGCTTATATACCACATACTGGAGAATCTTGGTTATGGGGTTTAACCAGACTATGGACTTGTATATTTTGGGAATAGTAAAATTATATATAAATGTGTTTCATTATATTTATTTTAACAAATATGAACCTATAAATTATAATATTAAGATTTATATAGAATTATAAAAATCATTTTAGAATATATATTTAAAAAATTAATCAAAACTGACCTTTTACTGCATTGAGAATGAAATTGAAAATGCTGGACCTAGCTCATTAGTCATACCTCTCCCAGCGGTTTCGCCAGTTTAATTTTCATATTTATTTATCACTCTTTTTACATATTTCACGCAACGCTTTATATTTAATTTAGAGATTAGTTTATAAAGATGGCTAAATACGTGTTATTAATATAATACTATCAAACTAGCTCCTAGATAGAGCTTTCACATGGTAGCTTTATTACATATTTATAAGTATTTAATAAATATATCTAGGTTTAATAGACACCTTTCTAAACCTAAGTGTACAGTTAAAAAGCGAAAATATAATTGAGGAGAGATTCTTTGGTTGCTAAGTATATTCTGGAAGATACACTCATGAACAAAACTTAAGGAAGCTGTACCTTTTATCATGTATATCGGGATTGAGACAATCATTCTGAAAGATACACTCATGAACAAAACTTAAGGAAGCTGTACCTTTTAGCATGTATATCGGGATTGAGAGAATAATTCTGAAAGATACACTCATGAACAAAACTTAAGGAAGCTGTACCTTTTAGCATGTATATCGGGATTGAGACAATAATTCTGGAAGATACACTCATGGAAAAAACATAAGGAAGTTGTATCTTTTAACATGTACATCGGGATTGAGAAAATAACTCTGGAATATACACTCATGAACAAAACTTAAGGAAGTTGTACCTTTTAGCATGTATATCGGGATTGAGACAATAATTCTGAAAGATACACTCTTGGACAAAACTTAAAGAAGTTGTACCTTTTAGCATATATATCGGGTTTAAGACAATAACTCTGGAAGATACACTCATGGACAAAACTTAAGGAAGTTGTACCTTTTAGTATGTATATCGGGATTGAGACAATAATTCTGAAAGATACACTCATGGACAAAACTTAAAGAAGTTGTACCTTTTAGCATGTATATCGGGATTGAAACAATAATTCTGAAAGATACACTCTTGGACAAAACTTAAAGAAGTTGTACCTTTTAGCATATATATCGGGTTTAAGACAATAACTCTGCAAGATACACTCATGGACAAAACTTAGAGAAGTTGTACCTTTTAAAATGTAATATTTCATTATATTTGTAATTAAATTTTTAAAAAATAGAGAAGAACGTTATAATTTACATTTATAGGAAATTCGCCTTTATATAATCAAATAAGAAGTGGTTAATGTTTGAAATAAGTAATCTCAATAAGTTTTGCCTATTAGTGGATATAAAATATTATAATTGATGATAACAAAGAAAGAGTTTTGTAGTTGTGTTAGTAAAAATAAAAGAAGTGAATTAAAGAGTATTTCGAAAGGTTTCTTCTCTTTCGTCGGTTTATTAATTTATAATCTTTGAGAGATGAAAGGAGCAGTCTTCCGAAGTGTTTACCCCACAGATCAAGGAAAGGTTATATTTTATAATTAGTCAAAATTAATTATTATAATATGATTAATGTAATGATACAGAGTACATATTGAGGCCGTGCAGAAAAGAAGTAGAAAAGAAGAAGTGGGCAAGCCAAGAGAAGAGGGTATGCAGGGGCCCCTTCAAGGAAGTGTTGATTGACAAATTCCAGAGGAATGGGTGGCAGACAGGGAGTCCAGCTGGTGTCGTCGTGAAGAGAGGAGCCTAGATAGCGGCCGGCCTGCCGAGGGTTTATACGACGAGAAGACATGGCAGTCTGGGGGGAGAAGTCTCTCTGGTGACAACGGGACCTGCAGCAAGGAGAACGGCGGTAACAACAGACGCGGCAAGTTGGCTACGAGGAAGTGGGCTCCGGGACTGTGTGGATTAACAAAAGGAGGACGGTGCAAAGAAGGACGAGGAGGAACCTACTGAAATTTATAGTACTAAGCTGTATCCAAAACGAACCCACATTGTTTTCTCAGAAACCTTGCACACAAACATCGACGGCTGAGAAGAGTCGTAACAATATAATACAACATAAAGTTGCTAAAGGATGATAATCATGTACCGAAAAAGGAACTTCCCCCTTTGAATGATTTTCAGAACAAGGTAATATGTGTGCTAGCACCCTAGTAGATATATTCACTAGTGATGATAGAGAATGAACCACATCACCAGTTATGGTAAATTCAGACAAAATTCCAGAGTATGTAAATATACCAGTAAGATGTATATGCGCGCGATAAATAAAAGTTGAACACGGAATTAAATTGTAATCACTGAGTTATCAGCAACGTGATTGAGTTCGGCACTCCTGGGTGGCATTAAATGGTACACCAGACAAAGTTTAAAATGACTTTCCCAAACGGGAGAAGATAAATTTGAATGAAATAATGGAGCACAACTCCCCCTGGACATCTCAGAATGTCCGAGTATTTGTCTTCCTTGGAGGCGGTACTTGATGAATGGCTTTCCACAGCCTCCTTTGTTATTGGTTGCCGTTATTGATTGGAATTCTTTAAATTATATACGCGGTGTGTGTTTACATGGACCTTTCTATCCGTCGTGGTGGACTTGGTTAAATTATATTATACTCAGTGTGTGTTTACATGGACCTTTCTATCCTGCGTGGTTAACCTTTTATTTAATTATATATATACAATACCGCTATAATTTTACATTGGGCTGTTTTCCTTTTATACCGATACTAAAGCTTGAAAAGGTATTTTAAATGAAATATAAACACATAAGCTTTAAGAGAACACACAGTATAAAAATATATATAATTATAAATATATAATGTAGAGAGGATTAAGAGACAATTTATATGGGATTATCTGCGTTGGGTATGCTGGAACTGTTGGGGTAGATCAATTCTTCTGTTTATACTGTTATTGTCTTTGGAGATTGTAGATTCTAGAATGATAAAGCGTGACCGAGTGAAAGCTTGCCTCTCTTTTTAAAAAGAATACAATAAAATCTACAAATATTTCAAACATATTTTCAATCAAATATAATTATTTGTAGCTATATATTAAGTCATTAAGATAGAGTTTGCCTGGCTGGCATTGATAGCTCTTAGAATTAAGACACACTTGGACCAGAAATCTTTTTGAGAAAATTGTATTTTCTAACGACGTTTCGACAAAAATATTTTGTCCTCGTTAGGAACAAATAAATATCAAAACCATTTGGCAAGGCTTTAAAAAATATTTTAATAATTTTCATTGAATTGCCAAATGCTTTAATTTTTATTTTTTTCCTAACGAGAACATAAGAATTTTGTCGAAAAGTCGATTTAATAAAAATATTAAAAGATTTAATGGCCAATGTATTTTGTAATTCTAAAAACTATATACAAGGTTATCCCAAAAGTTTGTAAATACTTGCAAAAATTGAAATACCAATATTATTGGCCGTTATGTATAATGTCTTTGTATTATGTATAAAGTAATTGTATTATGTATTATATTATATATTCGACGTAATAATATTATTTGCCAAGTAATAGGAAAAACAACGTTTTAAGAAAGACACGAACTTTTGGGATAACCTTATATTAAATATGAATCTATGATTTATTTAATGCTTGTTATAATTCAATGTTGCCAGTTGAATATCCTCTTTACTGGCCGAAGTGTCTTTTAATTTTAAGAACTATATATCAACAAAACACCAACAACATCAAAGCCTTTATTTAGGGCCTCTCGCCCTATACAGGATTCGCCAGTTCACAAGGGATGGGGAGAACACTGTGTGGCCTTTTTCCGGGATATAATCCTGTGGAATCCAAAGAAATATATATCAAGTATGATTCTATTCTACTGTTTATGCTGTTATTGTCTTCAGAGATTAAAGGTTTTAGAATGATGAAGCGTGACCGAGTGAAAGCTTGCCTCCCTTTTTGTCCCAAAAGTTCGTGAATTCATTAAAACATTTTTTTTACTTATTACTTGGCGAATAATATTATTACGTCGAATATATAATAATACATAATAATACAATTACTTTATGCATAATACAAAGACATTATACATAACGGCGAATAATATTATTACGTCGAATACATAATCATACATAATACAATTACTTTATACATAACGGCGAATAATATCATTACGTCGAATATATAATAATACGTAATACAATTACTTTAAACATAATACAAAGACATTATACGACTCGTACAACACGGCGAATAATATTGGTATTTCAATTTTTGCAAGGCATACATGTATGACAGCGTAAGTGTCCCTAGGGGGACATAGCGCTTCAAATTAAAATAAAATAAAAAATAAAATGTGAATCTATGATTTATTTAATCATTGATATAATTCAATGTTGCCAGTTGAATATCCTCTCTTTTGACATAAGCGTCTTTACATTATTAGTTTTACTTAAGGAACCACTTTAAGTAATTCCATGAACATTATAAAGAATGAAAAAAAAATCCAAAAATGCTAACTATGATCGATGTAAAAATTGATTAATTTCTGATGGGAGCTGCTTAAAATTCCACAGAGCTAATTTGATGATCAATATATTTTATTCAGCACCACCGCCTACAATACCCCTTTCTTAATACCCGAGCGTTAAGAAAAAAAATATTTAATGAATATTAAATTAAAAATTAAGCAAATTGTGTTTATTTTAGCGATATATAAAGATGTTCCTATATTTTAAAATATGATAATTTGACAACTTGTTAATATGATAATTAATTTGGTAAAATTATAAATAAGAGGCAATGTGCTGAGGGAAGAATTTATATATATATATATAACGACAATATACAAGTTTTCTGATGTAACTGTCCTTCGACAGGTATAACTACGGTAATAAAAAGGCTTTAGAAATTTAGCAAATATATATATGTCATAATATATACTCTTCCAGGAATAATAAAACAAACCTAGAGCCATCCCAGAGAGAGATGGGATGTAAAGTCCGGTCAATTGAGACAGCAGCGACATTCCAAAGGGGCGGCAAATGGGGGCTGCCCGTCAACACCTGGGGACTATTTTTGGATAGTCGGGGGGTGGTACACACGACAAACAGTCGTTCAGCGGATATAGAACCTCGCTCCCGCTCTCTCTCGGCTGGCTGCCTGGGTTATTGCTCTACCAACTCGTCGTGTGATTATTTCTCTTCTCACCACATTATTACCACTATATTGCCACATATATATACATGCAAACATATACATTAAGTATCTTTTCATTTAAAAAACGCTAGCTTTCAAGCGATAATCGCTCTTCAACGGGCTTAATAATATATCGACTTTATCCTACCAGAAATATTTCAAACGTGCGCAGCGTGGATATTTATAACTGGAAATTTTTAATTGGTTTTTAATTTAACAATTTCAGGAAATCCATAAAATTGTTAAATTACAAACCAAAACCACGCTGCGCACGTTTGTTTTTGTAAATATTTCTGGTAGGATAAAGTCGCTATTTTATTAAGACCGTTGAAAAGCGATTTTCGCTTGAAAGCTAGCGTTTTGAAATAAAAAGAAACTCATTGGGAGAAAATATTTTGTAATTTTAAAACTTTTTCACAATTTTATCATGAATAGAGATATACATTCAGTGTAGCATATAAAAGAAAAATAATCCAATACAGTATTAGAGCTCTGAAGAAGCGGTCTGGTGGATTAAATTGGCGAAACCGCTGGGAGGGTTCACCACTGATGAGCCAAGCCCCTGCAATATTTTTCATCGTGGTGAGGACAGTTGAAATTTGATTTATTTGTGGAAATAAACCTTCGCGTTTTTGGTGTTTTCATTTTATGTATATAGATAGCGCGTTATTTCTGTCTATTAATATATGAATTTGTTTGATTTCTTAAAAATTCAGTAGCATAGTTAAACCTGTCGAAGGGTTGTTGAGCCTAAAAACTTGTATATTGCCGTTATATATAAAAATTAAAATTCTTCCCTCAGAGAACTGTCTTTTATTTATCTCATAATTCATTTATTTTTGTTTACCAAAGGCATTTCAGAGATATCTATCTAGATATGAAGTTCTCTGTGGAAACAGAGGTAAGTTTTGATGGTTTTTATCCAAATGGTTCTTTGGTAATCCTGGTTTAAATTATACCAATTAGCTGTTGTTTTCTATCTTTATATTTGGCTTATACAAAGGGTCCCTGACATGTTCTATATAAACAATAATTGAACGCGTTAAAGTAATAAATTATAGGTTTTATGATATTGCCAAGAGTAAATAATAAAAGGTGCGAAATCTTGAGGCGATATGGTTCTTTTAAGGTTTTATTATTTCGCCTAGCTTTCGTGTATTTCTCATTTAGAAGAACAGAAATGTTCGTAGCTCGGCAAAATATTAATACCTTAAAGTAGCCTTTCGCCTCACGAATTCGTGTTTTGATAGTATATACATTTTTTATCCCTAGTACACATGGTAAAGACCATGATAATCATAGTGGGTAGAAATAGGCGACTGCCTTTACTATAAGTACACCACATATCTACACATGTGAAAAGCAGTTCGACTTTGCACTTAAAAATATGACAGAGCCCCGTTTAGTTACTTGCACTCGCTTGTGGGGTTGGACTTTTGCAAGAATCGGGAGACATTGGAGCATTTTTTTTAAATCAGGAAAAAATGACTAATGCGGGATTCCATTCCAGTTCATAGCGGTCGAAAACCAATGGTTTAGACTATCCTTCCACCAACCCCATAAGATATTATATATATTCATTATAATCAGCTTATATCAATGATGAATATAGGCTGAGACTGCAAATAGATAAGACAATCAATCTATATATTTCATATTTACAAAAACAGAGCAAAATGTCAATTCCTTCTATAATAAAAAAATATATTCCAAGAGAAGAAACTTAGAATTCGAGGTGTTCCAAAAAAAGATCGATAAAGAAAGACTCCAAAAATACATTTTTCCGCACCAACCTTAATATTTAACCAGCTGCCTCAGAAGCTACGAGTCCAGGGTCATATTTAATAATTTATTTTATCATTGATAGCTGTTATAAATATCATTATATTCCCCTGGAACTTTGCCTTTATCACATTTTACATTTTTTACAAGTGCGCTTCAAACAATGTTAGGAAAATATGATTTCCTATAAATATTTTCCATTGTGATCCAAAGTTACTGGAATTTATAAACAATAGAATTTTTTAGCACCAGTATAAATCTTCTTTTAGATTGTGCATGCAACTTAAGATATCATCATAATGTATCATCATTGATATTCTCTCTCTCTCTATTTATTCCTATATTTATCAATTATATTACCATATTTACTTATATTTATATTTGTTCTGTATTTAACCTTATATAATCTTATATGGACTTTGAAATGAAGAAGTTTCAATCTCTCTCTCTAACCTTTATGATTAAATATCGTTTTGTGAAGATATATAAACAGTAAATATATACAGTTTTTGTGTATATTTTAACTTTTAAGGCAATATTTTATAATTATATTTTTTTCAATTTTTTAATTTGATGCTACTCAATTGTGGAATTTGAAGCAAAAATATATATTTTTAAATATTGAAGTTATTATTTTTTTAACTAAACAGTCTAGAGTTTACTTATTTGTTGATTAAGCTACATATAGAATGGAATGTGAAAAAATATTTTTCAAAATAGAAAAATAGTCCAAAAAAGTGTTGATATTAAAAATAAGAAAGGCATTTCCTGACCGTTTACATGAGCATTTAAGATACCAGAGCGCCATCTAGTGGAAAAAAAATAAACTAAACGTTTATTTAAATTGTTCCGTGAAATATATTTAGTCAACCCAATTTCTTGATAAATAAAAAAAGAACCAACTATCTACGCGTTTTAGACTGCACCACGCTGATGAGGGAAAACAGCCCGAAACGCGTACGTGGTTAATTTTACTTGATTTATTAAGAAACTGAGTTGGTAAAATATCATGGAACAAGTTAAATCAACGTTTGTTTTATTTTTGTTCCACTAGATGACGCTCTACAATTTAAAATTCTCATGTGAACGGTCAAAATAAGCCTTTTTTGTTTATAACACACAAAGAATGTAATATATATATTTTCTTCCCTTTTCAATATCATTAATATTTGAAATATGTAAAAATTAATTTGTAAATAAAAATAGTATATATCATCAATTTATTATGGTGATACTCCTGTTGAAGGACTGACAAGTCCTTGTGTGTGAAAACAAATATTTAAACAAGTAACTTAACCCTGGAATCTTTATTTATTTTATAATAAGCCTTTTATGTTTTTTAATAGACTGATATGTAAATAAAAAGAGAATTTAAGGGAAATATTAGAGATGTACTATAATAGGATATTCAAACGGCTGTTTATTTGATTTTTAAATAAAAATATCAGACCTCTAGGGAAAAGTATATTCTCAACAACCTTTTAATTCTCTAGCTTTATTTATTTATTTATTTATTGTTACAAAAGCACGAAGTCCAAAGGACTATTGTGCTGTGCTAGTATTATTTACATATATATATGATTAATTATTTACACGATGGATTAGTAGTGTTTTGTAAATTATTGTACAAATAGTTATAAACTTAACAAAGTTCACATAAGATAGAGTAAATACACAAAGAGTATTTGGTAATGTTTCAAAGTATCTACATACAATTTGATTAGTCAGAGGGCAAGTTAAAAGTAGATGTTCTGGTGATTCAACATCTAAGCGGCATTCACATGTTGGATCATTGATAACATTCAGTTTGAATAGGAAACTTAAGAAAGGTATTTTGTCTGTTAAGAATAAAGTAGTGAATTTCTCTAGCTTTCGGGTACGAACAACCTTCTACAGTAGAAAACATGGTACACCCATACCTCGCTTTGCGTCGGGGTTACGTTCCAAAAAAAAAACACGACGCAGATTGAAACAACGCAAAGAGAAAATAAATTTTCTATATAGAAAATTTGCGTTGCTTTTTAGTTAGAAAGGGAATCCTAAAATTTTGATGGCATGGCGCAATCAAAAACAAAGGTGTTGCCATATTTTAGGAAAAAAAAAATTTAAAGACTCGAATCCAAAACATCGAAAATTCTAACGACGCACAGTGAAAAATCAGTAAAAATTAAGCAGTGACGCAACTTCGAAAAAAAAACTCAAAACGAAACGACGCAAAGCGAGGTATTGGTGTATAATGTTTATCCTGTAGAAAGACGTCCGTGCCTGAAAGATAGAGAAATAAAAAGGTTTAGAAAAGATAATTTTCCCTGGAGGTCTGATGTTTTTCCTCTATATTGGTACATGGGATTATTTTATTGTATTTGATATTTTGATGAATGGATTAAAGGTTAAATCCCAATGGATGGCTTCTAATCTTATTAAATATTAAAAAGTTATCTATTATTCCATTTGAAATGTAGATCCGACGAAGACAGTGAAAAGTTAAGTTAATTGACAAGATATGTAATGAAGATAGTATCAGATGATATTAAGAGGAATAAGGTCTGTTGGTAGCTATCTAAAAAACACGAATTAGGTTATATATTTAAATAAAAAGGCATATATTGGTTCAAACTACACCTATCCCCCGATTTACACGGTACTTGTTTTACACGTTTTCGCTTTTACACGGTTTTCCAAATAAGTTTTTTTTTTTTGTTTTTATCGCACTATACTAAATGCTACTGTGATTGAACACATGCGCTGTGTACATATCTCAGCGAGGAATCCCGAGCTTATGTGCTGACTACATATTTTAACCTGTCAATACATTTTATTTTTATTTCTGTGTACACCTATTCCCCGATTTACACGTTTTTCTCAGGAACGTATCTACCGTGTAAATCGGGGGATAGGTGTATCATTTATTTTACCAATATTTCAGTTGACTGAACCTTTATCAAGGTGTTATAACATATTAATGTGTGTTAACAACAAACTCAGCGCCACATAACGTCAACAGAATTAAGTTTTAAGGTTATATATTTTTGTGTAAACTTTTCAATCAAAATATCGTGATCGAAATCAAACACTTTGGTCAGTATATATATATATATATATATATATATATATATAACCCGTGAAACAATATTCTCTCCTCATCACAAAACGAACATAAAAACTAAATTAGACGTAAAACATGGTGAAGGAAGACGAGATTCTTTTATTGATGCATAGGTGCAAGCTTTATAAGTCGCGCTTCATTACTCGCCTGTTGAAGGGTTTTTACCCGAAAGCTTGCACCTATGCATCAATAAAAGAAACTCGTCTTCCTTCACCATGTTTTTCGTCTAATTTCAATTCAGGAAGAATTCTTTATCTATAAAAACTAAACGCTAACGATTAAAATCCCCACAAACTAACGGACTCGGGTTGATGACAGAGCCATAACAGCTTTGGTAAACTCCTAAAGCGAAATATTGAAAATAAAGTTTCGCGTAAATGGCCTTCTTCAAACAGTTATTAGATGGTGTTTAGATTTTGTGTCAATTTTGACGAGAGAGGTGACCGTTATACATAGATAAAAATGTCCTCCCCAGCAATTATTTTATCTATATGCAGCCATAGAATTGACCAAGCAGCTTTATCAGCTAGATACATCTTTGATAAATTCTTAAGATTCCATGATTCCTCCTTGAATCTCATATAATCAAGGACTGAAGAGGCATATTAGCCTTAAAACCATGGTCTTCAAGTCGGCCATCTGAGTTTGCCAGTGCTGGTGTTGCGTCACCGACCCGAGTTCGCTGGTTTGCGTAGACAGTCAATAGATGACACTTAGTTTAAGCGTCTATTATGACAGAAGAAGTAACCTTTATGGATTGGTAAAATTGTTTTCTGGGGGTAAAATAATTTAAAATAGAACGGCAGTATGATTGAATGATTGTACTAATGAATGAAAGGGAAGATATGAAGTGCTAAAAAGGGATAACAAGATGAAAGTCACTGGAGACCAGAATCTGATCAAGAACAGAGAACCTGAGAGATAAAAACACATATTTGCAGATTTTCTTTATTAAGGGATTGGGAGGCAAGCTTTCACGCGGTCGCGCTTCATCAGGCCACTGGCTCCGCAAAGGTGTGCAACAGATACAATAGAGATTCAGAAAAATACATTTAAAAATACCTTAATAAAGAAACTCTGAAAATATTTTAAATTTATTTAACTCAATCATAATATTATTTGCATCAATATTTCATATAAAAACATATATTAATAGTTTATATGTAAAAAGAGCGTTCCTGGATCTGTAAAGAAAAAAAAAACATTTTTTTTGTCAGAATATTTCGAGAGATTGCTCCCTCTTTATCAATTTATTGCATTGTAAACTTAATATACAAATTATTGTAGTTCACTGTGCAATAAATTGATAAAGATCAAGCAATTCCTCGAAATATTTTGAGAAAATGTGTTTTTTACCTACGCCTTTTTTTGTATAAACTTATTTAATGTATCGCCTTTTGACTTTAACTTATTAATAAAACATCTCAAAAATTCATTTCCTTCTTTTCTATATATAATGTACTAATTTACATTAATTATTATAATTTTTATTCTCGGAGCGTAATTATATTGCCACTTGGAAAATTAGGAAAGACAAACTTCAGGATGACACAGCAATTTATTTAAGGCAAGAACAAACTATGAAGAATAAACAAAAGATAAACAATGAGGGAAGTTACAGAGTAGAAAAATATAAACATAAAAAAAATGATACTCTGTTAATAAAATAATAAATAATTTGTTACAATATGAATATATCTTGAAATATACTTCCACACAGAAAAGGTTTCAACTAAATTTAATTAAATTTTATAAGATTCAATATTAATTTGACTCAAATCAATATATTAGGTATCAATATATAAGTTTTATTTAAAATTTCTCAAATTTATAATTTAAGGTTCAAATAAAATATATATATTTCGAAATAAAAGAAAAATAAAACCTCTAAAATAATCTAAACTCTATTGCTAAAACAATTATTTAAGGTGATACCATTAGAAAAAATAAAAGAAGGGGAATGTACAAGATAAAACGATCAAATTAGATGATAAAAATTTAAAATATACAGACGAACCCGTGTCAAATCCTTCCATTTGTTATCGCAGCCGACCAATCAGAATGGAGAAGAAAGCCCCTAATGGAAAGGGGAGCTCAATTACTAAACAAACCAGAGTTAGAAGATTGTCCAAATTTACATAATAATTTTAGACAAAATAAATTAATGTAGCATTGGATAATAGGGCCATGAGTTTTCCCGCCTTGTAAATTGCCATGCGTCGCCATTTTGAGTAAACTGATCTTCTGCAAAATTTATTTTTTTTTGCGCTGACACTTTACCTCGCTCTAGATGGATGACTTTCTATTTTGAGATCCTGCTAAAATATTTCATCTTTTTTTTTTTTACTTCGAAGTATGTAAATCATTCTGCTTTATTCTCTCTTCAGATATTTATAATTTATTCTTTGTGAAAATAATTAACTGGGAGACTACTTTGAAAAATATGTATTCGCAGAATTATTTCTTAGTAATACAGCAATATAATTTATATTGGGAAATATTTGTGTAAAAAATAAATAAAATTATATTTAAAAATTATTTTAACAAATATAATATAATATAATCTAATAGATATAAAATATAAAATAAATAACAAGATAAATTAGATTTGACGTTATATTATTTTTTAATGATATACTAGTGATTTTTTCATTTATTGAAAAGAGTAAATATAATTGTAATTTATCTTTTGTAAATATTATGGAGGAAAATTATTAATATTATTATTTGTGTGAATTTTAAAAATAAAACATCAAACTATAAATAAAATATTATATATATATCAATAATATAAATTATAATTTAAAATTTTTAAAAATGTTTACTACATATTTCACAAAATATTTTCTACATATCAATAAAAATATTAATATTTGAATATATGGAAATTTCAACACAGTTTGTTTGACAAGATATAAAACTATATTTAAAAAAATAGATTTTCAGATAAAATATTTTATGTTTAAACCTAGTCAAACATCCACTAATATTTTCCGTCTTTCCCATATATACATTTTTTTTAAATTTAGAAATTTGAAATTCACCAGAATAATGAATATAAATTGTATAAAATAAATGTATACATATGAAAAATTACAGAAAAACGTATTTTTAGACTAGGCAAGGATATTTCAGTATTCAAAGATATTTGATGTGAATAACAATTGGAAAAAAAATATTTTATTAGTTTTTCAATACCAATCTCAAGCTTGTAAAAGATAATTACATTTGACAAATAAAAAAGCTTATCTAAAATATTATTTTTTTAAATATTTAAAAGGCTTTCAAATATTGAGATGGTGCTATTAAATTGAAAGATGTATTTTAATATTTAAAACGTTATCATTAAGTTTTAAAATATTTTGTTGCACCAAGTTTAGAAAAATATCAATTTACTCAATTGTAAATGTTATCACTAAATTATGAGAAGGTTTTTGCGGCCAGTTTTTGATAGCACATATAATATTCGCGTTATTTTATAAATTTATATTTTATTATTACTCTTCATTTAAACAGTTTTATTATTATCGTATTTATTTTATTTAACAGTTGGGAGAGACACGCCATATCCACAATTTGGATAATTGCGTGTATATCTTAAATTATATACAATTAACACAATTGAACATTGGGAAGTATGAAAATTAAACGTTGTAGGTATTTTATTTAATTTTTTTTTTAATTCTCTATCTTATTTATTTATTTATTTCAACACACAAAGCGCGATATCCCGGCTAGGGATAATTGCGTCGATTTACATTTTTAAACGGAAGCAGTTATAAACATATTATACAAGAAAAATTATAATAAAAAAAGTTATGATATACAAGTATGTACATTGGGATATTATGTATATTAGGAACCTGAACCTTTCAGGTTAGAAAAATAATCATAAATATTTATAAAAATGGTTGAATCTGTGATAATTATTACTGGTATTTCTCTAGTGTATCTTTAAAAAAGGGAAGTTTGTTTAGCATAAATAACAGAAAAATCAGCCAATCCAGATGAGCCTTTAACACCATAAATATTTATACACAAAACTTAAGGAAGTGAAGAGTCTTTGATATCATATGTTTTTTTTTTTTTTGTGAAGATGACAAGGAATTTTGTTCAGATACTTGGTCTTCTCGTGTATCTTCAATAAATGTCACTGTAATATCTTTCAGAGTTATTGTCTGAATCCCGATATATATGTTAAAAGATACAACTTAAGTTTTGTGCACGAGTTCACATTGCCAGTGACCCCAGTCTGCTAGTTTTCAAAGATAGTCAATAGATTAAATATATGTTGTTCAAATCAATAAGCCTGAGGGATAAGTATCTTTTGCCAAAGATACTTATCCCTCAAGCTTATTGATTTGAACATTCTATTAGGGGATTAACCTATTAGATGAAATATATATTGGAGGCTCTTTTAACTAGGAAGAAATCGCCTTTCTTTATAAATTATTTAGATATCAAATGCAACCTTATAAATCTTTACTTCCAAAGCTTCAGTGACCCGCTGTCACTTTTTAAAGATAAACAATTCTTATAACTTTTTTTAGGTTGTGTAAATATAGAATATAAATATATTATATGATGAATCATTAAGGTATAGCCATACTTAGAAGAAATTTGAAATCTCTTCTTAACAAAAAAAAAATCAATCTCTCTATTTATATAACTTCGGATCCCAGTATACAATCTACCAAACACTAAAATAGTAGAATTACGAAAAGGGTATCTTCTTATCGTGCAACTGAAAGTTTCTGATGGTTTGCGCCATCTATCGGATGAATGGCAACTATTCGTTGATTTTTATCCAGACAGATGGCGCAAGCCATCAGAAAATTTCAGTTACATAAGAAGTTGCCTTTTTCGTAATTTATTTACCTTATCCCAGTACAATTTCACATTTTATTTTGTACTATTTTATTCTCAAAAATAGTAAGAGTTGCGAAGTACAGCGTGCACCATACTGAAAAATCTCGATGTCTGAAACTTCTACTAGGTTGGTTTTTCATAATTTTGGAAGAAATACATTTGAAACATATTTTAGGATACACTAAATGAGCGTCATTTTTGGAAATTCTTTCGGTGAATAGTGAAAACTATCAGCAATATTCAGTTTTATCTTAATGAGATGTGTTTAAATTCACTACATAGCTGCCATGATCAGCACACCAAAGAGGGATACTGCAGTCCCAGATGTCCGGCCGAGAAATGTACATCGATCTTGCTAACATTCCAGGACAAGTGTCGGACCACATTCCAAGGCTTTCATCGATTGTGCCGCTGACTTGTGCACTTCGACATGGCTACTTCACCCCATTCTTCCGGCTACCTCTGTAAACTAATGCTTCTCTATTATAATACAACTCTATTCAACAATTAAATATCTGATTTGGTTTTCATAATGTAGAAGCTTTACTTTACTGATAACTCCATTCATCGCACTGGCTCTGTAGCCTACTGCTTTCTCACTCACAACACCACTCTATTATCCTTGCTAGCTCTGTATCCTACTGGTTCTCTTTCATAACACAAGTCTATTCAACAATAAAATCTGATTTGGCTTTCATAATGTAGAAACTTTAGTTTACTGATGACTCCATTCATCATACTGGCTCTATAGCCTACTGTTTTCTCTCTCATAACACCACTTTGTTCAACAATAAAATATTGTTTGGTTTCTCATCATGTAGAATCTTTACTTCACTGATCACTCCATTTCTCCATGATAGCTCTGTAGACTACTGCTTCTCTTTCACAACACCACTCTAGTCAGCAATAAATCCCGTTGGGTAGTTGACATATGTTTTCATAATGTAGAAGCTTTACTGATGACTCCATTTTACCTGCTATCTCTGTAGTCTACTATCTTCTCTTTTACACAGCATCATCATATTCAACAATAATATCTTGTTGGTTAGTTGACAGTTGTTTTTAATAGGGTAGAAGCTTTACTTTCCACCCTGCTAGCTCTGTAGATAACTTATTCTCTTTCCTAATTCCACTCTATTCAACAATAAATTCTTGTTGGTTAGTTGACATTTGTTTTTAATAGGGTAGAAGCTTTACTTTCCACCCTGCTAGCTCTGTAGCTAACTTATTCTCTTTCATAATTCCACTCTATTCAACAATAAAATATTGTTGGTTAGTTGACAGTTGTTTTTAATAATATAAAAACTTAAATGATCACTCCAATTCCTTAATAGTTCTGTAGTTTACTGATTCCTTCACAACCCTTCTCTATTCAATAATAAAATCTGATTGGTTAATTTATTAATATAATAATATTTTACATTTGATTTTCATAATTAAGAGGCTTTACTGATCACTCCAGTCTTCATGTTAGCTCTGTAGTCTATCGATTCTTTCACAGCCCTCTCTATTCAACAATAAACATTGGTTAGTTGTTATTAATATATACAGTCATCAGCGTCATAATCAATTCTTTCTTAATCAATTCTGTCACCCTTTGCTTTGTGAATGGAATAAATACCCAAATATGGCCATTTCTCATAACCATCGGTGGTTCAGTGGTAGAATGCTCGCCTGCAACGCGGGCGGCCCGGGTTCGATTCCCGGCCGATGCATTTTTTTTTTTTACAATTTTTAAAACTCATTTATATATTATACAAGAATGACATCCACGGCACCAATTTATAATTGTAACGAATAGTATTTGAATAAAAGCATTTAATCGGGTAAAACCCGGGCGTTGCCCGGGTCATTCGGCTAGTATATTATATGTAGGATCTATACACCATCAATTATTCAATGTTCCTTAAAATGTATTTCCTATTTATATATAAGCTACTTAATTTATTCTATGCTTTTAAGCTTTCAGAAATATTCCTTTTTTCATTAGTACCACGAGAGACGTAGGATAAACTTCTCTATTCAAACACATTTTAGATAATTTATTAGTAAATTAAATTTAATTGCTATCTATAGTTAATATTTTACACAAATAAATTTACTGGCAATGCGTTTCTTTTAAATATCATCAAATATTATCTCTACAGACCTTACTGCAATGATATGAGTTATTGAATGAGAGGGCTTGGCTCATCAGTAGTGAACCCTCTCAGCGGTTTCGCCAAATTAATCTCTAGACCGTTCTACTATTGTATTGAATTGGTTTGGAATATACCCTGTATTTTCTATGGAAGGCAGCTTAGGGGTGTTTAGTGAACTATGGACATGAGCTTATAGGTCTGTAGAGGAACATACATATAATTTCAAGGTATTGCATCGAGCAAAGCTCTTGCGTATCTTATGTTTGTTTATAGAGATGTAGCTCTTGTAGTTTCTACAAGCGCGCGAGCGCAACTCTACATTTTACCATTTTGATCTTTTTCTGATAAAACATCACTCCAGGTGATCATTCAGCTTATATATCTCTTATGCTTCGTTTATATAGTAAAAATAAAGTTTCCCGAGAGTTTAAAAGCTTAGAATAAATAAATTAGAGTACAAACCCCAAGTTGAAATTATATATTTGTTTTCCAAAGTTACGGATAACTTCATCAATTATTTACCGAATACTCAAAGTTTACATTATACACAGAATATTAAAGATAATATATACCGGTTGTTGTTGTTGTTGTCGTGTCCAAAGAAGAATCTCAGATGTCTCCATGCATCTCCATCACAGCAGCAGCAATATCCACTATCTTGGGTGTGTAAAACTGCTGCTCTGGGTTTAAGTCAATTTTCTGCAAGGTGCAGTCATTGCTGGGCATGAGAATATCCTCTTCATTGGAAAATGGGTGCCGTTGCCACGTTAGTCACCTTGGAAACGAACCAGAATTTGGTCGAATATTCCAAGGGTCCAGAGGGGACCGCAGGGAGGTGTGGTCGGACTTCTCCCCCCCCCAATATATACCGGTACCATTTATATTTAAGAAATAAAACTATCAAAATAAAACAAACATACTACTATCCTTACTGCAATGGAAATTTATTTGAGGGTTTGGCTCATCAGTGGGAATCCAACCTAAATGTTTGGCCAAGTTAATCCACCACATTGCTTTTTAAAGCTCTAATACTGTATTGAACGATTCTATATATACCATACTGAATGGTGGAATTCTAGTTATTGTATTCAGGTAACCTATGAATATAAGCTTCTAGAACAATATAATTACTACAAGATTTTATTTTAAATGCAGGTGGGGGCAATAAAGGGGGGTGTAAATTTCCTACATATGTTTTTTTTTATAAAAATAGAGATGGTATACGCCACTTGGAATGGATAGATTGTTTTAACATCTCTATTTTTATCAAAAAAACATATGTAGGAAATTTACACCCCCCTTTATAATTACTATAAATAATTGAATTGAGCAATGCGGTAAACAATAAGAACAAGTCCAGTTAAGCATAAATTATAAATCACGCTTTAGACACATTTTATTCTAATTTAAATGATACGACACATTTCTGTGTGGAGATAAGTGTCTTCTCTCATACTGGATACATTTTATGGATTTTTACAATTTGATTTGAATCTCCGTTATATGAATTAATTAATACAAGTTTCTGGATATCAGTTTCTATTAACATTTATAGATGGACATTTTTCCGGGAGGGTCGCCTCTCCCGTCAAAACAGACATCTAAAACCAGACGCCATCCATTGACCGTCGCCGCAACTAGCGGCTTCGGGTCGGTGACAAAGCCACAACACCAGCTTTGGCAAACTGAGAAGCGTCCACCTAGAGACCATGGTTTCTGGCTGATGGCCCTCGTCAGTCTAGGGCGGACTTTATTCCATGAGAGGGGTTTAGCTGGCAAAGTATGTAAAAGAAAATGCTTCAATAGTTTCCAATCCTTGTAAAAATCCAATTTCAGCAGCAAGTGCAAATAACCAAACGGGGCTCTCTATGGCACACTTGTAAATACAAACGCCGAATTGATTTTCACATGTGTAGACATTTAGTGCACTTACAGTAAAAGCAGTTGCCAAATTATACCCACCGTTATTATAATGGCCTGTACCACGTGTACTAGGGATAATAGAAAACATCATAGAATATATTCAAATCGTTGTGTTACAAATTCAATACAAATAATACACATTTACAAAATATCCGACCCAATGTGACAGGTGGAGTTAAAAATCAAATCATTTGTAACAATTAAATTTATTGGCAATGTGTTTCTTTTTAATAATATCATCAACAACAACAACAACAAAAGCCTTTATTGAGGACCTCTCGTCCTATAAAGGATTCGCCAGTTTACAGAGTAATTGAAGAGAAGAGAACTAAGAATACAGAGAGAAACCTATAAGTAGTAGGTATAGTGTAGTATTTTCTACACTGTGACTATATACAGCAGCAGCAACAAGCCTTTTACTGGAATCAAAGTCCCATACAGGATTCGTCATTCTAATCCTTACAAAGATTATTTACATATGATTATTTACATCAATTAGATTATGTATATAGCTTTCTTTTCTCTTCAGCCGTCTTCCAAAATTTGAACAACGCAAACGCTCCAGCTCTGTTTCTCACCACCTCATTCAACAGGAGCTCCAAAGAGTTAATAATATCATCAAATATTATCTCTACAGACCTTACTGCAATGATAAACGTTATTGAATGAGAGGGCTTGGATCATAAAAGTCCTCTCATTCAATAACTTATATCATTGCAGTAAAGTCTGTAAAGATAATATTTGATGATATTATTAAAAATAAACACATTGCCAGTAAATT
Organism: Cordylochernes scorpioides; assembly: GCA_030710605.1. NCBI lineage: Eukaryota > Metazoa > Arthropoda > Arachnida > Pseudoscorpiones > Chernetidae > Cordylochernes > Cordylochernes scorpioides. The sequence continues at coordinate 11,077,224 of CP092872.1, forward strand.
TATTTATTACATATTTTATCGATAGATGACAATTAAATTTATAAAAGAAAATAAAATCAACATATATTTGCTGGATCTCAATAAATATAAATGTTAATAATAATAATTTGTATATAAAAATAGTATATATCATCAATTTATTATCGTGATACTCCTGTTGAAGGACTGACAAGTCCGAAAGCTTGAAAAAAAAAAAAGTTGAACAGGAAACTCAGCCCTGGAAGCTTTATTTATTTTATAAAAATATAAATGTGTTAAGATATATATAAGCCATATCACAATATAGATATAGCACGCGACATAACAATATATGATATGTGTTGACAGGAAAAACCTTTTCTAATTATTTCTCGACGTGTGTGTGTTCTTTTTCTTTATTCTGTCTTATTGAATCTCTCGGATTGTTTTACTTGGGTCAAATAATACCGCGCTATATGATGTCTTGTTGTACTGGGCTTATGTAGTACTGTAAACGTCACTATGGACTTGTATAGTAGTGGGTACTACTGTACTACGTTTAGAATAAAGGCTTAGCTATAACTTATACTTCTGGGTGCTCCTGTTAAAGGGCATGTTAGTATGAAAGTTAGAGAAATATGAATAGTAAATTATTCGAAGAACTGAATTATGAAAAAATCTTAAGTCTCTTGTCAAGAGAGGGATAGAAGACCAGGAAATCGTATTTGCAGCCGTGTGGCCCAATTTTAGGGAGCCTCTCCTCGCGCGACTCTCGCCTGAACACAAGACAATTCTGATCCTCGACACTGCCATCGAGCATGCTCGGGACTGCGATTCCATTATTCGCGAGGGATTGTCCGAACTCAGGGTGGCCTTAAGCTCCTGATGAAATCCAGACGTCCCCTCGATGAGAGCTCCACCTGATGTAAATATTAAATGTAAATATTTATTTATCATTATATTTTTATCACACTTGCTCTTATAACTCTTTGTGAAGTGTAAACGTTGACGAGATGTCAATAAAGTTGTTTAATTGTCACTGATGAATATTAAAAGAAACTTAACCCTTGATTTGAGTATTGATTTTATTGAATTATAAGACGGGGAATGAGCGTGTATTATATATACTGTGAGAATATAGTCTATTTCTTACATTTGTAAGTGCAAATTCGAACTGCTTTTCTCATGTGTGTACATGTGGTGCACTTACAGTAAAAGCAGTCGCTTACTTCTACCCACCATGATTATCATGGCTACCTGTACCACGTGTACTAGAGATAAGCAAAAAATAATGTTTAGAGTTAATTCTACCTAGAGTTACACGTGTCAACGATGTTACAAACTCTCAGTGTGATGTAAAGGTTTATACGGGGGTGAAACACTAAACAAGGATATCATATTGACTTTTTAGGATGTTATGTTGGAGATGTTTGGTGAGAGAGAGAGAGAGAGAGAGAGAGAGATTTATAAATATTTTATTGGCATCATACTAAGGTCAATGGTGGTAAACCAATACCTCGCTTTGGGTCGTTTCGTTTTGCGTTTTTTTTTTCGAAGTTGCGTCGCTGCTTAATTTTTACTGATTTTCAACTGTGCGTCGTTAGAATTTTGAAGTTGCGTTGTTTTGGATTCGATTATTTAATTTTTTTTTTTTGAATTTTTTCCTTAAATATGGCAACACCTTTGTTTTTGATTGCGGCTTCACATATTTTCACTTTGCGTCGTTTCAATTTGCGTCGTGTTTTTTTTTGGAACGTAACCCCAACGCAAAGCAAGGTATGGGTGTATTATAAAATAATAATAAAAAAAGGATAAAATAAAAGAGTAAACTATATACAGTTATACTGAAGTAACTCATTCAGTACTTTTGTCTGAAGATGGTAACAGCGTTGTTACAGAAACGTCACACATTATTTATTTGGATTTGTTCTTATTACCTTGTGTTTATAATATATAATCCAAATATATTGTGCCTTATCTTTCTATAACAAGTTCAACTTATTTTTTCGATATGATTTGCATAAATAAATAATCTTGTTGAAATGTTAATTTTTGACTGATATTGTTGCATCTTGGCTAATGAACCTATTTTATTTTAATTTGTAATATTATTTTTCATATATTTTAAATTCAAATTTATATTTTATATTTATTTATTTTATCAAACAGAATATATGTATTATAGTATCATCATTTGTATTTAGGTACACTGTGTGACTTCACTGCTCTCTTTGATGTGAGAAATAAATAAATTATTCTGGAGGCTACTTAAAGTAGAGTTATCTCCACTTATATAAATTTGTAGGATGGTTGAAACACGGTCTGGTAAGATACAAGACCCGGCACAGGAGAGGATCAAGGGTGAAGAGTTTGCCAAGCCGCAACCTGGTGCAACAATATATACAGTAATGACGTAAGTCCAGGAGACTCCCCCAACGACAAAGAGTCCAGACGTCACGTTCTTTCACAGAGAGAGACAATACTGTGGAGTGTCTAAAATGTCGAGATGTTATCATTAGCTGGAGACAACAGAAGGCTTGTTGGAATTATAAGAAAATGTAAAATGTGTTGGATAGGTCATGTCCCATATTTAATAAAATGGTAGATCAAACTCTTGCGAAACCGCTGTGAGGGTTCACCACTGATGAGCCAGGCCATCCCAATATATTTTCCTCTCAGTAAGAGGACAGAAGGAAGATGTTTCATTTATAAATGAAAAATTTCCGGTAAAATTATGCCATTTCTTCTATATAGGAATTTGCTGACTTCAACCTCTAAGTGAAAAAAATATAAAAAGTGAAAAAGTTAAAACAATTTATTCTGAGATTTTGTGTTTCTTTTACCGAAAACATCTCTAGAATCTATAAAATTCTCGGAGAAATAGCCGTGAAGTTTTTATTTTTACAAAATTCTGTTAATCTTTTCTTTTTTACCTTTCATCTCAGACATTTGGTAATCCTCCGGATTTATTGAAAGTTTGGAAATTTTTCAGATAGTTTTTACACACAATTTTTAAAAGGGATTTCTATATAGCAGGTGGTTAAGGGGATATATAGTCAGAACAACCACCTCACCAGGGTTCGAATCCCGCAATATGCACTTTTTAAATTAATGCTTTAATAGCCCCGATTCTCTCACATGTCCAACCTAACAAGTGAGTGCAACTAACCAAACAAGGCTCTGATACCTTGGAAGCGTATAGATTAACTGATTCTTACATATGTAGAATTGTGGTCTATTTAGAATTTAAAATCAGTTTAAAAACTATGAATATTATGTCCATTACTATGTGTCTTTAGAAATGTTAAATATATATATAAGTTGACAAAATCAACTCTTTGGTATAATTACTTAAATAAAATAAAACGAACGAACGAAGAGGAATTTCTTATTTTAATATATGCGAGCTTTCGGACCGTGACGTCCTTCTACTGGCTATAGAATGGAAGATATGAACGACTATACATAGAGCTAAAATAAGGTTATTATATATTATATATAAGGTTATTGAACATTCAAATATTCAAGTATATTTCTACGCCTTACAATTCTAAAATAATGTTGTTTTTTTAACTCTATATTCATATGAAGAATATTGTCAACGCTCGGCTCAAGAACTCAAGAACCTTCCCACATTCCAATCTACCAGATCCCTGTTTGTGTTAGATCAACATATATGCTCAATATAGATGGAAATTTTCCAGGGGAAGATATTTATATATTAAGATCAAGGTCGCCTCTCCCGTCAAAATAGACGTCATAGCTAGATGGTGTCTAGTTATGGCGTCTATTTTGACTGGAGAGGCGACCTTTATCTTAATAGATGAATATCCTCCCGGCAAAATTTCCACCTATATTTTGGCAATAGATTTGGCCCAGCCACTTTACCAGCTAAACACCTCTTTGGCAGATTGTCAAGATTCCATTAGATCCTGTGTGGATCTCATGGAATAAAGTCCGCCCTAGACTGACGAGGGCCATTAGCCCGAAACCATGGTCTCTAGGTGGACGCTTCTCAGTTTGCCAAAGCTGGTGTTGTGGCTTTGATACTGGCCCGAGGCCGCTAGTTTGCGGCGACGATCGATGGCGTCTAGTTCTGACGTCTATTTTGACGGGAGAGGCGACCTTTGTCTTTATAGATATATGCTCAAGTTGCATATGCTGGCATATATGTAAAGAGAGGTTATAGAACCATCATTCCGCATTTAAAATATTCAAATAAACGATTTATGCGTTTAAGGTAATATTTATCAAAAATGTTGTATCAGACGAAGAGGCCGCTTTCGCTCGGGACCAAGTGAATATTTGCCCAAACAATATTGTGTTAGCCGAAATATATATTTACTATCCATTATTATACGCAGTAACAATAGTAGTGATGTGTGGTTAGCATTGTTGACTTTGCTTAGAAATTTTAAAGAAACTGATTCCAAGAATTTTAACCAAACATTATATTTATTGATTTACAAGAGAGAGAACAAAATATAAAAGAAACTTATAGTAAACAAAGGAATTTTTCTTCTAACGGCTAGCACCTATTTACTTGTAATATTACATACATACTCTGTAGGAACAATTAATTAATTAAATCTAATATATATATACAACAAATATAATGATACCAAAATAATAAAGCTCGAATAACATATGGCGAATAACTTTACTATTGATATTTAAACCGTTGATAAAACATACAAAAATAATATTGTGATAATAAAAAAATGCCCCAATGGCCTCCAATTCTTACAAAAGTCCAACCCCACCAGCGAGTGCAAGTAACTAAACGGGGCTTTGGCAAATTTGTAAGTACCAAGTCAAACTGCTTTACACATGTGCAGACATGTGGTGCACTTACAGTTAAGCAGTCACCTACTTCTACCCACCATAATTATCATGGTATGTACCACGTGTACTTGAGATAAACAAAATAAAATATTGTAACAATGAAATTATTAAAACAAAAAGTTAAAAAAAAAACGCCAACTAAGATCATATTTGCCCATCCAATACTGTATAATTCTACCGAAATATAGTTTATTTCATCCATATATATTACGGGACAGAAACGGCTCTACTTTTGTTTGAAAACGAAATATGCAAATTAGGATATTTTCGGACTTATTCACATATTAGCAACACATGTTAGCAACGTAGAATTTTACTGATTCAACACCATGTATGAATATTTGAAAGTGGGGTTTTATTAAACTGAGCTGGTAATTAAAATGCTCAGTATATAAGACATGTATTATATGAAAAAAATGATAAACAAGCCAAGAAATATCATAGAAGAAGCTTCCGTTTTTCATATGTTTATATGTTCACATCTTCATTATATTCTCAGAATATATATACAGTTAAACCCTATCTATAGCGCCCCCTCTAAATAGCGCCTCCCTCTCTATAGCGCCAGATATCAAATACGTAGTACGATGCGATTTACGTTAAAGGTTACCTATCTATAACACCCTATTTTGGGGAGTCCCAAGAGGGGGCGCTATTGACAGGTTTAACTGTATATATACAGTTAAACCTTTCTATAGCGCCCCCTCTAAATAGCGCCCGATTTTGAATACGTAGTACGATGCGATTTACGTTAAAGGTTACCTATCTATAGCACCCTATTTTGGGGAGTCCCAAGAGGGGGCGCTATTGACAGGTTTAACTGTATATATACAGTTAAACCTTTCTATAGCGCCCCCTCTAAATAGCGCCCGATTTTGAATACGTAGTACGATGCGATTTACATTAAAGGTTACCTATCTATAGCACCCTATTTTGGGGAGTCCCAAGAGGGGGCGCTATTGACAGGTTTAACTGTATATATACAGTTAAAACTTTCTATAGCGCCCCCTCTAAATAGCGCCCGATTTTGAATACGTAGTACGATGCGATTTACATTAAAGGTTACCTATCTATAGCACCCTATTTTGGGGAGTCCCAAGAGGGGGCGCTATTGACAGGTTTAACTGTATATATACAGTTAAACCTTTCTATAGCGCCCCCTCTAAATAGCGCCCGATTTTGAATACGTAGTACGATGCTATTTACATTAAAGGTTACCTATCTATAGCACCCTATTTTGGGGAGTCCCAAGAGGGGGCGCTATTGACAGGTTTAACTGTATATATACAGTTAAACCTTTCTATAGCGCCCCCTCTAAATAGCGCCCGATTTTGAATACGTAGTACGATGCGATTTACATTAAAGGTTACCTATCTATAGCACCCTATTTTGGGGAGTCCCAAGAGGGGGCGCTATTGACAGGTTTAACTGTATATATACAGTTAAACCTTTCTATAGCGCCCCCTCTAAATAGCGCCCGATTTTGAATACGTAGTACGATGCGATTTACATTAAAGGTTACCTTTCTATAGCACCCTATTTTGGGGAGTCCCAAGAGGGGGCGCTATTGACAGGTTTAACTGTATATATACAGTTAAACCTTTCTATAGCGCCCCCTCTAAATAGCGCCCGATTTTGAATACGTAGTACGATGCGATTTACATTAAAGGTTACCTATCTATAGCACCCTATTTTGGGGAGTCCTAAGAGGGGGCGCTATTGACAGGTTTAACTGTATATATACAGTTAAACCTTTCTATAGCGCCCCCTCTAAATAGCGCCCGATTTTGAATACGTAGTACGATGCGATTTACATTAAAGGTTACCTATCTATAGCACCCTATTTTGGGGAGTCCTAAGAGGGGGCGCTATTGACAGGTTTAACTGTATATATACAGTTAAACCTTTCTATAGCGCCCCCTCTAAATAGCGCCCGATTTTGAATACGTAGTACGATGCGATTTACATTAAAAGTGACCTATCTATAGCCCCCCTTTCATAAAGCACCCTATTTTGGTGAGTCCCAAGAGGGGGCGACAGGTTTAACTGTATATATACACAGTTAAACCTGTAGGTAATAGATTCGAAGCGTACGAGGATGCGTATCTTATAAGTTTTAATAAAGGCGAGCTTTCGGGTCAATAACCCTTCTACAGGACATTAAAACTTATAAGATACGCATCCTCGTACGCTTCGAATCTATTACCTACATTCTTTAGAGGATTTCAACCTTCTTTACAGTTAAACCTGTCTATAGCGCCCCCTCTAAATAGCGCCCGATTTTAAATACGTAGTACGATGCGATTTACAATAAAAGTGACCTATCTATAGCACCCTATTTTGGTGAGTCCCAAGAGGGGGCGACAGGTTTAACTGTATATATATACAGTTAAACCTGTCTATAGCGCCCCCTCTAAATAGCGCCCGATTTTAAATACGTAGTACGATGCGATTTACATTAAAAGTAACCTATCTATTGCACCCCTTCTCTATAGCACCCTATTTTGGTGAGTCCCAAGAGGGGGCGACAGGTTTAACTGTATATGTATATTAATAATAAAGAAGACAGAGCGCCATCTAGAAAAGTTCATGTGAGCCTGGTCAGGATATGTCTTTTTTATTTTTAATATCAACACCTGACCTTTTTTATATTTTAAATTATTTTTCACATATATATTAATTTATAATTAAAAATACATATATATATCAAAATATCATTTATTTTACCAATATTTAAGTTATTTCAGTAACATACATAAATATGTCATAATACCTTGATAAAGGTTGGCGTTCAGCCAACTGAAATATTGGTTAATTAAATGATATTTTGATCCAATATATGTCTTTTTAATTAAAGATTTATTTTTTGATTGCTCGATTTTCAAAATATTATATATTAATGTGTGATATATAAGATAATCTATTATTTGTCAATTTATTTAGGTAATTATCTTTTAAATACCTTAATTTAAATATAATATTCACTGTGTTGTCATTCATTTTTCTAAAATATGCATATTAACATTTAAGACACAGAATATGTAATTATAATATATTATCCTTCACAAAATATTATTAAGAGACTCTCTATATATTGAATATAATTAGTTTAATATTTGTCAAAAATATATTTCCAAACGAAATTTAAATAAATCCATACGCCATAGAAAAAAGTAGGCTAAGTGAAAAAGAGCGGGAAAAGAATTTGAAAAAATCGTCTGCACCTAAATTTCTAGAAATTCCGTAATACATTCAGCAGCACTGGCCATATATTTCATCTAAATAATTTTAGAAAATAAAATCCCAAAAGATTGAATTCTTGAGAATTTCTTCTCTCTGTCTCTCAGGAGATTGTTTGATGCTTTTTTTTTTTGCCTTTTTCTTTTCTCTCACACCATTTCCATTGGATTTCTTTAATCACCGATATTTCTGACGTTAATCTCTGTGGTTTCAGAATGAATCAACACACGCTACCCACGGCTGAATAAATTGGGTGAGTTGTTTACTTACTCTGTACCACTCCACAAAATATTGCCAATAAACTCGACAAAATATATTGGTAGTAATCAAGATAAAATTGTGATAAACATTTAAAAACTACAAACATATTTCTTCACAATGATTTTCTTTTTATTTTGAAATGCTTTCATATTATTTATTCATAGTATAAATTTCGGCTACATGAACTCAGTAGAATTTAGTTTAAATATATAAGGATTAAAACATTACATGAGGAGCTTCTTTTTATAGTATGAAATTCATAGTATAAAAGAAGCATAAAATACTATTTTACAAGAGGTTTCTGCATTTGGCCCGCTTTATTTATTTATTACCAGTTACAAATAAGACACGCTATATCCGATCTGGATAATTGCGCGTGAAACTATTTACAATAATTGTAGTAGAGTAGGTAACAGAATTATCAAAAAGAAAATAAACAATTAAGAACATGAGCATTGAATAAACATATCCATTAAACAAATATGCAACAACATAAGCAGATAGAAGAAATCGCAAGGTAGTTATTTACATTAATTTAGCCCGATGGAGAAATAATTTGTGCATTTTAAACTAAGAAAAAACTCATTGTGAGAAAATATTTTTAAACATTTTTCACAATTTTATATTGAATTATTGATAGAGATTTATATTGGCAGTATATATATATAAACAGACAAAACTTGTGTATTTACATATATTTTTAGGTAAATGCGATCGTATTTCAAGAAATGAGATAATCTCCACACAAAATATTAAAATAATAGGATATTATTGCATGTAAATAGGTAAAATATGATGATATTTTGATTGTAAATGGTAAATCTATTACAATCACAGTTAGTACATTGCAATCAAATACGTTATCATTATTATCATAAATATCTTGTAGTAATCAATTTAATATATTACTACTGATTATTTTAATTTCCTTATAAATTCAAGAGAGCAACAAACAAGGTTTTGATTTGAACAAAGAAATACTCAATCAATTCATTGTTCCTGAGTTTTGGTATTAAATCTTTGGGTAACCCTCTTATAAATGCTTTCATCGCAATTATATCAAATAAAGAAATAATCATATTGAATAATGTGCCTTATAAATATACAAGGAATATAGCAATGAAACCCAGGACTCGAAATACCTACTGTTGGAATGTCCACTTTCCAGAGCGTTAGACAACAGACAATAAACAATGTTGAATATCCATATCAATTTGTAAATACCAGAGAGAATTGTCACAGATTTAACTATTTATGTAAATATATTTATGATTATCTTTCACTTGAAAGGATCAGGTTCCTAATACAGTACAACCTCTTTGTAAAGGACAACACCTAATTGCAGACCCAAAGTGTCCTTTAGGGAGAGATGTCCTCTTACTGGAGAGTTACTAAATTGGAAAAAAAAGGAAAAATATGTCCAGGGTAGCCTAGTGGACATGGCATCTGCCCGGTAAGCGGAACACTGTGGGTTCGATTCCCATCCCTGGACACTTTTATTTTTCCGTTTATCATTACTCTTCACAATTCATCCTTTCATACATCATCCATAAGGTTGGAAATAATCGTTATTTCTCCTTAAAATAAATTTGATTTTCCGTTCAAAAGAAACACATGCGGGATAATTTTCAAATGTAGTTTTACAATCACAAGCCGTATTATATTGTATTATAAGTTACTAAATAGTAAAAATAGTAATTTTGAAAATGAAAACTGACCTTTGTGAAGCTGTGTCCGCTAAAGGAAGGTTCTACTGTATATATTATTGTTTTTTCATCTTATTATTTATTTTCTTACATATAATGAGTTTATAACTGTCTTGGTTTAGCAATTGTATAAATTGATGCAATTATCCTTAGCGGTGATATCGCGTTTTGTGTGTTGAAATAAAGATATAAAGGTATATTTTTGAAAAGACATAAATTATATACAACAATAAATTCAGGTTATATATTCAAGACTTATTTTAGAAAGTTGGACCACAATGAAATACAGTAACAGTATTGATAGAAATTCTCTCCGCGTTATACAGGGTGATCCAAAAGTCCCGCACAACTTTAAAAATTAATAACTCCGCGAATATTTGCGCTAGAGCAATGCGGTAAACACCATTGTGTTCAGAATGCAATGGGATTTTTTATGGCAAATATTGAAAATTTCGAAATTGATTTTAGTTACAATTTCATTCCCTAGATGGCGCTGTACCAGAATCAGAAATTCAGCGGCCAAATTGTTTGATTAATTGAAAAGTATAACTGATCTACACGTATTTTTCATTTTTGTATACCAGGAAAGAATCCTAATAATATCAAATCGTTAATTAATAAAGCACCATTTCGCCAAAAGTTAGAAGAAATGGTTACCGATTTTTAAATACAATCTGAGATATGTAAAATAGGTATATGCAAATTAAAACATGTAGCAAAAAAATATTTATATTTTTGATAGAGTTTTGTCAAATATATTGAATGTTTGAAAAACATAGCTGAATTCAATACACGATTTTTTGAAATGTTAATATAGTACCAAAAATTATGATGGTACTACTAATAGGATTTCTTGCTATAAGGAATGTGTAATTTCTTGAATAATTGGCGACACTCGACTATTTAACTGGAAATTTGTCATGATCCAACAAATGAAATATAGATGGGAGTGACAAAATACATTTGTCGTACTTTATTCCAAATATCCTATGGGCTTGTCAAATGTTATCATTGTTTATTATACTGTACACGATTTTTAAAAATGTATCCCCTCAAATAAATATAATTTTTAAATCAACCATTTGCGTTGAAAAACGTGGTAGTAAAATCATTTTGTATTATTTTTTTTGCCCAAAATTTCTAAAGGTGGGGTGTTACAGAGAATATTCCTTATGCTATTTCTTTTAATGAGCGAAAAGCGATAAATTAAACATAAGGGATAAAATTGTGTGTACAGTGTTATTCGAGAAGTTATAACACTTTGGTCTGCACGACATAATATAAGATGTGAGCAAATGACAAACAAACAAAAATTACTTCTCACAAATAAAAAAGAGACAAGATATGAGGACAGAATTTATTTACCCATAACCCAACACAAAGAGCTGCAAAACATTGGTAGATAATATAATACATGGAAGCTTTTATAACACATGAGGTAACTGCCTTCTCTCTTGTATTAGATCACAATCCTTGCTCAATGTGGCGCCCTTCATTCTCAAACACCGTCTGCAGACGATAGATGACAGAATGGACAGCATCAAATAAAATATCTGATGAAATTGATGAAACGTGCCGTCTGATAGAAGCCTTCAACATGACCAATGTGGTAGACCGGCATCGATAAACACGCGACTTAATGTACCCCCATATCCAAAAATCGCAAGGCGTCAAGTCTGGTGATCTTGAAGGCCACTGGTGTATAAAGTGGCGACTTATCACACGATCTTCACCGAACGTATCCTTCAGCAATTGTTTGGCACCGCGGGAGATATGAGGAGGTCCTCCATCTTGCATGAATGTTATTTCGCTCAGTGCTTGTCTGTCCTGCAATATGGGGATAACCTTTTCTCTCAAAAGTTGAACATAACGTTCACCAGTTACAGAAACGGTTTTAAATGTTCTTCCATTTATTTCTTCAAAGAAAAATGGCCCAATAATAAAAGAAGAAGTGAACCCACACCAAACTATAACTCTGGGCTGATGAAGTGGCATTTCTGTAAAATACCTAGGGTTTTCTGTTGCCCAAATGCGGCTGTTTTGAGTGTTAACTTCTCCGTTCAGAGTAAATTGAGCTTCATCTGTCCACAGAACATTCAACAGCCAGTTTTCATCAATATCAATTTGCCGGAAAACCCATGAAGCGAATTCTTGACGCTTCTCAAAATCGCCGACTTTTAGCTCGTGAAGTCTTTGAATTTTTTACGGGTATTTTTTAAGAAAAATTCCTAGTGCTCTCCAAACTGTTCCATACCAAATCCCCGTTTGTCGAGCACTTACTTCTCCATACGTGGATAACGTTTCAATAGCTTCAACATTCTGCGGAACCGTAGCAACCCCTGACTTGCATGTCGATGGTCTTCCACTCCGAGATTTTGCTTCCAGAGATCCAGTCTTCTCCAAAGTTTTTATCATTCGCCTTAGAGAGTAGCAACTCATGGGTCCTTTACCGCTTCGAATACCTTTAAAGGTACGAAACGCTTGTAAAGCTTCAGTGGCAGATTCTGAATTGCAATAAAAAAATTTCACCAAGAGTGATTTATGCTGTAGTGATGGTAAAATAAATTGTTGTGCATGTAAATAGATGAAGATTATTTGCATTTTTCAAAACCTCATTATGTAAAAATATATGTGTATATAAATTGGATATTTGTTGTTGGCCGAACCAATAACCATACACACCTCATCTCGTTAACGGAATAATGTTCTTTGTCTGGTCTGCCTTTTTTTACTCTCTTTGGAGTAGATTTGTTTTTTGATAGTTTTTATTTATGGAGCTGAACCAGTATGATGGCGGTGGTGGAGGAAGTCAGCAGGCCAACAAGCGGCCGCGTTCTGAGGACGAAGACCTCCTCCCGTCTTCCCATCACCAATTTAAATTCAACAGCATGGCGAACTTGTTCAACTTTGAGTGCCAAACCTTCGAAGCGATCATTGCCGACACCAGCCTGGACTCCCCCGAAAAAATACAGATGGCCACCAAAGGACTGATACTGACTCTCGTCCAAGAGGCAGAACTTCTTCTTAAGGACGCCTTCAAGGGAGCCAGTCTAGGAAAACCCAATCCCACAGCCAACTAAAGGAGCTACTTAGAGATTGATAGTGAATACAATGAGTTGAGTTTTGTATCTTAGCTCGGTCAAATTGGAGTAGCTGGTCCACTGTGGTTTGAACTATTCTAGGCATTTCTCCTCGCAAAACCATATAATCTTCACAGTTCTTTAGAAAAGAAAAACCCCAAGAGTCAATGATGTTATTCAGGTTATAAATAAAGTTGTTTCCCGCTTTTCCCAAAATTGAAACTTCCTAGAGCTGGAACAAGCAAACATAAGGTAATCTTGTCCTGTCCATTTTTAAAATCCGTATCTAGAACTTTAGAATCAATTTCGTAATGTTTAATTCAAGGGACATCCTTTCGGTTTCTGTTCGTAAGATATAGCCCGGAGTGTAAATTTGCGAAGGTCAAGAAATCGCCGTAAGAAAAATATCCTGGATCTGGTTTACAACTCCTATCTGATTCGTCGCCCACAGTGGGGCCGAGTATAATAACGTGGATAAAACTATGGAGTCAAGTAATTTCATCACTGCTCCGAACGATATGGTTCTTGACTTAGATAGTATTCTCCATACTGCGTTTGTAGCAATCAATGCTTTGCTTTTAAAGTGCTGCGCCACGTAAGGAGTTGGATTCTTTATTGTTAAGGGGTAGCCAAGATACGTATATTTTGAGGTAACTGTCAAAGGTTGTTGGCCCCAAAACCAAACGTCAGATCTAGCCAAGCGGCCTCCATTTCGAAACGCTACGATTTTAGACTGGAATTGGTTCAGAGTTAAACTATTTTCCTCAAAATATTTTTTATTAAATTAATCTTTATTTGGATATTTATCTTGTATTCACCACGGAAGACTATATCATCCGCGAACAGGAGCAGGTGTATAGTTACATGGCCCGGTAAGTATATACCTGGCAGGTCAGAATCATCCAGCGTAGCAACCAGATTGTTATTGAAAATAATAAATAAATACGGTGAAAGAGGTTCACCCTGAAGAACACCTGATTGTATTTTGATAAATTCTGTAAAAGAGCCGCTCCATCTGACCGCTGCCATCATTTGAGCATAGTAGTTCTGTTTCTACAGGTAAACTCCGTATAAAAAGAGGCTCCTTCGTAAAACTTTAGATTCGTTATACAGTTCTGTATAAGTTTGATAAATCGCCCACTTAAACCAACAAGCGCAAGCTTTCTCCATAATAGTAGATGTGGAACTGTATCAAACGCTTTTTAAGATCAACAAAGAATGTGTAAAGTTTCCTCCTTTTGCGGTTTGATGTCATTTGAATTAGTGACGTAAGCGTGAAGATATGGTCTTTGCACGAGTAGCCCTTTCTGAATCCTGCCTGGTTTTCCGCTATGAGTTTTCTATTTTCAATCCAATTACTTAGTCTATTTTTTAAAATGGATGTAAAATGTTTTGACAAGTTGCTTATAAGGGCAATGCCCCTATAATTTGATGGTGTAACTACCTTATTAAACGAAGCCTCTAGCCCAGAAGATATTGACAGGGTGGTCCTCCTTCTGACTTCCATCCTGCAATCAGCTTGTGACTCTTCCATGGGGAGACGCTCCAATACTACAAGACCGTCAAAGCCGTGGTGGACCCCCGAACTGAGTCGGATCAGAAGGTTGGTTATCTCCCTCCGCCGTTATAGTCAGAAAGTCCGGTGTTCTATTAGGAATTTCTTCCGCGGTTTATACCGAGCGTGCCATAATCGACTGAAGGCGGCTATACGGAAAGCTAAAAGTAAATCCTGGTTTAATCTCTGCAAGGAGGTGTCATCCGCATACTGGAGTGACATACATCGATTTATCGCCCGGGGCCGCGGCTCCCCCCGAGGTCCGCCACTTCTCAAACATGATAACGGCTCTCTTTACAATCCTCATGAGACTTGCCAGACCCTGTTGAATCACTTTTTCCTACCTGACACCAGACCTCACCCGCAAAGGAATGCAATTTCTGCTCACTCAGACGAACCTGAATTCAAACCCTGGGAAGTTTTGCGAGCCATTCATCGCTGTGGAAAAAGGAAAGCCCCGGGCCCTGACGGTCTTGGTTCAAAATGCCTAGACCTGGGCGGCCCTTCCTTGCAATTCCTGCTGGCCGAATTGTTCACCAAATGCCTTCGTAGGGGCCACTTCCCCCGTCAATGGAAAGAAGGCCGCCTCATACTTCTGTCTAAATCCTCCAATTCAGCCACCAGTCAGCTGGAGAAATACAGACCTATTACTTTATTGAACACTATGGCCAAAGTATTTGAGAGATGTATCCTGGCCCGACTTCAGAGGCTCGCGGATCGTCATGGATGGTTCTTTGAAGATCAATACAAAACCGTATTGGGTACCGTAAATGGTCGTTCAGCGGAAGATGCACTGGCGAGTATCACTCAATTAATTGAAGAAAGACAAGCTCACTGGAGGAAACTCTTGTCATCAGCTCGGACATCAGTAAGGCCTTCGACACTGTTTGGAGGCCGGCAATCATACAAAATCTTGAACGTCTAAATTGTTCAGAGTCTATTACCTGTTTAGTAAAAAGCTTTTTGGAAGACCGGACGGTTTCTTACTCAGCTTGGACAGCAACAGAATGTACGTCCTCCCAACTCGGCACTCCCCAGGGTTCAGCGCTAAGTCCTTTCCTGTGGAACATAGTTTCTCGGACCATCTTCACCCTTCCCTCCATCATAGATAGCCGATTAATAGCTTACGCGGACGACTTCACCCTTATGACTCAGGTTCGTAGTCGCCTGCCGGTCTCTGCCACTAACGCCTTCTTGGAGAGGTTGACATCTTGGTGCACGATAAATGGTCTTAATATAAACCCCATTAAGACTCAAGCTTGCCTGTTCCAATGGCGTAATGTCCACCCCAACTCCGAGACAGGGCTTAGAGTCCTTGGTCAACCTTTAAACATCAAGAAGACTGTCACAATCTTAGGAGTGGAGTTTTACCAGACCCGCGGATTTGTCGCCCACCTACGCAAGATCACACGTAGGTGCAGATCAATAATCCCACGACTCACCCACACCATACAGGGTAAATTTGGAATCTTCTTTTCAGCTGGACGGAGTGTCAGCATGGGGAGGTCGTGCTCTCTCCAGCGAAGGCATTAGGCAACTTAGGAGCCTTCACTGCAAGTTTGCGAAACGTGTACTGAGAGGAGGTCCTTACACACCTACAGTCTCAGCCATCTCCATCACCGGCAGCCCTCCTTTCGATATTATTGTTAGGTCTCGTACGGCGTTCCTGAAGGAAATCAATGAAGGAAATTTTGAATCTAGACCAGGCCCTGCTTCTTTGCCATACCCTCCAGATAGACGTCAACTGTCTTTCAGTCTAAACATCGAGGAGATAACAACACCTATAATATTTACAGACAGATCAAAAATGAGGCTGGGGTGGGCGCTGCAATTGTTCCCTCATCAGAAGATCAGCAGCCCGTTCTCTTACGGCTCCATCCCGACTGCACAGCCTTCCAGGCTGAACTTCTGGCAATCCGCTGGGCGGTCCGTCTGGTGAAGGAAGGTTATGCAAGAAATGCGATCACTATCGCGTCGGACTGCAGATCAGCTCTGTCAGCCATATGTACGTCAGGTCCAGTTCGATCGACATTAGTAGCTAAGATTATTTTCGTACTGAGCACCAACCAAAACGTAAATCTGTGTTGGGTGCCGGGACACTGCGGCATCGACGGAAAGGAAAGAGCAGACAGAGCTGCTAAGAACGCGGCCGTTTTGATCTTAGAGCCATCATTTTCCATTCTGCCTAGAAGCCTGGCCCGTAACCACTCACGCGCGGCAGCCCTAGACGCATGGACGGAGGTTTATTGCCAGGACCACTACAACAGACACCTGAGGAGAATAGCCCATACTCCAGACCGGCTGCTCCAATTCCTCCCTAAGGTCTGTCCTGGAGAAGTCACCACCACCTTACTTACAGGACATGGCCATGTTCGGGCAGACTTGGTTCTCTGGCGTCCTGGGGAAGACCCATCTTGCCCACATTGTATGGAGGAACAACAGACTGTGGACCACCTTCTATTCAGATGCCCTGCTTTCATGCAACACAGAATGAAGACAGCTCTGCTGCTTGGGAAGACCTCCTTCGACCCAGTCTCGTTGGCTGGACTCCCGGGTTCTCTGCAGGCATGGAACTTCCTGACCAGCTGGTTCGGCTCTGCAATTGGCTCGATATAAATATAATCTAGAGTAACTGGTTTCTACTAGTTAGCTTGACAGCCCGGGCAGTTGGCGTTTCTTGCGCTCCAGGGGCCTGGGTTATCCTTATTTCTCTCTCTATATTCTTGGAAGACGGGGCAATTTAGCAGCAGATGAATAGAAATTTGTTCCTCACATCCACAGAAGCATCTTGAATCCTGCACTGCTTTGATGAATTTTAAAAATCTTCTAAAGTTTCCGTGATTTGTAATAAATTGAGAGTTGTGGAAATTTGCCCGAAAATAATTCGGAATATTAGCGGGAAAGAAACTTTGAAATGTTTGGTTAGTATTTTTCTTCAATAGTGTAATTTTATATTTAATCAAATTTTCAATTATATCTGGAATATCCAAGTCGTATCGCTGTTGATCCTCGATCGATAAATATTTTATTCAAGCACGTTGTCGTTGATTTTTATTTGACAAATCCATGTTGTCTGGAGCTCAAAAGATTATTACTTTCATAAAATTCATAAATTCGATTTTTCAAATGTTTTTCGAAAATTTTTGAAAGATTTGAAATCAATGAGATAGGTCGATAACTTTTTGTTGATTCTAAATTAGATTTATGTGGTTTAGGAATTATCTTTAGAGCTGCTATTTTCCATTTCTCCGGATAATACCCCTTTTTGAATACATTTATTAAATAGTTTGCATAACATATGCTTAATTTTTGGGTAAGCACATTTGATCATATTGTGGCGAAGAAATATTTTATTATTTAATTTAATATAATTCAATGAAAATACTCAACAGATTATAAAAAAATATATTACTCTGTATTTGTGTAATCATCTTTAAAATATTTCTTTGCTTGCTTGCTTAAGATTCCCTAGCTGTAGATAGTTTTGCTGACTTGTTAATAATTGTCGACTCGTCGTTGTGACGTCATCAATAAATTATTTTATATCTTAGGATATTTCAAGGCTTGATTTCTACGCTACAATATTGTTACTTATGTTGTCTAAACCTGGAGCTTTTTAAACATCACAATTAGAAATGATATTCATTATTTCTTCTACTTCGATAATAATTATGCTTGGATTATTCATTCGTGGCTTAAAAGTTCTAATTATTTGTTGTTGAAAATTGTCCAAATTAGGATCGTCTTCAGGAATTAAATCGTCCATTAATATGGTCATTGTTTGCTCTTTTAGATATTCTGGTGAATTGTCAATTATGGGAATTCCATTCTTTACATTTGAGGATCTTAATTTATTGAAGAACTTATAAGCATTACCAAATGGATTATCTGTGTAATTTTCTTCAATAACGTTTCGCCAGTTGCATTGGTGTATTTGTTTCTTGCCAACTTGAATGTATTGTAACTGGTTGTTTTATGACGATAATACTAGTTTCTAATATAATGAAAATGATTTTTTATTATTTCCTGTTCATTAGTCCACCAGTCAATTCTGGAAACATGTTTATTAATGGGGGATTTAACCTTCGAAGATTTATATGCTGCTTCTCTCAATAAATTCATGAGTGCGTTCACTATCCCATCAATGTCTTCCTCATTTTTCACTCTGCTTATATCAATTCCCAGTTTTTTGTATCTTGTAATGATATGTTATTAGAAAAATTTGCCCAATTCGCATTTTTTTCAAAGTGGAAATTTGATTATTGAATAAATGACCATTCTTTAACCTGATATCAAATTTAACAGCAAAATGGTCGGAAATATTAGTCAAATCAGAGGTATGCCAGTTGTTTATTAAACTTAGTGAGTGTTTATTCGAGATTGTGAGATCAATTATACTTACTCTCCGCGGCAGGTGGGTGTTTTTTCAGGTTATGTATAAAGAGGTTACATTCGTCTATAATAGGTTGTAATCTATATCCATTAGAGTTTATAACATTTCAAACCATATAGTATGTCTTGAATTAAAATCACCGCAAAGGATTACAGGTTGATTTATATACGTTTTGAGCAGATCTCTAATGAATGTTTGATGAACAGGTTTATAAGTATTCGGATGAATGTATAAATTAGAAATAATTAATTTTGCTTTAACTGTAGAAATAGATATTGTTGTACAAAAATAATTTGTGAATTTTTCCTCTTTGCTGAACTTTATATTTTTATTTAAAATTATAGTTGCCGTATATTTTTCCCAAGTTTTATTCGAACATATAATTTGAGAGTCCATATCATAAATAACATTTTCATGTAAAACATATGGTTCTTGAATCAAAAGAATGTCAGGTGAAGGATATTCACATATCAAACAAAATGTTAACGCGGGATTCGATCCCGGTTCATTACTGTCTGGAAACGAGGGTGTTACCCACTCGTCCTTGTCAGGTGGGTCATCTCTAGTGCTGGCCTGTAGTTTACTTATCGCAGTAAAACTTTTTTTTACATTTTGTTGAATACATCTCACATTTTCAATCATATAGGATATTAATCTATTTAAGATTAAGCTTTAAATTGTATTTGCTACATCATTTCCCTCGTATATTTGTGAATATTGTGTCCTTTGGATAATTTTGTCTATTTGTGATTTGTAAATCGGGCATTCACTTGAATTTGATTTATGGTTTGTAGAAATGTTTTTAAATTTAGGGTGCTTAGAGAAATTGTGACAATTTGGCGCTTCAATACAGTTGTGGCTACCCTGTACACCGCATATTTTACATATTTTAATGTTTTGGCAGTCTTTTGTTTTATGGTTCGGATTAAATTCAAAACAATTTTGGCATTGTCTTACAAATATTCTGTCTTTTGTAGAACATCGCTCAAAATCGGTGTATATCTCATTACCCATTTTTCTTAAAATTTGGTAAACTTTAGTAGTTACTTTTAATACTATATTGTGATATGCAGAGTTAAATCCCATTCGCGGTACGAGACAAGCGATGCCAAACATGTCCGCACAGTTGGCTTCAGAAGCCATATATCGATTATTCTTATTTTAATTCATTTGAAAAATTCAACTATCCCTGATCATTTATTTTACTCTGGGATGCCGTCACTACAGGATAAAGTACTCTTGGTGAAATTTTATTATTGCAATTCAGAATCTTCCACTGAAGCTTTACGAGCGTTTCGTAACTTTAAAGGTATTCGAAGAGGTAAAGGACCCATGAGTTGCTACTCTCTAAGGAGAATGATAAAATATTTTGAGAAGACTGGATCTCTGGAAGCAAAACCTCGGAGTGGAAGACCATCGACACGCAAGTCAGTGGCTGTTGCGGTTTCGCAGAATGTTGAAGCTATTGAAACGTTATCCACGTATGGAGAAGTAAGTGCTCGACAAGTTTCTCGACAAACGGGGATTTCGTATGGAACAGTTTGGAGAGCTCTAAGAATTTTTCTTAAAAAATACCCGTACAAAATTCAAAGATTTCACGAGCTAAAAGTCGGCGATTTTGAGAAGCGTCAAGAATTTGCTGCATGGGTTTTCCGGCAAATTGATATTGATGAAAACTGGCTGTCGAATGTTCTGTGGACAGATGAAGCTCACTTTTATCTAAATGGAGAAGTCAACACTCAAAACAGCCGCATTTGGGCAACAGGAAACCCTAGGATTTTTACAGAAATGCCACTTCATCATCCCAGAGTTACAGTTTGGTGTGGGTTCACTTCTTCTTTTATTATTGGGCCATTTTTCTTTGAAGAAATAAATGGAAGAACTTTTAAAACCGTTTCTGTAACTGGTGAACGTTATGTTCAACTTTTGAGAGAAAAGGGTTTCCCCATATTGCAGGACAGACAAGCACTGAGCGAAATAACATTCATGCAAGATGGAGGACCTCCTCATATCTCCCGCGGTGCCAAACAATTGCTGAAGGATACGTTCGGTGAAGATCGTGTGATAAGTCGCCACTTTATACACCAGTGGCCTTCAAGATCACCAGACTTGACGCCTTGCGATTTTTGGCTAGGGGGGTACATTAAGTCGCGTGTTTATCGATGCCGGCCTACCACATTGGCCATGTTGAAGGCTTCTATCAGACGGCACGTTTCATCAATTTCAACAGATATGTTATTTAATGCTATCCAATCTGTCATCTATCGTCTGCAGGCGGTGTTTGAGAATGAAGGGCGCCACATTGAGCAAGGATTGTGATCTAATACAAGAGACAAGGCCTCCAAGAGACAAGTTACCTCATGTGTTATATAAGCTGCCATGTATTATATTATCTACCAATATTTTGAAGCTCTTTGTGTTGGGTTATGGGTAAATAAATTCTGTCCTCATATCTTGTCTCTTTTTTTATTTGTGAACAGTAATTTTTGTTTGTTTGTCATTTGCTCACATCTTATATTATGTCGTGCAGACCAAAGTGTTGTAACTTCTCGAATAACACTGGTACACACAATTTTACCCCTTATGTTTAATTTGTCGCTTTTCGCTCATTAAAAGAATAAGCCTAAGGAATATTCTCTGTAACCCCCCACCTTTAGAAATTTTGGGCAAAAAAAAAATAATACAAAATAATTTACTACCACGTTTTTCAACGCAAAAGGTTGATTTAAAAATTATATTTATTTGAGGGGATACATTTTTAAAAATCGTGTACAGTATAATAAACAATGATAACATTTGACAAGCCCATAGGATATTTGGAATAAAGTACGACAAATGTATTTTGTCACTCCCATCTATATTTCATTTGTTGGATCATGACAAATTTCCAGTTAAATAGTCGAGTGTCGCCAATTATTCAAGAAATTACACATTCCTTATAGCAAGAAATCCTATTAGTAGTACCATCATAATTTTTGGTACTATATTAACATTTCAAAAAATCGTGTATTGAATTCAGCTATGTTTTTCAAACATTCAATATATTTGACAAAACTCTATCAAAAATATAAATATTTTTTTGCTACATGTTTTAATTTGTATATACCTATTTTACATATCTCAGATTGTATTTAAAAATCGTTAACCATTTCTTCTAACTTTTGGCGAAATGGTGCTTTATTAATTAACGATTTGATATTATTAGGATTCTTTCCTGGTATACAAAAATGAAAAATACGTGTAGATCAGTTATACTTTTCAATTAATCAAACAATTTGGCCGCTGAATTTCTGATTCTGGTACAGCGCCATCTAGGGAATGAAATTGTAACTAAAATCAATTTCGAAATTTTCAATATTTGCCATAAAAAATCCCATTGCATTCTGAACACAATGGTGTTTACCGCATTGCTCTAGCGCAAATATTCGCGGAGTTATTAATTTTTAAAGTTGTGCGGGACTTTTGGATCACCCTGTATTTACAGTTCAAATCTACTTAACATTCTTATTAAATTATTTAGACTTATTTATTATTATTTAATTTTTACAAATATATATATGTTATATTAAAATATTATTTCATTTAAAATTATATTTCATAGATTAAAATACTCTGCTAAATCGACCGCCAGGGGTCAAACTTCCCCTATAAAAACTCATTGTTGTTGTTTCCCGATGGCCGCCTCAAAACTTTTGTACATTATGTAAATAATCTTTTGTTTTTCCTTGTTCTACTCGCATTAAGCCAGGCAGTACTTTAATCAAATTATGTTTTTTTTTAATATATATTCCATAAGTTCAATTTTATTACTGATCAAAGTCAACACATAATCTCTTCTTTTTTATATTTATAACATGTATATATATAGTATATACTTATATATGTAAAACGACATTTGAAAATTATCCTGCATGTGTTTCTTTTCAATGAAAATTCAATATTTATTTCAAGGAGAAAAATAACGATTATTTCTAACCTTTTGAATGAGGTATAAAAGGGTGAATTGTGAAGAGTAATGATAAACGGAAAAATAAAAGTGTCCAGGGATGGGAATCGAACCCATAGTGTTCCGCTTACCGGGCAGATGCCATGTCCAGGGTAGCCTAGTGGACATGGCATCTGCCCGGTAAACGGAACACTGAGGGTTCGATTCCCATCCCTGGACACTTTTATTTTTCCGTTTATCATTACTCTTCACAATTCACCCTTTTATACCTCATTCAAAAGGTTAGAAATAATCGTTATTTCTCTTTGAAATAAATTTTGAATTTTCATTGAAAAGAAACACATGCGGGATAGTATTTCAAATGTCGTTTTACAATCACAAGCCGCATTATATTATATTTTATACTTTTATATATTTGTGTTATTTATATATATGAAATGTTAGCCACACACATAGAGTGTGTTTTGTGAATATTTTATATACAGTCGCGTGAAGGTATCGCGTGATTAATCAAAACATTTCAAAATAAGGAGAGACCTTGACGAAGATAGGCATAAAGCCTAGTGAAATATTGGACTTTTTTGTAACCAATAAAATATTTTATTTCATTTTTGATCCAAAAATATGGTGTTTAATTAATACAAGTATATATTTCATATATATTAAATATCGTATATATAGAATTATTTAAAAATAAATTGCGTAAAAAAATCAACAAAATTCTATCATCTTTCTTCAAGAAAGAATATAGGAGAAGAAATATTTTCCTTTCTTCACTTTAGCTTATATTTAATTATAAGATTTTTATATGAATGCCAGCCAGGCGCAGCCTCTATCTTAACGATATAAGAAAACTAGCCGAATGACCCGGGCAACGCCCGTGTTTTAATATGACACGTGGACCTGTTGGATCATTAACGCCCGTGTTTTACCCGATTGAATGTTTTTATTCAAATACTATTTGTTACAATTATAAATTTTCGCCTTAAATAAATGTATATATTAGTTAATAACTATAGCCTATGTGCTTTATCTGTCCATGTACTGTTGGCTTCCGTAAGCGTCTCTTACTGGGAAAAAGAAAGAGAGGATTCCATTTAGTTATTAACTAATATATGCATTTATTTAAGGAGCGACCCGCTCCAACACAATAGTTAAAAAAAACAACAAAGCGAGTGGGGGGGGCATGATGGGGGGGGGGGGGGGGGGGGGGGGGGGCAAAGGTGGCGTGATCGTAGCCAACCAATAGGAGTGCGCCATTCCAAAAAAAAAAAAAAGCAAACGGTGACAGAGATGAAAAAGAATTGATGACGCTCGTAACTGTATATAGAATAATTACCATAGTTAGGTCTTTGCTATCTCTATCTTTTCTATAAACCTACCTCTTCGTTTATTCCTTTTTCTACCCAGCACATGACGCGTAACGGCCGAATCTATGCTGGAGTATTTTCCCCTTTATTCCCTAGTGGACATGGCATCTGCCCGGTAAGCGTAACACTGTGGGTTCGATTCCCATCCCTGGACACTTTTATTTTTCCATTTATCATTACTCTTCACAATTCATCCTTTAATACTTCATCCCTAAGGTTAGAAAATAAGCGTTATTTCTTCTCAAAATAAATTTCGATTTTTCGTTCAAAAGAAACACATGCGGGATAATTTTCAAATGTCGTTCTAATTTTATCTCTATTTATTTATTAAATATATATTGAGAAGTGAAACCTCTTATGTTTTAAATAAACTAATAAATATTTATATACATATAAAATGAAAAGATTTAAAAGCAAGAATGTTTCTTTTATACATAATACAAACTTCTACTGCCCTTACTGCGATGAAAAAATATATTGGGAGGGCTTGGCTCATCAGTGGTGAACCCTCCCAGCGGTTTCGAAAATTTAATTCACCAGACCGCTTCTCAGAACTCTAATACTGTATTGGACGATTCTGCTTATATACGCAGCATTGAAGGGTGGAATCTCAGAAATGGGTTTCAAGAAAACTATGGACATAAGCTTATAGGACAGTAGAGTTACATTCAAATATTTGCATCGAGCAATGCTCTTCCGCAAACAATAAAGACAAGGTCAATTAGACATATATTAACACAAAGCAATAACGCGCTATCTATACATATAAAATGAAAGGATTTAAAAGCAAGAATAGAAGTTTGTATTATATATAAAAGAAACATTCGCGCTTTTAAATCCTTTTATTTTATATGTATAGATGGCGCGTTATTGCTTTGTGTTAATAAATATTTATATATTTAGAATTTAACTTAAATTATATTATATATATGTGAAGAAATATGGGTATAGTAAAAGTTAATCTAACCTAACCCAATATTCCTCTACCAACTACCTAACTCCAGACAAGCTTCGCCTTTTATCGTCTCAAATTATATTTATGGCCAGGAGGTCTGATCGAGGGAACAACTTTCCCGCCAATCTGGCCCCACTGAGCTTATCTATGAATAGAAAAAAAATATTTGGAAATATTACTAGCTTCTAAAACTTCCAGAAATACATTCTGCTGCAACATTAGATATATATATATATTTTTTTTTCTCTAAATATTATTTCAAAATATCGCTATGTTACTTTTTGAAGAAAACTTCAAATTTTCTAAATTAAATATTTTCCAACTTTCGTTCATAAAAAATAGAATACAATGTACCTATTAGAGTTTTAAAATTATTTGTAATAAGTATAACAATTTTATTATATTTTTTAAAAGGGAATTGAATCGAAAGATATCATAATTAAAGTGCATAATAAAATATTTTATTGAAAAATGTATATTTTTAAAACTCTACTATATATATAGGTATTTATATCATATTTATCTCTAAAGAATGGTATAAGAGACATTGTGAAAAAGTAACCTCACTTGTTAAAATACACTCATGAATAAAACTTAAGGAAGTTGTACCTTTCAGCATGTATATCGGGATTCAGACAATAACTCTGAAAGATACACTCATAGACAAAACTTAAGGAAGTTGTACCTTTCAGCATGTATATCGGGATTCATACAATAACTCTGAAAGATACACTCATGAATAAAACTTAAGGAAGTTGTACCTTTCAGCATGTATATCGGGATTCAGACAATAACTCTGAAAGATACACTCATAGACAAAACTTAAGGAAGTTGTACCTTTCAGCAGGTATATTGGGATTGAGACAATAACTCTGAAAGATACACTCATGGACAAAACTTAAGGAAGTTGTAAATTTCAGCATGTATATCGGGATTCAGACAATAACTCTGAAAGACACAATCATAGACAAAACTTAAGGAAGTTGTACATTTCAGCATATATATCGGAATTGAGACAATTCCTCTGAAAGATACACTCACGGACAAAATTTAAGAAAGTTTTACCTTTTTAGCATGTATATCGGGATTCAGACAATAACTCTAATAGATAAACTCATGGACAAAACTTAAGGCATTTGTACCTTTTAGCATGTATATCGGTATTGAGACAATAACTCTGAAAGATATCACAGTGACCTTTATTGAAGACACACGAGATAACCAAGTTTGAACAATATTGCCTCGGTCTCCTTAAAAAACAGGGGACATTACTTACCAGTTTCTTTGGTTTTGTTTATGAGTATATATATACAAGCTTTTGTGAGTAGGAAAGAACGCTGGACCAAATGTGTACAGAGGAGATAAATTGAATGATATATAGCTAATAGCTAGGTATTCATATATACAAAGTTTTATGGTTTGTCAAATAAAAATATTATTGATGATTGTGGCCATTACTTATTGACCCAACCTTGTATGTATGTGTGAATAAAGTACGAAAAATAGAATAGAATAAGGTCAAATGTTGATATTAAATATTTGAAATAATAAAAAAAAATTACTCGTGAGAGAGAGAGATTGAAACTGATTTATTTCAAAGTCCATATAAGATTATATAAGGTTAAATACAGAATAAATATAAATATGAATAAATATGATTATATAATGATAAATGTATGAATAAATAGATAAAATATATAAAATAATTGATAAATATACATATATATAAAATATATGCAGTCTTCATTAGTGGGGCCTACCGCGGGAAAGACTCCGCCACCGATGGACTGTGAGAGTTCTTTCCCACAGAGAGAGAGAAAGAGCGTTCAGGAAATGTTTTCTTCTGTTTAACATGTACGTTATAAAATAATGTCTGCTGATCATTTTGAGAATACAAAGAGTATTTTATGATATTGCAGTCGTGTCAAGAAGAATAAACAACAGTTCTGAATCACAATTTGATTCAATTGTACAAATGAAAGAATTTAAGAAATAAATACCTGATTTGAAGGGTAAAGAGAAGAAAATAAAAGATTACATATTTACATATCTACAGAAAGAGCCGGCCAACGGAAAACAACAACAATAGGTTTATATAGGGAAAGTGGCGATATCTGGCGGTCGACTTAACAGAGTAGTTTGTTCTAAAAAAATAATTGTGTGAAATAAAATAAATTTTATATAACATATATACTTATTAGATAGTGCTAACACTATGCGGCGCTGAGTTTGTGTATGCAAAAATGTAATGCCTCGATAAAGGTTGGCTTTCAGCCAGCCGAAATATTGGCAAAATAAATATTTTGTTAAATCCAATATATGCCTATTATTATCTAATGAATTAAGTATGGATTGCTCTATTTTCAAAACAATAAATACTTATGTGTATATATTAAAAATAAAAATGGCATATCTTGACCGCGTTTACATGAACGTGATGGCAAAGCGCCATCTAGTGGAACAAAAATAAACAAAACGTTTATTCAACATGTTCCGTGATATTCGGCGTTTATTATGGCGATATTAAGCGTTTTGTTTATTTTTGTTTCACTAGATGGCACTCTGCCATCTAGAAATGTGAACGCAGTCAGGATATGTCTAAATGGTAATCTTTCGTGTCTATTTTATAAAACAGAAAGGTTTTTGGTATGCTAGTATGACATAATGACTTTCGTTTAAGGTTTGATCAGAAGTAAAAGAAAGATACACGGGCAAGGGTTGGCAAACTTTTGAGTAGGAAGAGTCAAAAATTACAATTTACAGAAGTTTTTAAAGAGCCAGAATATTTTTCTTGCCAACAATAAAGAGTATGCACTTGAATAATGATTGCGTATGGAACTATATTGTAGGGAAGTATTTTTTATTTTATTAACAGAGTATTATTTTTTATGTTTATATTTTGATAATATTGTAAACTTCCCACATTGCTTATCTTTTGTTTATCATTAATAGTTTGTACTTACCTTAAATAAATTGCTGTTTCATCTTGAAGTTTGTCTTTCCTTATTTTTTACGTGGCAATATAAATAGCCGCAGCTTCACGTACAAAGAGCCACATGTGACTGCGAGCCGCAGTTTACCTGTACATGGAGGATGTACTGACATAATTACCCTATGTATCGCCATTACTGCTGGCCGTAATTAAATGATCTGCGACGATATGGAAGGAAGAATTCTGCTGAGGTTTTTTAAGAACGCCCACAGGTTCGTGAAATTCCATTGATTTCACAGGAATTCCGCTGAGTATTCCTAAATTAAAGTCCTTCAGTTCAATAGCCTTGTGTGGAAGGATAATTCCTTTTATAATTTGACCTTATATACCACTGACTTTATATATGTATATTTGCATATATCATTTTCATATATATATAGTAAATTTAAATTATTTTAGACGCGTATGATTCTTTTTTAAAATAAAACAATTTCTACTTATCTTACTGTAATGAAAGATTAATGAGAGGGCCTGGTTCATCACTGGTGAACCCTCCCATTAATTTATAATTATAGTAAGGGAAGTAGAAAATTGTTTTATTCTAAATTTTTAATCAAAAGAAACAAACAATCGGCGATATTAAAGACTCTCCTTAATTTTGTTCATATGCCAATTATCCATCCGTGGGGAAAAAACGAAGGAAAATGATTTCCAACAGGAATATTCCTAATTCTGTTTTACCTTTCAGCATAAACGGACACTTAGGTGAGTAAATTGAATAAAATACATTCAATTTGGAATACATTTGTGGCCTAAAACGTTCCATTTGAAACACTCTATTAGTTTCCAAAAAGAAATACCAATATAAATAGATTCAGGAATATTTGGAAGGACATAGAGTTTGTATGAAAAGGTGAAAGTTGTATAAGCTTATGATTTTGCTTTGTTTTAAAAATTAAACGATGTTGGTTCCATATGTTTGAATTTAATATTACACCTTAGTTTTATATATATTTTATTGCTTAAAAAGGAACACAACAAAAAAAAACTACAATTACAAAATGATTTGATAACTAACAAAAGAAAAATAAAAAAATAAAAATGATGATGATAAAATTGAATATGTCTGCCAGAAAAATGCTTCTATGAATTAAAAAAAAATAAGAATAATTACAAACATAACATATTAATTTCAAACAGAGTTATTAAATTCATTTTCACCCTTAAAATATAGACAGAATTACTTCATTGAGAATCTAAATTTTTCCTAATTATCTTTAAAAAAAAATTAAATCTTTATAAGCAACCTACTTCGGGAATAATCGATTTGTGTGAGTTCACAAATGATTTGATCTGATATAACACAACCTTAAAAATCCAGAATAAACGTGAAGTATGCGATTTAAATTTTTTTTTTCTTCATTGGAGTTTATACTGTATTATGCAAGTTAAATAGCAATATATATGCCTGTAAAATTATAACGAGTTAAATTTTATTAAGTAAACTCATGGATAAAACTTAAGGAAGTAGAATGTCTTTGATATCGCCGGTCGTCTGCTTTTTTTTTTAGGAGAGAGAGGAAATTTCGTCAACCCACTTGGTTATTTCATGTTTCTTCAATAAAGATTACTGAGTATTAAATATCTTTCAGATTTATTGTTTGAATCCTGATATACATGCTAAAAGGTACAACTTCCTTAAGTTTTGTCCATAAGTGTATCTTTCAGAGTTATTGTCTGAATCCCGATATACATGCTAAAAGGTACAACTTCCTTAAGTTTCGTTCATGGGTGTATCTTTCAGAGTTATTGTTTGAATGCCCTGAAATACATGCTAAAAGGTACACCTTCCTTAAGTTTTGTCCATGAGTGTATCTTTCAGAGTTATTGTTTGAATCCCGATATACATGCTGAAAGGTACAAATACCTTAAGTTTTTTCCATGAGTGTATATATATATCCTTTAGTATTTTAATAAGGTAGTATAGAGACCATGATCAATTTTGATATTTTGGAACTATTTATAGTATATGTTCAACACCTATCTACACATGTAGTTCTATTATAGCGTGTAGTAATAACCACATATTCTCTTTCCTTAATCTATACATCCTATAACGTTAACTACTTTCTACTTGTTTATATATGAGGTGCACTTACCTGTAAATAGCTTCAACCCGTCAAATTTATTGTGTGTGTGTTTTGTTGTGTTAACGCAATTATAGTAGAAACCTTTATATATTATATATCGTATATTTTAAACTGTCTAATAATGAAACTTTTAGTATATGTCACATATCTTCCAATTAGTTAGAGCCGATACCTTATAAGATCCTACCTTCTATTAAAATGTACACTATTTCTATTTACGACCACCCCATATTTTGTATATAAACTATTTGTATTTAAACCCCCTATTTGTATTAAAAACTAAAAATGTTGACGTTAAAATAAAGATCCAAAGAGTGTTCGGTCAGTTGATGGCAGCTGGGGACAGAGGAGAAAAATGCCAACGCCCAGTCCAGATGGGGGGGGGGGGGGGCCTCCCTCCAGGGATTTATATAGACGATCCCTGTAAACAGGACAGGGTTTTAGCATGGGGTCAGCAGTATGTTCTAGGGTGTGTCGATCGACAGACGGCTTCTGTCTCGGTCGGTCTCGCTCTCCATGTCTCAATAATAGGCATCCAAGTCTGTGTCATGACCTCTACCTCTGTCCCGTGGGCTGTCCCCGATCACTCTCGGTGTTAACATCTAGCCCTGCCTCTGCTTCTTGTTGTCCGCGTGTGGGAAGAACATCAACACTCCCCTCACGTACACGATTGCCAGCTTATCCATACGTCGAAAGGATAATTTGCAACAATATTACATATATGTAAACTTTAGTTTTATTAGAATATAAAAAGAACAAAAGGATTAAATGGGAAACAAAATCAAAGCTTGTACGAACGTATTTGCATAATGATAAACAAAGTAGGCATACAATCCCATGATGCTCTTCGCGATGGGAGCAGGTCAGATGGTTGAAGCCACGTGTACATAGACCGCTACTTCAACATGTATCATGGCCTGTACTACATGTGTAGACATCTTTTAAAGTTGTAGTTCAAACAGTCACAACCTATCTACATAAAAGAGGTCTATCAGAAACACCAAATTGTTCCTGCGGAGAAACTGAACAAACTGCTCTTCACCTTATCTATGACTGTCCGAACTTTACAGAAGTGAGACATCGTTTGTTCTCTGATCTAAATGATTTAACTCTTTTACATAAGCCACTTTGTCTATATAAATGTTATGAACTCTGTCGATTAATACATCTAAAGTTGTAAATATTTAATTCTAAGTTCTAATTTGTCTGTTTCCTCTGCAATAGGCGCAAATATTCCAATATCGCGCCTGGTTGATTGATAGATAAATAAATACACCCATACCTCGCTTTGCGTCGGGGTTACGTTCAAAAAAAAAACACGACGCAAATTGAAACGACGCAAAGTGAAAATAAAATTTTGATGGCATGGCGCAATCAAAAACAAAGGTGTTGCCATATTTTAGGAAAAAAAATTAAAGACTCGAATCCAAAACAACGCAACTTCGAAAATCTAACGACGCACAGTGAAAATCAGTAAAAATTAAGCAGCGACGCAACTTCGAAAAAAAACGCAAAACGAAACGACGCAAAGCGAGGTATTGGTGTATAATAAAAAATGGATACTCTGGCCTTTAAAACTTGCCCTATCCCGCATTTATGAAAAAACCCTTTACTCGGAAGGTAATTGAGCCAAGATTAGGTACCCTAAACACAGAGCACAAGATTTTTGCTCTTAATTCCAACAGTTATTTTTTAAATCTCACACTGATAAAAGTTTGAAGAAATTGACCAATTTCTGGTATAGCAGGATCAAGAGAAGGGTGTTGGCTCCAGAAAATATAATCCTCCGTTATTATCAAAGTTTTTTTTCACAATTTGGTTTAATTTCATGAAATTTCTTCGAAGGAAGGGAGTATCTGACAGGTATTAAGGGCAATGTGTCCCTCAACTTGATCAAATACCACGAGGGGTATTGCCACCAATCACAGCACCCCTAGGACACTTCTCTCGTCGCAGATTGAGATCAACGATGAGTCAGCCACTACCCCCCTCCCCAGGGCAAAACGAGACGGGCGTCTAATTGGAGCTAGAGGATTTAGAACTTTTTTTTCCAGTTCCTGTTTGACTTGGGAGGTCCTCAGAGTTATTTTTACATTTCATGGCGACAGAGATTTGTGAGTGTTTGGGGGGCCCCTTCCTTTCTATGAATAATGTTATTTGAAAAACACATTTTTTGAAACATATTAAAATAATTTTACATTTTTTTTTACAAATGCGACGGTTGTAAAAATGTTTTAGGAGTTTCCATTTATCACTTGCTAAGTGGAGGATATCAGACTTGGAATGTTTGCGGTAAAAAAATGCAAAGTTTTTATATTTAGATAGAAACTAACATCGGTATGACTTTTTTTTTTGTAAAATATATGTTTAGGAATATATATTTATAGAAATATTTTCACTTTTTTCTGAGTATTCTGGAATGTTTTAAAGAATGGTTGTGAATATAGCAGTTCTGTCATTAAAAAGGTGAGATAGTATGAACACAAATATGGGTAGTCATCGCCTGGAGGAGGACTCTATCGCGGTGGGGAAGAACACCTGGCTGATTGTATATAGTTAGTTCTCTTGATCTTTTTCATGTAAATATTGACTAAGAAGTCAATCAAAGTGTTCTAATTGTCAATTGTCACAAATATGGGTTTTCTTTCAATGGAGTTATAGAAAATATAATCTCCACTTTACAAATAGTAGCTTGTTTTGATTATGTTCTGGTAGAACTTATTTGCATATTTGCACGTTGTTTCTAGTTTTTGATAGGTTAAAGCTTAGTATTGGATGATTTTGATAATCGGCAAAGGTCATTATTTTTAGGTTTATAGTTTGTTATAAACATTCATGCTATTTGAAAAATAGTACCAAATGTGAATTTGTACTTGGATCAGGTAGAGATAAATTGAGAAAAAGGGCATTTCCTGATTATGCAACTAAAAGTTGCTGATGGCTTGCGCCATCTATCGGAATAAATATCAACTAATCGTTCATTTTTTAATTATTCCAGAATTGACCAAATACCCAACAGCCCGAAACGCGTACGTGGTTAGCTTTTCTTGAATAATCAAGAAACGGTATTTGGTCAATTCTGGAATAATTAAAAATCAAGGATTAGTTGATATTTATTCCGATAGATGGCGTAAGCCATCAGCAACTTTTAGTAGTTGCACAATCAGGAAATGCCCCTTTTTCTAATTCATGCTATTGTTGCTCTCACATGCTTAAATTTCATCATTTCATATCCCATCAGAATATACACTAAAGCTTAGCTCCATCTATTGATCGTCGCCTCAAACTAGCGGTCTCGGGTCAACAATGAAACCACAACACCAGCTTTGTCAAACTGAGTAGTGTTCACCTAGAGACCATGGTTTCGGGCTAATGGCCTTCGTCAGCCTAAGGCGGGCATTAATTTCATAATATCCACAAGGGATCAAATGAAGCATTAATAATATGTCAAATAGATGTTTAGCTGGTATAGTTGTTAGGCCAAATCTATGGTCAAAATATAAATGGAATTTTTGCCGGGAAAATAAGGATTGATAAAAGTCGACTCTCCCATCCAAAAAGATGCTATAGCCTATACACTTACATATATAGAATATGTGTATAACGAATCAAAAGTTTTTACGAAGGAGTATATTTTATAGATCTTTTATAAAAGATACTCCTTCGTAAAAACTTTTGATTCGTTATACACTTATACCAATTGTACGGAGTTTACCTGTAGAAAATATATAGAATATATATGGAAAATTGCCG
Source organism: Cordylochernes scorpioides (assembly GCA_030710605.1). NCBI lineage: Eukaryota > Metazoa > Arthropoda > Arachnida > Pseudoscorpiones > Chernetidae > Cordylochernes > Cordylochernes scorpioides. The sequence goes on from CP092872.1 coordinate 11,111,368, forward strand.
GGAGGAAATTGATCCATAGAAGCATAGGGCGCTTCTATATATATTTCTTCTTTTTTTTTTACCAACAAAAAATATTTATTAAGACCTTTTAGTCTTATACAGATTCTCCAAGCAGAAATGTAGGATACATACAGGAAAAAAAGTAATAGTACCTTAATGGTAATATGATATTTATATACAAGATAAATTATATAAAGACAATCAAGCTAATAGATTAGTCTGGGTAAATTGGAGGAAAGGAAATTATTATATATAGATTTACAGCGATATTTCTTATTCGGTATTGCTACTTTGTAGAATGACATTTGAAAATTATCCCGCATGTATTTCTTTAGAACGTAAAATTTATTTAAAGGAGAAATAACGATTATTTCTAACCAAAGGGATGAAGTATGAAAGGATGAATTGTGAAGAGTAATGATAAACGGAAAAATAAAAGTCAAATGAAACATATTTTGAAAAATAATTTACAAAGTCATTCTACAATCATAAGCCGCATTATATTGTATTATAAATTGTTACTTTGTGTTTCATTTTTTAAATTTAATATCCAAATAGATTGTATATTCATAAATTGGATATACGTGTTGTGAGGTATTGTTCCTCAGCCCTAGATCTTGATATATTCTTGAAATCCTTTTGGCATGTGTTCAATAGATTCGATGTTTGTTTTTAAATGTAGAGGATATTTATATATTTGAATATTGGTCTTGACTATCATATCTGAAGCCTTCTATTGAACAACAAACACACACACAAATCTTTATTAAGACTTATACAGATTCACCACAGGAAGATATAATAGATGGAGCTTCTATACTCTAGGCAGCGCAGTACCCAACAACAGCTTCCTGGTCCGTCATAAAATAAAAACATCATTCTTTAAAATGTGACAGAATATTTTTATAGTTCTATGAATGGCTTTCGACACACAATCATATAGGCTAATTGGAAGAATAGACTTTTAATTGAAATTTATATAAAATCTGTGAATACGCAACTGAGCGATATCATTATATACCGGAATAAACTAAACATCGATTTACTTCTCAATATTCGACAATATCCTTTCTTTTATATCAAGGAACCACGTAAACGTTTCAAGCTGTTCGCCCTCGTCAATCTGCTAGAGGCTGAACATCAACCATTAAAAAAGGTAGTGAGAAATAGAACAAAAATAAATTTGTACTTGGATCAGGTAGATAAATCAAAAAAAAGGCATTTCCTGATCGTGTAATTAAACCTATGTGGTTAGCTTTTCTTGATTAATCAAGAAACGGTATTTGGCCAATTCTGGAATAATTAAAAATCAACGATTTTTTGATATTTATTCCGATAGATGGCGAAAGACATCAGCAAATTTTAGTTGCACGATAAGTGCCTTTTTTCTTTAAATAAAAGTTAGTATTAGAAGTTTTCTGATAATAAAGGGAATTTTTTCTGAATGCATATTAAAATATACGCATCACTAAATAAATCTAGATCATTTGAATCTCTTTTGGTGTCTTCATATCATAGATTATATAATCACCTAGAGAAAATAATAAAAAAAAAACACGAAATCGTGAGTCGAAAGACTACTTTTAAAGTTTTATTATTTCGCCGAGCTTTCGAGAATTTCTCATGTAGAAATTACTAAACAGAAGATGAAAAAAAATGGAAGTAGGAGAGCGCTTGGTTCATCATTGATGCACCTTCCTGACAGTTTCGACAATTCGTCAAAAACCGTATTATTCTTTTTTTTGTTACAAGTTACATATTTAATGGTTTATTCTTCCCGGTGGTTTTTGATGAAACTCTAGAGACAGAATCCTGTAATTGTAGGAATTCGCCTTAAAACGCAGCTCTACAGCGTAAAACAATAACACAAGAAGCACAAATATCTGTTTAAACAATATTATTGAAAAGAACATATGTATTTGTGGGTTGATAAATGAATTATTTTTAGAAAAAGGGGGAAAAAGATATGGCAGAAAGTTCGGCAAAATAAAAAACCTTAAAAGAAACTTTTGTGTTGCGATTTCGTGCTTTTTTATCACATTTTGGCATCTTATTGATCTCTATGTGAATAACGTCTTCATAAATTGAACCTTTCTATCACAGCATTTATATATTATCATTAATTCAAACGCGATATCCCACCAAGGGATGCTTGCGTCAAGCAACAACACTTAGAAAACTATTTTACATAAACAATTGGTGAATTATAAAGTTTGAGTAGAATGGTACAAGGTACCAAGTTGAACCTAGGTGAGAGAATAGCAGTTGGTGGAAGGATGGTCTAAACCGTTGGTTTTCGACCGCTACGACCCGCGTTCGATTCCCGCATTAGGCGCTTTTTAATTACCATTTTTACTATTTAACAACTCTCCGGAAGGAGGACAGCTCATCCTAAAGGACACTTTGGCTCTGCAATTAGGTATTGTCTTTTACAGGGAGTTTGTTCTACTGTATAATGCAGCAAAAAATTAGCTTAATAAGTTTAATAAACTATAAATCATACGACTCGGGTTCGATTCCAGCATTGGCCTTTTTTTTCTAATTAAAATAAAATGCTCCAATGGACCCCGATTCTTGCAAACATCCAACCCCACCAGCGAGTGCATCTAACCAAACGGGGCTCTGACACATTTGTAAGTGCAAAGCCGTACTGCGTTTCACATGTGTAGACATGCGGTGCACTTACAGTAAAAACAGTTGCCTACCTCTACCCACCATGCTTATGATGGCCTGTATCCCGTGTACTAAGGATAAGCAAAAAAAGGTGAGAGAACATGAACTGTATAGATGTATGATGCTCTCAATATGGCAACTACATACCTAGCCATCAAGATCTGTACTACTATGTTTGGCTAGGTAAAAACCCGCCCAAATATTTACCAGCATCAGTTGCACACATAGCCCGGGATATTTACATCCAATTACCAAACATTTACATAAAAAGTATATTTACATATTTTTCCAGTGTGAAAATCTAAAGATCCGGTATATAAAAAAAAAGGAAGGATCAGCCTAATTTAAAACCGTGCCTCCAGGCGCGTTAACAAATGTTTGCGCCTTTGTTAAATTAACTTTTTTACCGGAATGAGCCGAGGCCAAAAAAAATGTAAAGGTTTAATTCTCGAAGCTCCCCCAACATATTAGATTTTGATGAACTGGGCAATTTCTTCGCGTCAGTTATTCTAAAATAATAACTTTATTGAATGTTGTTTCAATTTTTTTTTTTAATATAAGATTATTTGTATTTGAGTTTCTAGATGAACATGTTACATTTATCACTTTTCACACTCTAAACACTATATATATGTCATATTATTATCCCTAGTATACGTGGTACAGGCCATGATAATCATGGTGGGTAGAAGTTGGCGACTGCTTTTACTGTAAGTGTACTAAGTGTGTCTACACATGTGAAAAGCCGTTCGACTTTGAAATTACAATATATATATGTCATAATATTTCTGAATATTATGACAGACCCGGCTATTCTATCTTCCCTTTTCTCATACTCCCACAGGAGCCATTTTATTTATATATTTCTAAATATTATAATATATATATATGTTATATAAAAATGAGATTTCTATTGTATTTTGGAATTAGATTGATATATTGAAATATTATTATTTGTTGCTTTATTTTGGTATCCATGAGTATGTTACGATATTGTTCTGCAGTCGTGGGAATAATAAAATAGGTTTGATCAGAGATTTCTTTATTTGAGCTAAGGAATATATATGAAAAAAATATATATAATTTGGTAAAAGTACTGCCTGGCTTAAAGCGTAAGAATCTAAAAAATGAAATTCTTATTTACATAATGTACAAAAGTTTGAGCCGGCCATCGGGAAACAACAACAATAGGTTATATAAAGGGAAGTCGCGACATCTGGTGGTAGATTTAAACAGAGTATTAGAATCTATGAAATATAATTTTAAATAAAATAATATTTTAATATATATTTATATGAACTATCAAAAGGAGAGTCAAATTTAACATCAAAATAAATAAAATATTATTGCAAACACCTAATAACCATCTTCACAAACTAACGGACTAGTATCGGTGACAGAGCCGCAACACCCGCTTTTACAAATTCAAAAGTCCAACCAATAGAACATGGTTCGAGCTAATGACCCTCGTCATTCCAGGGCTTACCTTTATTTCATGATATTCATTCTAGTTTCATTGAATCTTCATAATTTAACAGAGGCGTTTATCTGGCAAAGCGGCTAGGTCAAGTTCACCTCTAAATATAAATAAATAGGTTTGATTCGAGCGCCTTAAAGGGTGGTGGTGTATTGTCCATGGAGCAGAACAGATCGGTCCGTGCACCCTGATCACAATACCGGGCAACTGAGGTGGTGGTGTCTTGTCCATGGAGCAGATCATATCGGTCCATGCACCCTGATCACAATACCGGCTAACTGAGGTGGTGGTGGTGTCTTGTACATGGAGCAGATCAGATCGGTCCATACATTCTGATCACAATACCAGCCAACTGAAGTGGTGGTGGTGTCTTGTCCATGGAACAGATCGGATCGGTCCATGCACCCTGATCACAATACCGGCCAACTGAGGTGGTGGTGTCTTGTCCATGGAGCAGATCAGATCGGTCCATGCACCCTAATCACAATACCAGCCAACTGAGGTGCCTTGTCCATGGAACAGATCAGATCGGTCCATGCACCCTAATCACAATACCGGCCAACTGAGGTGGTGGTGTATTGTCCATGGAGCAGAACAGATCGGTCCGTGCACCCTGATCACAATACCGGCCAACTAAGGTGGTGGTGTCTTGTCCATGGAGCAGATCGGTCCATACATCCTGATCACAATACCAGCCAACTGAGGTGGTGGTGTCTTGTCCATGGAACAGATCAGATCGGTCCACACATCCTGATCACAATACCGGCCAACTGAGGTGGTGGTGTCTTGTCCATGGAGCAGATCAGATCGGTCCGCGCACCTTGATTACAATACCGGCCAACTGAGGTGGTGGTGTCTTGTACATGGAGCAGAACAGATCGGTCCGTGTACCCTGATCACAATACCGGCCAACTGAGGTGGTGGTGTCTTGTCCAAGGAGCAGATCAGATCGGTCCGTGCACCCTGATCACAATACCAGCAAACTGAAGTGGTGGTGTCTTGTACATGGAGCATATCAGATCGGTCCGTGCACCCTGATCACAATACCGGCCAACTGAGGTGGTGGTGTCTTGTCCAAAGAGCAGATAAGATCGGTCCGCGCACCCTGATCACAATACCGGCCAACTGAGGTGGTGGTGGTGTTTTGTTCATGGAGCAGATCAGATCGATCAGTGCACCTTGATCACAATACCGGCCAACTGAGGTGGTGGTGTCTTGTCCATGGAGCAGATCAGATCGGTCCATGCACCTTGATCTTAATACCGGCCAACTGAGGTGCCTTGTCCATGGAACAGATCAAATCGGTCCGTGCACCCTGATCACAATACCGGCCAACTGAGGTGGTGGTATCTTGTACACGGAACAGATCAGATCAGTCCATGCACCCTGATCACAATACCGGCCAACTGATTTGGTGGTGTCTTGTACATGGAACAAATCAGATCGATCAGTGCACCCTGATCACAATACCGGCCAAAAAAGGGCCTTAAAGGGTAATGACCACAATAAAACGAACACTGGTTAAGATGCGACTAACAAATTACACCTATCCCCCGATTTACACGGTACCTTTTTTGCACGTTTTCGCTTTTACACGGTTTTCCAAATATTTTTTTTTGTTTTTATCGCACTATACTAAATGCTACTGTGATTGAACACATGCGCTGTGTACACATCTCACGAGGAATCGCGAGCTTATGGGCTGACTACATATTTTAACCTGTCAATGCATTTTATTTCTGTGTACACCTATCCCCTGATTTACACGTTTTTCTCAGGAACGTATCTACCGTGTAAATCGGGGGATAGGTGTATATTACCATATTAACATATGCAAGGCAGTATTTTATTGCATATCCACTGCCGACAACACGCCAGTAGGTGATTAAGAGCTTTTCCTCAGCATTATGTAACAACACGCTTGCGTGTGATCTACGATACAAGATTTAATATTCTGGTGTAATCTGTTTTGCATTTAAACAGGATTTGATGATATTTTAGGTGAAGTGAATTGTGTTAACACTAGTTGTATAAATGACTGCTTTTTGTTATCACTTATAATACGTATATAGAGTTTTTTAAACATTAAATTATGAAAAATAAACGTCCAAAGATGAGTATCCTTTTTTTAATAAACGTTTTTTGAGCTTTCGGCATAACGTCCTCCTACAGGAAAATATTTTTACTGTAAAATGGGCGTTATTCTTGTATGTTTACTTTATTTTTCTAAATTTGCTAACAAAAGATTATATTCTAAACATGAAATTAACATGATGCATTAGAACACCATATGTTAATAGGAAATTTAGACTATATTTCACACGTAGGATACATAGATGGCACGACCTCATAATTGGGATAATATTAACTTTATTATGATGCATTAAAGCGCCATCTGTTATCAAAATTCGAAACTATTATAGACGCGTATGATTCTTTTTGAAAATCAACAATTTCTACTGTCCTTACTGGAATGGAAAATTTTGTCTGTGTATGAATCTAAAGATCCGTTATAAAAAAAGGAAGGATCGACTTAATTTGATAAATTCCCAGGCCTTCCCATTAATTTGCAGTAAGGACAGTAGAAATTGTTTATTTTCAAAAAAAAAAATCATACGCGTCTATAAAATAGATGGAAATCTTGCCGGGAGGACATTGATCAAAAGAGACAAAGGTCGCCTCTCCCGTCAAAATAGACGTCAAAACCAGACGTCATCTATTGACCGTCGCCGCAAACTAGCGGCCTCGGGTCGGTGACAAAGCCACAATACCAGCTTTGACAAACTAAAAAGCGTCCACCTAGAGACCATGGTTCCGAGCTAATGGCCCTCGTCAGTCTAGGGCGGACTTTATTCCATGAGATCCACACGGGATCTAATTGACCGTCTATTTTGACGGGAGAGGCGACCTTTGTCTCTTTTGTGTGTATAATAGTTTCGAATTTTGAATATTAACTCTATCAACTGTCCGTTATCAGGATTCCCAAATAAATATTATAAATAGAGAGAAAAAAAACCCAATAAATTCATTATATTTAAAATTTTTGCAATTACATCGAGAGAGAAAAAAAAAAACATTTCAAATTCTATAACAATAGAAATTAGCCCCAAGAATACAAAACAAATTACTAATTCCATCTGAATAAAAAAAAAAGAAGAATGATTTGTGGAGAATACAAAAAGACTTAATTAAGAAACAAGAGGGAAGGAAATACCTGAAAAGCAATTTAAAATGAGTAGGTTCAACAAGGCGGTAAAAAACCAGCTTGGACAATTAAGAGACAAATTACAAACGATTGGACGAGAATGTTAATTTTGTCGTAAAGTTGGAGACGGAATTCTTCACAAAGTCTTTTATTGAATCTTCTATCCTTGGTATTTACAAGTACTTGGCACAACTACGTACAGTAACAAGTTTATTTGTAACATTTTACTTCACATAAAGACAGCTTTCGACCACCGTGTCTATATCAGATGTTTCTATAACACATACACATGAGAGGGAACACGCTTCACAAAGTGTTTTATTGAATCTTCTATCCTTGGTATTTACAAGTACTTGGCACAACTACGTACAGTAACAAGTTTATTTGTTACATTTTACTTCACATAAAGACAGCTTTCGACCACCGTCTCTATATCAGATGTTTCTATAACACATACACATGAGAAAGAAGACGCTTCACAAAGTCTTTTATTGAATCTTCTATCCTTGGTATTTACAAGTACTTGGCACAACTACGTACAGTAACAAGTTTATTTGTTACATTTTACTTCATATAAAGACAGCTTTCGACCACCGTCTCTATATCAGATGTTTCTATAACACATACACATGAGAGGGAAAGCGCTACGAAGCCAATAAGCCTTATATATAACTAGCCGAATGACCCGGGCAACGCCCGTGTTTTACCCGATTGAATGTTTTGATTCAAATACTATTTGTTACAATTATAAATTGGCGCCTTGAATAAATGCATATGTTAGTTAATAACTCTAGCCTATGTGCTTTATCTGTCTATGTACTGTTGGCTTCCGTAGGCGTCTCTTACTGGGAAAGAGAAAGAGAGGATTCCATTTGGTTATTAATTAATATATACATTTATTTAAGGAGCGACCCGCTCCAACACAATAGTTACAAAAACGAAAATGCTAGTGGGGGGGGGGGGGGGGTGCAAAGGTGGCGTGATCGTAGCCAACCAATAGGAGGGCGCCATTCCAAAAAAAAGCAAACGGTGACAGAGACGAAAACTGATTAAGAGATGAAGAATGACGCTCGTAACTGTATATAGAATGGCTTGCCCACCATTTCTATATTTTTTTAGAAGAGTTCAACGACCTGAGACTGTCTTTGTAAATATTGCGGTATTTTCCGGATGGACAGTTCAATTTTTGACAATTTAAACCATTTTTTTTAATTAAAGATACTTCGACCAGTAAATCTTTTTTATTGTCTCGACGTTTGGACAAAAATCTTTTGTTCTCGTCAAGAGCGAACAAAAATTAAAACATTTGGCAAAGTGTTAATAATTAATAATGAGACTAATTTTTAACGCCTTGCCAAATTTTTTAATTTTTGTTCGCTTCTGACGAGGACAAAAGATTTTTGTCGCAACGTCCAGATAATAAAAAATATTTACTAGCCGAAGTATCTTTAATTTAAAGAACTATTTATCCGGCCAGGCAGCCTCTATCTTTAAGATAAACCATTTTATTGACTTTTAATCAATTATTACAGAGAAGTATGATAAAATAAAGAGGTGATATATTAAAAAGGGGTAAATAAAATGTAGGGAAATATATACAGTTGTTCTATAAAAGCATAGTGCGCTTCTCCCATCAAAATAAACGTCAAAAAAAGACACCATCTATTGACCGTCGCCGCAAACTAGCTGCTTCGAGTCGATGACAAAACCACAACACTAGCTTTGATGGCGTCTAGGTCTAACGTTCATTTTGATGGGAGAGGTGCCCTATGTTTTTATAGATCAATTTCCTCCCGGCAAAAATTCTCAAATATATACTGTTGTTAAAATTCTAAACTATTATAGAAGCGTATGATTCTTTTTAAAAATTAAACAATTTCTACTGTCCTTACTGCAATATGGAAAAAATAATGGGAGGGTTCACCACTGATGAGCCAGGCCCTCCCATTGATTTTTCACATTGCAGTAAGGACAGTAGAAATTGTTTAATTTTTAATAGGAATCATACGCGTCTATAATAGTTTAGAATTTTCAGAGCAGATGGTGAGCTAATGCATCAATATATACAGTTGTATATGTACAAATTCTTCAGCAAGGTAGGCGTCTCCACTTTGAGAGAGTCTAGACAAGGTCTTCTTGAACACTCCTCAGTTCCACGCCGAGGAAGTACCTATAGATTGTGGGTCTTGGTAGACGCCAGGATGGTCAGAGTGTTATCATCCAGGCCATGCCCGAAGACCCAGATTCCAGGTTAAGGGGCCGCTAGATGATGGTGAATGCCTCCCAGATGAGAAGACAGAGACAGGACCAGTATTGGTTAGCCAGAGTCAGATAGCTGGACCCACAGGCGATGATATTATTGTCTTGATAGATATCTATCGTCCATTCTGTTATTTACATGAACTGGGATCGAATCCCGCAATGAACAACTTCTGGACCGTGACACGGGCGGCTAGCTTCGGCAACACCGGAGCTGACGTCACACCCGTACTTTCACTTTCTGTTTTTGTATCCTGCATAGGCGTAGCCGCGCTGACTCATATTTTCTTTCCCCATGATTACCATTTCATCAATATATATAATCCTGTCACCTTGTTGTAGTTAATTAAAGAATAATTAACGTTAAGCGCTGTGTGTGTGTAATCAAATTGAAATACAACAACCTTATGAAGAAAGAAAAATTACTTCAATAGCCCTTGATTGTATCAAAGTTCCAACATCACTAGTAAGTGCAACTACTCAAACAGAGCTCTGGCTCCTTGTTAGTGTAAAATTCAAACTTCTTTCTATATGTGTAGATATATGTTGCACTAAAGTAAAATCAATCGCTAACTAACCACCATGATTATCATGGCCTAACCATGTACACTTGGGATTGGTAAGAAATATCTTTATGTGAGGCTTTGTATAATTATTTTAAGGAATAATTTTAGTTATATGACCAAACCAATGAAAGTGTTGTTTTTAACCAAAGATTTTTGTTATTGAGTCTGTTATTATTCTATGAAGATACGATTGCTTTTGTTCTCTATGTAACTTGTGGCATTTATATTTTTGCTTTAGAATGTGTGACCTTTTATATAGCTTTCAACTTTTGTAAACTTTACATTCTATTATTTCAAAGTTTTTAATGTGTGAAGTGTTTGTTAACAAAATAAAAAACATTTTCGTCCAATTCCGGGACCATTGTTTCCACAATGGGTGTATCGTGCAATGTATAAAACATATAATACATAATGGAGCTGTTACCTCCATGTGAACACACGCCATGTATAATTGATGCGCTGTGTGCTGTAAAAGGTAATTAAGGCGGTCAGCAAATGTCTTCATTTAGAACCCAGCTGAATAATGAAACAAAACCTGATGAGACACTGTCTTGGACACAATCAACCCCAGACTACGGTAGAATATATACATCGGGGCTATAGATCACATTTCACTATATAACAACAATGGAAGTTGGTGAAATGATGGTCTAAGCCATTGATTTTAGACCACTATCGGGTTCGATTTCCGCATTGGGCACTTTTTTTCTGATAAAAAATTGCTCCGATGGCCTCTGATTCTTTCAAATTTCCAACCAGCGAATGCAAGTAAACAAAAGGAGCTCTGGCATATTTGTAAGTGCATGTCGAACTGATTTTCACATGTGTAGACATGTGGTGTACTTACAGTTAAAGCAGCCGCCTACTTCTCCCCACCATTATTATCATGGCCTGTACCACATGCACTAGGGAAATAAGCAAAAAAAAAAAACAATTAGATTTCTGAAGCAAGAAAATGATTATTCTTTGTGTGTGAAAGCTTGTAAAAAATAGGAACTTACTTTTTACCATTAATTGTTTTTTCCCTTTGTCGTCTGTTTGTTGAATCTGGTTAGAACGATGTATGTAAATTAGATGATTCTTTTGTTGCCTTAAATACGAGGTAATTAACTCTCTCTATATCTAAAAATGTTTAAAGTTTAATTTTATAAATCTGAGAATTGTCTTCGAAAACGATCCCACGATTTCTCTATGGCAGAAAATATTTGGTAGTTTGTTTAAAATTGAAAATATTCATATGTGTAATTCTATATTGTCTTCAAATCTTATGTCTATACTTAGCCTAAAATACCATGAATAAGTTTCTACTATACACTTTCGTATATACCTTATATTTTGTATATTCGATAGATTTGTGTGTGTGGCAATTTAAATGATTTTTTTTTTGCTTATCCCTAGTACACGTAGTACAGGCCATGATAATCATGGTGGGTAGAAGTAGACGACTGCTTTTACTGTAAGTGCACCACATGTCTACACATGTGAAAGCAGTTCGAATTTTCACTTACAAATGTGCCAGAGCCCCGTTTGGTTACTTGCACTCGCTGGTGGGGTTGGACTTTTGCAAGAATCGGGGGGCCATTCGAGCATTTTTTTTTAACAGAAAAAAAAGTGTCCAATGCGGGAATCGAACCCGGGTCGTAGTGGTCGAAAACCAAACGGTTTAACCAACCTTCCATCGACCCCCCAATTGAAATGATAAAAGTAATCAAATATAAACACCAACATATGCAAGGCTATCGTCAGTGTGGTATACTTCAGTAGCCAATCAGCTGGCTCTACAGGATTCTAAATAGATTGAAGGGAAGTTCACAAAGTACAGTACTATAGATACCCACATCTATAGACAACAGCGTTGAGATAGAAAACTCAGAAAACCTAGCGAAAGTTTTATTTTAATTTCCTTTCTCACTTTTTCTCCCGCTCCGAGTAAATACAGGTGGCTCCTGTGTCAATATTTGATTGTTGAACAATATATTTGCATAACGCCCTATTTCTATCTTCTCCCTAACCTTCCTGTTTTACACACCTTGTATCACCTGTACATATTTCATAGGTGAAAATCATGATTTATCGTAATTGATAATTGGCAGCAAATGAATTTACAAAAAATTCTATTTATGCTATGTAATGTATTGTACACTATTGCTTCCAACACTAATCTTTGGTATAGGTTACGTATGTGGTCATAGTGAGTGTTAGAGAACGGTTTAAGTTAGAAGTTTAACTTTGTAGCAGCTGTATGTTGGAATATTAGTGACCGGAGACCTTTGTATTTTACATTTCCATAAAGCTCTGATATTCTAACTTCTACGGATATACCCGTCTCTCCTACGTACATTCCCTATATATAGGGAAATTACCATAGATTGCCATTGTCTTAATCCTTGTTCTAATGACTACTTAGTATATACTATTATGAAAAAGGCATCTCCTTATCGTGCAACTGAGAGTTGCTGATGGCTTGCGCCATCTATCGGAATAAATATCAACTATTCGTTGATTTCTAATTATTCCAGAATTGACCAAATATCCATTCTTGATTAATCAAGAAAAGCTAACCACGTACACGTTTCGGGCTGTTGGCCCTCATCAGCGTGGTGCAAGCTGTACCTCAACGACCAAAAAACTGATCATTCAGGCATCCTGAAAAAGTTGCACGATAAGGAGATGCCTTTTTATTAATTTACGCATGTTATCCCAGTACAATATCACATTTGTACTATTTTTTTCATATTTATATACTATTATTCGTTCTATTTATATTATTCTTTTGTATAAGAGATCTTAAACCCAAACACTAGACAATCGAAACAAAATTATAAAAAATTCATCTCCTGACGTTCGATGTTTTCACCTTAATTTTTTCTTTCAACTGAAAAAAACAAGTTCATACTTGATTGAAATATTGAGACAGCTTGGCTCTCTCATTTGCCTAACGGATTCTATATTCTAATCTACCAAACTGTTCTACTATTGTATTAGACTGTCTTTCTAGATATCTACGGTATTTTATAGGATTCCTTGTTAAACGTATTTACAGAAACTATGGACATAAGCTTTTTGTGAAGGCAGAAAAATCAATATATATATATACATTTATCGTGCATGGCTCCTCTACAAAATTTACATATAGCCTATTCAAGCATATAAATTAAAAACATTAGACATTAGCCTTTTTTGCTTATTCCTAGTACACGTGGTACAGGCCATGATGATTATGGTGGGTAGAAGTAGGCGACTACTTTTACTGTAAGTGGACCACATGTCAACACATGTGAAAAACGGTTCGACTTTGCACTTACAAATTTGCCAAAGCCCCGTTTGGTTACTTGCACTCGCTGGTGGTGTTAGACTTTTGTAAGAATCGGGGGCCATTGGAGCATTTTTATTATCAGAAAAAAGTGCCCAATGCGGGAATCGAACTCGGGTCGTAGCGGTCGAAAATCAACGGTTTAGATCATCCTTCCACCAACCTCCATTTAATTGTTGTTATATATTAGAAGCTATATCATAAAGTTGAGGAAGGATGATACTCATGCACTGAATATATGAACATCTCCCATTATATTTATCCATTAGAACAATACATAACGTTAATCACTCTAGTCGAAAAACCTTATTAGTGGTGATGAAAGTATAAGCCACAACACCATTTTTGGAAAAATCAGACAAAAATCCAACCTGTATGCCTTGGTTTCAAGCTATGGATATCATCATGGATCTAAATTTGGCAAAATTAGCCGATGTGGTTAATTCTTTATCACCACAAGTTGACAAATGTCAATCTTACGGGTTATCACACAAAAAGCAATAACTAAGGCCTACAGTAAGAGTGACTTAAACACAGAAAAAGGTACACTCTTGAGTACAACACCAACAACAAAAAGGAGGTAAACAAACGAAAAAAAAACACGATTTGTTAAATAAAATAAAAACAGTACTTTAACACAAAGCAATAACGCGCCATCTATACATATAAAATAAAAGGATTTAGAAGCGCGAATGTTTCTTTTATACATAAAACGAACTTCTACTGTCCTTACTGCGATGAAAAAATATATTGGGAGGGCTTGGCTCATCAGTGGTGAACCCTCCCAGCGGTTTCGCCAATTTAATCCACCAGACCGCTTCTCAGAGCTCTAATACTGTATTGGATAATTCTGCTTTTATATGCTACACTGAAGGATGGAATCTTAGAATCGTTTTCAAGCAAACTATGGACATAAGCTTATAGGACAGTAGAATTACATTCAAATATTTGCTTCGAGCAATGCTCTTCAGCAAACTATAAAGACAAGGCCAGTTAGGAATAAATTAACACAAAGCACTTATCTTTTATTTTCAGCGTTGTTAAGGAGCGGACCGGGGTTTCACAGGTATGCGAGGAGAAACACCAGACAAGCACACAGAGAACGCTTTATGCGTCGCAATTCGAACACCACTCCACGACACTTCGCATTCCGTTTCAACCCTCTTTTATGTACAAACATGGCTACATTCGTCCAATGAGAAGGCGTGGGAGATCAGAGTTCACTTAACAAATAAACAACATACTTTCCGCATAACTGAGATTAAAACTGCTATGTTTGTCAAATAATTTGACAAAGTAAATAAAAAAGATTTACTGGCCGAAGTATATTTTATTTGAAGAACTATGAATGCCGGCCAAGCAGCCTCTATCTTTATGACCACAAGTAAAGTTTCATTACTAGGTTGATAAATATAATGGATTGCTCTAATGCATAAATAAAGGGAGTGGTGTCTCTTTTGGTATATATGAAACTATAGAAGCAATGGGCGCCTCTCCCTTCAAAATAAACGTCAAAAACTGACGCCATCTATTGACCGTCGCCGCAGTTGGCGTCAGTTTTTGACGTTTATTTTGAAGGGAGAGGCGCCCATTGCTTCTATGGATTAATATCCTCCCGGCAAATTTTCCATCCATATGAAACTATGCATAAAAATGTTCATGTAAGCTGTTAGGATATACCTTTTTTTTTCTTTTAATATCAACACCTGACCTTTTTTTTTCTTTTAATTTCAACACCTGACCTTTTTTTTCTTTTAATTTCAACACCTGACCTTTTTTTTTCTTTTAATTTCAACACCTGACCTTTTTTTTTCTTTTAATTTCAACACCTGACCTTTTTTTTTCTTTTAATTTCAACACCTGACCTTTTTTTTCTTTTAATTTCAACACCTGATCTTTTTTTTTCTTTTAATTTCAACACCTGACCTTTTTTTTCTTTTAATTTCAACACCTGATCTTTTTTTTCTTTTAATTGTCAATTGTCCTGACCTTTTTTTTCTTTTAATTTCAACACCTGACCTTTTTTTTTCTTTTAATTTCAACACCTGACCTTTTTTTTTCTTTTAATTTCAACACCTGACCTTTTTTTTCTTTTAATTTCAACACCTGATCTTTTTTTTCTTTTAATTGTCAATTGTCCTGACCTTTTTTTTCTTTTAATTTCAACACCTGACCTTTTTTTTCTTTTAATTTCAACACCTGACCTTCTTTTTCTTTTAATTGTCAATTGTCCTGACCTTTTTTTTTTCTTTTAATTTCAACACCTGACCTTTTTTTTCTTTTAATTTCAACACCTGACCTTTTTTTTCTTTTAATTTCAACACCTGACCTTTTTTTTCTCTTAATTGTCAATTGTCCTGACCTTTTTTTTTCTTTTAATTGTCAATTGTCCTGACCTTTTTTTTTCTTTTAATTTCAACACCTGACCTTTTTTTTTCTTTTAATTTCAACACCTGACCTTTTTTTTCTTTTAATTTCAACACCTGACCTTTTTTTTTCTTTTAATTTCAACACCTGACCTTTTTTTTCTTTTAATTTCACCACCTGACCTTTTTTTCTTTTAATTTCAACACCTGATCTTTTTTTTCTTTTAATTGTCAATTGTCCTGACCTTTTTTTTCTTTTAATTTCAACACCTGACCTTTTTTTTCTTTTAATTTCAACACCTGACCTTCTTTTTCTTTTAATTGTCAATTGTCCTGACCTTTTTTTTTTCTTTTAATTTCAACACCTGACCTTTTTTTTCTTTTAATTTCAACACCTGACCTTTTTTTTTCTTTTAATTTCAACACCTGACCTTTTTTTTCTTTTAATTTCAACACCTGATCTTTTTTTTTTCTTTTAATTGTCAATTGTCCTGACCTTTTTTTTTCTTTTAATTTCAACACCTGACCTTTTTTTTTTTCTTATTTTTATTATTCTTATTACATACACAGCGTATTTACGTAAATTTGTTCATAGATACCTATTTCTTGATTTCTAAGGAGGCCTATGGGACCGAATATTGTTTGTAGATGTAAAGTCTGCACTATGCTGACAAGAGCTAACAGCACGAAACTCGTACGTGGTTGACCTTTCTTGATTTCTCAAGAAATTAAGTTCGCCATATATCACGGAACAAATTTTTTAAAAGGTTCAGTTGAATTTTTCCATTATATGGTGTTCTGACATTTAAAATGCTATTGGGAGAGATCAGGAAATGCTTTTTTTGTTTTTAATATCAACACCTGACTTTTTTTTTTCTAAATTGTATTTGCATATAGGAAACTCTTTAACGTCATTTCTTACCAATTTGAACAACTTCCCATTGTACCTAATACTATAGTTTCTCTCACACAGATGAACTAAATTCTTTAAATAGCTTTCCTTCTCATTGAGGACAATTTCCTCCTGGCAATTTTTCCATCTACTAGCCATAGATTTGGCTCAGCCACCTTGCCAGCAAACACCTCTTTGGTAGATTGTGAAGATTCTATTAGATCCCGTGTGGATCTCATGGAATAAAGTCCGCCCTAGACTGACGAGGGCCATTAGCCCGAAACCATGGTCTCTAGGTGGACGCTTCTCAATTTGCCAAAGCTGGTGTTGTGGCTTTGTCACCGACCCGAGGCCGCTAGTTTGCGGAGACGGTCAATAGAGGGCGTCAGTTTTTGACGTTTATTTTGACGGGAGAAGCGCCCTATGCTTCTATATATTAAGAATGTAATATATATTTTCTCCCCCTTTCAATATCATTAATATTTAAATTAATTTATATATAAAAATAGTATATATCATCATATTTATTATCGTGATACTCCTGTTGAAGGACTGACAAGTCTGAAAGCTTGAAAATAAAAAAAATGAACAAGAAACTTAACCCTGGAAGCTTTATTTATTTTATAACATTATAAATCAGGGATGAACGTTCATTTATAAATCTATTTAAATATTGAAATGTAAATCCCTATAAACGGCGTCAATGATAAAACCATTAATGTTTACATCAATGTATCAATGTACAAAAAGAAAAAAACTCGCCATTAAGCATAAAAAGAAGCAATAAGCTGAGATACAAGAATATCACAAGCAAATGATGTTATTCAAATTAAGAAGGCAAGCAGGATCAGATTGGAATTGGACGGATTAGGTCTCTTCTGGCCATTAGGGAATGCCATCTGGAGAAAATAAATCTTTGGTCTTGTTGCTTTATATGTAAATAGGATGCGGCCTTGGTATGCAAATGGGTGAGGGGAGACACTGGACTGAAGTCGCCTCGTTTCTACTGGGGAATATAGAGTTGTAGTTACTTAAATTGGGGTGATAGCTTTGTGGTGTACATAGGGTGGTTCCACCATAGACGTTGGCTTTTACCTTTTGGAAAATGATCGTTTATCAAGAAATTGGGTTGGCCAAATATCACGGAGCAAGCTAAATAAACGTTTAGTTTATTTTTGTTCCACTAGATGGCGCTCTGCCATATAGAAATGCTCATGTAAGCCTGGTCAGGATATACCTTTTTTGTTTTTAATAATTATTCTGTGACAATATCATTATATTATAAAAAATGGGTATATATTGGTTCAATATAAACATATAAAAATAAGAAAAATAAAAGTATTGTATCAACACAAACAGTTCACATAATTAAAAAAAGGCAGGAAAACATTAATAAATAAATGTTTTACACACCTCGCTAAAAAAAAAATACTTAATACAGGATAAATTTTAATAATCCATTTTTTTTTTCACTGGCGAGCCAACCACATAATTGCCCGCTAACAATGATGAATAAACAATGGGTGCATTGTTGGATGATTGTTGGAGCCATTTTCAACAATGGAGAGAAATAATCCAGAGTTAATCTCCAGCCCAGTCCAATATAATGACATTTTTTTGCCATCTTGTAGAGGAGCAGTTGTGTTCTACAATGAATTCGTTATACTTGGCGCTTTAATTAAAAAAGAATAGAAACAATTATGTTTTCAATAATTTAATTACTACACTCTCAAGGTATTTTAATTATACCACAAACTTTCTCTCTCAAGTTGGAGATTCTATTTAGGGGTTTAGACCTCGGTAGCTTTTGAAAAGTACAACTCAAACTTTCTATGGCGAGCAGCTGAACGATCCTTAGTGACAAACTCAAGTTAGATATTGTATTTAGGTTTAGACTTTGGTAGCTTTAGGAAAGTACAACTCAAACTTTCTTAGGCGAGCAACTGAACGATCCTCAGTGTTATATAGCTTGTTATTTACTAATAGAACCTCTTATGAGCGACCATATCTAAGAAAGACTTAGATTATTCATTAAAATTGAATATACTAAAAACTATACTTCTTAAATGTACATATAGTGGCTATAGATGGATTTATTTTTCATGGAGAATATATATATCTATAAAAGAAAAGGGGGCTTCTCATGTTTATTGATCTAATTTTCTCACTCTATTCTTACTCTATTGATCCAAGAATTCAGAGCCGTTACAAACCTCAAGAAGCTTCCCAGTTGGAATGATATTTTGAATTAACTCCCCACACCCTCCAATAACTGGCCTAGAGTACGATAGTCCCCACAGAAAGCAGTACGTGTGTACTATGAGTACAATCCAAGAGTCCAGAGCCATTAGAAACCTCGAGAAGCTTCCCAGTTGGAATGATATTTTGAATTAACTCCACACACCCTCCAATAACTGACCTAGAGTACGATAGTCCCCACAGAAAGCAGTACGTGTGTACTATGAGTACAATCCAAGAGTCCAGAGCCATTAGAAACCTCGAGAAGCTTCCCAGTTGGAATGATATTTTGAATTAACTCCACACACCCTCCAATAACTGGCCTAGAGTACGATAGTCCCCACAGCAAGCAATACAGTGTACTATGAGTACAATCCAAGAGTCCAGAGCCATTAGAAACCTCGAGAAGCTTCCCAGTTGGAATGATATTTTGAATTAACTCCACACACCCTCCAATAACTGACCTAGAGTACGATAGTCCCCACAGAAAGCAGTACGTGTGTACTATGAGTACAATCCAATAGTCCAGAGCCATTAGAAACCTCGAGATGCTGCCCAGTTGGAGTAATATTTTGAGTTAACTCCACACAGCCTCCAATAACCAGCCTAGAGTACGACAGTCACAACACCAGTACACGTGTACTACGAGTACATTCCAAGAGTCCAGAACTGTTAGAAACCTCAAGAAGCTGCCCCAGTTGGAGTTTTATTTTGAATTAACTCCCCACACATTCCAATAACTGACCTAGAGTACGGCAGTCACAACAGAAGTACAAGTGTACTATGAGTACAATCCAAGAATCCAGAGCCGTTAGAAACCTCGAGATGCTGCCCAGTTGGAGTAATATTTTGAATTAACTCCACACAGCCTCCAATAACCAGCCTAGAGTACGACAGTCACAACACCAGTACACGTGTACTACGAGTACATTCCAAGAGTCCAGAACTGTTAGAAACCTCAAGAAGCTGCCCCAGTTGGAGTGTTATTTTGAATTAACTCCACACAGCCTCCAATAACCAGCCTAGAGTACGACAGTCACAACACCAGTACACGTGTACTACGAGTACAATCCAAGAGTCCAGATATATTACAAACCCCGAGAAGCTGCCCCAGTTGGAGTAATATTTTGAATTAACTCCCCAGACCCTCAAATAACTGACCTAGAGTACGATGGTCCGCACAGAAGTACACGTGT
Organism: Cordylochernes scorpioides; assembly: GCA_030710605.1. Taxonomy (NCBI): domain Eukaryota; kingdom Metazoa; phylum Arthropoda; class Arachnida; order Pseudoscorpiones; family Chernetidae; genus Cordylochernes; species Cordylochernes scorpioides. Next base: position 11,131,553 of record CP092872.1, read on the forward strand.
ACTATGAGTACAATCCAAGAGTCCAGAGCCGTTACAAACCTCAAAAAGCTGCCCAGTTGGAGTAATATTTTGAATTAACTCCCCACACCTATAACTGGCCTAGAGTACTATAGACCCCAAAGTAGTACACGTGTACTACGAGTACAATCAAAGAGTCCAGAACTGTTACAAACCTCAAGAAGCTGCCCAGTTGGAGTAATATTTTGAATAACTCCCCACACATTCCAATAACTGACCTAGAGTACGATAGTCCCCACAGCAATACGTGTGTACTACGAGTACAATCCAAGAGTCCAGAGCCGTTAGAAACCCCAAGAAGCTGCCCAGTTGGAGTAATATTTTGAATTAACTCTACACAACCTCCAATAACTGGCCTAGAGTACGGCAGTCACAACAGCAGTACGTATGTACTTTGAGTACAATCCAAGAGTCCAGAGCTGTTACAAACCTCAAGAAGCTGCCCAGTTGAAGTAATATTTTGAATTAACTCCCCGCACACCCTCCAATAACTGGCCTAGAGTACAATAATCCCCACAGCAAGCAATACAGTGTACTAAGAGTACAATCCAAGAGTCCAGAGCTGTTACAAACCTCAAGAAGCTGCCCAGTTGGAATGATATTTTGAATTAACTCCACACACCCTCCAATAACTGACCTAGAGTACGATAGTCCCCAAAGCAGTACACGTGTACTATGAGTACAATCCAAGAGTCCAGAGCTGTTAGAAACCTCAAAAAGCTGCCCAGTTGTAGTAGTATTTTGAATTAACTCCTCACACCCTCCGAACTGACCTAGAGTACGATAGTCCCCACAGTAGTAGTACACGTGTACTACGAGTACAATCCAAGAGTCCAGAGCCGTTACAAACCCCAAGAAGCTGCCCAGTTGGAGTAATATTTAGAATTAACTCCCCACACCTATAACTGGCCTAGAGTACGATAGTCTCCACAGCAGTACACGTGTACTACGAGTACAATCCAAGAGTCCAGAGCCGGTACAAACCTCAAGAAGCTGCCCAGTTGGAGTAATATTTAGAATTAACTTCCCACACCCTCCAATAACCAGCTTGGAGTACGATAGTCCTCACAGCAAGCAATACACGTGTACTATGAGTACAAAGAGTCCAGAGCCGTTACAAACCTCAAGAAGCTGCCCAGTTGGAATGATATTTTGAATTAACTCCCCACTACTCCAATAACCTGCCTTGAAACAAATTAAATGAGAAGATTTCTAAATTAACATCCTCAATTAACCAGCCGTCGAAAAACTCCCTTCTATTAACTCTACTTTTTATTGTTTTTTTTTTAAATATATCTTCCTTTTACATTTTACTATATTTCTTTATTAAGGTAGAGTTTCCTTAATTACTCGCTTCACTATTTTTAGTATTGCCTTCTTTGATAACAGTTAACTTATCTAAATGTAGGTCATTCTTTTTGCAATATAGTAATGATAAGAATAGAGAGAATTTCAACTATTTTGTATAGAACATCACATGTGCTACGTGTTTTTAAACGTGTATTGTAATATAAAATACACCTATTTCAGATTTTATTTTGCCATAATTTCAACTTTTGATTGAATAATATTGAAGCACTTTAAAAATAATGCCTGCTTCCTTTTACTACAGCCTGGGGGATCGGTGGAAGGCTGGTTAAACCTTTTGGTTTTCGACCACTACGACCCGGGTTCGATTCCCGCATTGACACTTTTTCTGTTAAAAAAAATGCTCCAATGGCCCCCGATTCTTGAAAAAGTCCAATCCCACCAGCGAGTGCAAGTACCCAAAATGGGCTCTGGCACATTTGTAAGTTCAAAGTCGAACTGCTTTTCACATGTGTAGACATGTGGTGCGCTTACAGTAAAAGCAGTCGCTAAATACCCACCATGATTATCATGGTCTGTACCACGTGTACTAGGGATAAGCAAATAAAAAAACCTACAGCCCTCATCCGGGAATGCCTGCCGCCAATTACGGTAAAGAAACGGTTCTATTTTTTTAAAAGTCATTTTGAAGAAAACATTAAATTCGTCTGTCATTAAGCTAATTTGCATATCTTTTATCGAAACTATAAAAGCGAATCCTATCTCTATAGGGTGTCCTATTGATAGAAAGGCTGAAACGTTCTAAATATCCCCATGTATTAATATTAATAACATATATAGCGAGAGAGAGAGATAGAAAAGTATTAATTTATTTTTTGAAGAAATTTACCGCCATCTTATAATTAATAGAATCTTGACTTTTATAAAGAACATAAAAAGTTCCATAAGCGTCAATCTTTAATCATAAACAACACAAGAATAGCTAAGTTTTCAGATAAGTTTCCATAATACAACAACAACAACAATAAAAGCCTTTATTGAGGACCTCTCGTCCTATATAGGATTCGCCAGTTTACAGAGTAAGAGAAGAGAACTAAGAATACAGAGATATATGTAGTAGGTATAGTATAGTATTTTCTACACTGTGACTATATACAACAACAGCAACAAGCCTTTTACTGGAATCAAAGTCCCATACAGGATTCGTCATTCTAATCCCGACAAAGATTATTTACATATAATTATTTACATCAATTAGATTATGTATATAGCTTCCCCTTCTCTTCAGCCTTCTTCCTAAATTTGAACAACGCAAACGCTCCAGCTCTGTTTCTCACCACCTCATTCACCAGGAGTTACAAAGAGAGTCCCTCAAGGCCTATTTCACTGAGGAGCACTTCTCGTTCGTCTTTCAGCCCCATACATGAGAGTATATGGTGATGTAGCCCCGGCTCCATTCTTGTCCCGCAAATCTCGCATGTCCATCCGTCTGTTTTAAATATTCTGGGGCGATCATCAGTAAAGAGCACCGAGAGGATTCTTAGTCCGGCAATACACCGTCAGTTTCCATAATACAAGGGTCACTCCAAAAGTTTCGGCAATTAATATTAAATAATTTAAATATTAAGAAATAAATTATACCATTATAAAATACAAGTATGAAGCTAAAAAGATAACATGGCACACAACAACAACACACTAGGCAGCTATTATCTTGGCAGCTATCTCTAGACGTCTAGTTTTGACGTCTATTTTGACGGGAGAGGCGACCTTTGTCTCTTTAGCTATTATCTTGCTAAAATATATACAATTAGGTACTATGATAGTATAATTTTATGATATTGCTAATTATATTCAAAATGAACATTTTTAAACTTAATAAAAGAGTTTAAAATTTCGTTAGGGGAATTTTTTTTTATAGTAACTAAGCTGTCAAGCTGAGATTTCGGAATTATCCCTTTAAAGAACCAATGACACTGGGTAGCTATTAGCTTGTGAAAATATATTCAATTAAGTTCTCTATGAGAAATATGCAAAAATGTAAATAAATGCTAACCAGTGTCTCATGACATCTTTAAGAAGACTTCTCAAAAAGATTAGTTTGTTTGGCACACACATTCATGCACCTTATCCCAGTACAACATCACATTTGTACTATTTTTTCACTTTGAATATTGTTTTAAATATGTATAGTTAAGCTACCTATTTTTTTTTAAATCACGAATATAGGATTCATTTTATAAATTATATATTGCTGTGATAAATAATTTTATGTGTAATTTTACTTCAAGTAATACAAAATAAAAACTACTTGATAAATAAATAATTATCTTTTCTATTTTCACAACTGCACCATCAATTCTCTATATTTTTCAACAACAAAAAACAAAATAATCATAACATATATATATATTTAAGAGTTTAAACATTCTGAGGAAAACTTAAATTCCTAAATTAACATAATTTTATACTATCCCTGTAAATCAAATAAATTGTATGTTACAATAAACACAAGAAACGTCACACGCTATTTATCTATTTGGATTTGGTCTTATTACCTTGTGTTTATAATCTATAATCCAAATTGTGCCTTATCAAATGTATGTTACAATGTTTCAACTTATATTTCACACAAGGTAATAATATTTGAAGTTAGAAACTGATACAAATTGATATTAAAACTCTCTAAAGAATTGTAGAGTACGTCGAATTGTTTAAGAAGCCCTTTCTCTCCACAATACAATGGTTGATTGATTCTGGAAACATTCCGCACCTTCAACAAAAACAGCTAAAAAACGCTCCTACAGCAAAAATCAAATGCAGCACCTCGCACCAAAATAACGTCCCATGTCACTAGGTTTTATAGGAGTAAAGCGATCTACCTCTTTTTATGCATTTCCAACAAGGTTTTGTTGTATTGTCTTCCTAAAGATAGAAATGGTGATGTGCCAATCTGTTTTAGCTGTTGAGGTATGTGTTTGAACCTCTTTGCCGAATCTAACAAGAAAGATCTTCGATTCTTGCCTTGAAAAAGGTAAATCATAATTAAGATGAAAATAAGAAATAGAACTAATAAATGCAAGAATTTTTCTTTTTCGAATAAAACAGAAATTCTTCTGTATAAACTGCGATGGGAAATAGAGGAAGGGCTTGGCTCATTAATAGGGAACCCTCTCAGCGGTTTCGTCTAGAACCTTCTATAAAATTCCAGAACATTCCAGAAAATTCTAGAAAATTCCAAAAATGATTATGTATTGCTTATACATCACGTGTAGACAATTCTATAGATATTCATTGTAGCATATATAAGCAGAATGATCTAATATAGTATTAGAGCTCTAAGAAGCTGTCCGGTAGATTAAATTGTCGAACCGCTGAAAGGGTTCACCACTGATGATCCAAGCTCTCCCAATATTTTTTCTTCGCAGTAAGTCACACATCACAGCATGAAGTGTTTTATGTGTAAAATATAAATGACGCTTTATCACCCTATAATTGTTTAATCTGTTGATTCATTAATATCACATGACATCAAAAATTTCACTTCTCACAATTGATCATGGTTCAAGAGGCTTTAAGAGACCTCCTTGAATGTATGGGAACCTCAAGACAAGACCTATATTCCAACCTCATCAAGATTGTAAATTTGATCCATGAATTCAGTCTCCATCACCTTGTATAACTACACAATGGGATAATAAATAGAAACGTGGTACAGGCTATGATAATAATGGTAGGTAGTTAGCAAAGCTTTCACTGTGAATACACATGTCTAAACATGCAGAAATCAGTTTGACTTTTATACTTACAAATATGCGCCGTTTAGTTACTTGCCGTCACTGGTGGGGTTGGAATTTTCCAAGAATAAAAAATTTCAAATTGGCAAATTTGATCCATGAATTCAGTCTCCATGACCATGTATAACTATACAATGGGATAATAAAAAGACATGTGCTATAGACTATGATAATCATGGTAGGTAGTTAGCGCGAAGCATATACTCTGAATACACAACATGTGTAGACATGTATTGTAGAAATCAGAGTTTGACTTTTACAGTTACAAATATGCGCCGTTTGGTTACTTGTAGTCACTAATAGGGTTTAGACTTGTCCCAGAGCGCAGCTTGGAACCAATCCTCCATGGACAAACCTGGAACATTCGGTGGGTAAATTTGGATTCCCTATAATTCCTTGTTTCTAAATATTTCCCATTAACTCTTGATGGAGTGTAATTATTGACTAGATTGTCAATAAAGTCTATTTTAATTGTCAATTGTCAATCTATATTAATAAAATGCAAATTTCATAAGAGGACATCACTAAAAACTTTCGTTACAATGCATCAATTTCAACCAAATTTTCAACATTTATGTAAAACGAGATGGAGCAGGTTTTGCTTAACATCAAAATATTTTTCCCTAACATTAACATGCGTAACTTAGCTGTTATCGATTAAATACAAAAAAATCAACAGAGTTAATTTTATTTATATATAAATACAAAAAAAAATTCAGCAATTCATTCAACTCAATCTAAAAAAATATTCAAAACAAGCAATTTTAAGATAACACCATATTTAAAACAGTCGGCCAAGAAAACAACAACGATATTACATCTTTCTCACATATTCACACACAATCTTGATTAATAATTAAAACTAATCTTTAACATTGTTTATTATACTTCATAATATATAATATTCGTTAGGCAAACTTTCACTCGGATAAATGTAATATAAAAAGCCAACAATGAAGAATGAATGTAAGATAAAAATCCAACAATGAAGAGTAAATATAATATAAAAAGCCAACAATGAAGAATGAATGTAAGATAAAAAGCCAACAATGAAGAGTAAATATAATATAAAAAGCCAACAATGAAGAGTGAATGTAAGATAAAAATCCAACAATGAAGAGTAAATGTAATATAAAAAGCCAACAGAGTGAATGTAAGATAAAAAGCCAACAATGAAGAGTGAATGTAATATAAAAAGCCAACAATGAAGAATGAATGTAAGATAAAAAGCCAACAATGAAGAGTGAATGTAATATAAAAAGCCAACAATGAAGAATGAATGTAAGATAAAAAGCCAACAATGAAGAGTGAATGTAAGATAAAAAGCCAACAATGAATAGTAAATGTAATATAAAAAGCCAACAATGAAGAATGAATGTAAGATAAAAAGCCAACAATGAATAGTAAACATAATATAAAAAGCCAACAATGAAGAATGAATGTAAGATGAAAAGCCAACAATGAAGAGTAAATATAATATAAAAAGCCAACAATGAAGAGTGAATGTAAGATAAAAAGCCAACAATGAAGAGTAAATGTAATATAAAAAGCCAACAGAGTGAATGTAAGATAAAAAGCCAACAATGAAGAGTGAATGTAATATAAAAAGCCAACAATGAAAAATGAATGTAAGATAAAAATCCAACAATGAAGAGTGAATGTAATATAAAAAGCCAACAATGAAGAATGAATGTAAGATAAAAAGCCAACAATGAAGAGTGAATCTATCTATATATATAAAATTGAATGTCTGTCTGTCTGTTTGTCTGCACTCTATAGATTCAAAAACCATACATCCAATCGCCGTGAAATTTTGGGATATTATTAGGTATATCACCTGGAAGGTTTTTGAAAAATAATTTCCTGATATCTTGAATATCCTTAGAGTTATTTGCAGATTTGTAGATTTAACTCGCAAGCAGCGCCCCCATTGTGACGATGATAACAATATATCGAGAGATTCAAATTTACGAGTTTCAAATTATCAAAATATATCTTTTTTTTTTAAATAAGTTTTTAGAGAATTGTTTTAACAAATGTTCGCTAGACAAACCTTTACTCGGGTAAAACCCCGGGCGAAGCCGAGTACGTTTTATAAGTTTATAGAGAATTGTTTTAACAAATGTTCGTTAGACAAACATTCACTCGGGTAAAACCCAGGCGAAGCCGGGCACATCCACTAGTTCCCCAATAAACCTCTCAAAAATAGTTTAAAACAATATATCAAAATACGAAACTATTATAGACGCGTATAATTCTTTTTAAAATAAAACAATTTCTACTGCCCTTACTGCAATGGAAAAATTAATGGGAGGGCCCCTGGCTCATCAGTGGTGAACCCTCCCAGCGGTTTCGTCAGTTTAATCTACCACTTGTTTTATTTAAAAAAAAAAAGAATCATACACGTCTATAATAGTTTCGTATTTTGATAACAGATGGCGCGCTAATGCATCCTAAAAACAATATACAATTACAATAGGAGCAATTACAGGACATCATTTATAGGAAGAGATAAAACTTAACGGCGACGAGTATTTTTATTAAAAAAGATATAAGTTTGGCAAGCTTTCGGACTTTAACATCCTTCAACAGGCTGTAATACTGATACAAGAACTAAAGGAGAGAAGTGATATACTCGTTTACGTATACAGCCTGTTGAAGTAAGTTATTTTCCGAAAGCTCGGCAAGCTGATATTCCTTTAACACATACACAGTTGATGAGCCAGGCCCTCCAATTAATTTTGCCATTGCCATAAGGACAGTATAAATTGTTTAATTTTAAAAAGAATCATACGCGTCTATTATAGTTTCGAATTTTGATACACAGTTTTATTAAGAGCATAGGTCTTATACAGATTCACCACAGGAAGGAAGCATAGATGGAGCTCCTATACTCCAGGTAGTACAGAACCCAACAACCTCCGTTATCACTTTAATAAAGAATCATGTTGTCATTAGTTTTTATTCCTCTTTATAAATATATAATACATACAGTTAAACCTGTCTATAGCGCCCCCTCTTGCGACTCACCAAAATAGGGTGCTATAGAGAGGGGGTGCTATAGACAGGTCACTTTTAATGTAAAATGTTTACATTTTAATGTTTAAAATCGGGCGCTATAGAGAGAAAGGCGCTATTTAGAGAGGCTGCTATAGACAGGTCCCTTTTAATGTAAAATGTTTACATTTTAATGTTTAAAATCGGGCGCTATATAGAGAGAAAGGATCTATTTAGAGGGGCTGCTATAGACAGATTACTTTTAATGTAAAATGTTTACATTTTAATGTTTAAAATCGGGCGCTATATAGAGAGAAAGGATCTATTTAGCGGGGCTGCTATAGACAGATTACTTTTAATGTAAAATGTTTACATTTTAATGTTTAAAATCGGGCGCTATATAGAGAGAAAGGATCTATTTAGAGGGGCTGATATAGACAGATTACTTTTAATGTAAAATGTTTACATTTTAATGTTTAAAATCGGGCGCTATATAGAGAGAAAGGATCTATTTAGCGGGGCTGATATAGACAGATTACTTTTAATGTAAAATGTTTAAAATCGGGCGCTATATAGAGAGAAAGGATATATTTAGAGGGGCTGATATAGACAGATTACTTTTAATGTAAAATGTTTACATTTTAATGTTTAAAATCGGGCGCTATATAGAGAGAAAGGATCTATTTAGAGGGGCTGCTATAGACAGATTACTTTTAATGTAAAATGTTTACATTTTAATGTTTAAAATCGGGCGCTATATAGAGAGAAAGGATCTATTTAGAGGGGCTGATATAGACAGATTACTTTTAATGTAAAATGTTTACATTTTAATGTTTAAAATCGGGCGCTATATAGAGAGAAAGGATCTATTTAGCGGGGCTGATATAGACAGATTACTTTTAATGTAAAATGTTTACATTTTAATGTTTAAAATCGGGCGCTATATAGAGAGAAAGGATCTATTTAGAGGGGCTGATATAGACAGATTACTTTTAATGTAAAATGTTTACATTTTAATGTTTAAAATCGGGCGCTATATAGAGAGAAAGGATCTATTTAGAGGGGCTGCTATAGACAGATTACTTTTAATGTAAAATGTTTACATTTTAATGTTTAAAATCGGGCGCTATATAGAGAGAAAGGATCTATTTAGAGGGGCTGCTATAGACAGATTACTTTTAATGTAAAATGTTTACATTTTAATGTTTAAAATCGGGCGTTATAGAGAGGAAGGCGCTATTTAGAGTGAGCGCTATAGACTTCGGGCGCTATGTACTTTCATAATTTTATAAAACCTTCCATTTCTTATTTTTCTTCCCTTACAAACCATATTGAATATTCCTTCTGTTTAGAACACCTTTTAATTAAAAAAAAAGGCGAAATCTCTTCGAACTATGTTTTCTACTTAGATTACGTTAGTGGCTATGAATTTTTAAAATATTTTCTTCAATTTATAAAAAAAAATGTCTCATTTAATTATGCTTAATTAATGAAATAAAAGGTTTGTTAATGGGGGAGGGGAGGGGAAAAAAAAACTAAATTTATTAAATTAGAAGTTAATGTAAAAGTGGTGTAGTTATTTGATTAAATTAACGCCAAACTGTGTGGTCTTTCAAGGATTCCATACTTCTTCTTCCATATCTTTTTATACACATACCTAATCAAATAGCTGAAAGACTGTCGAACTAAAGAAATCCTATTTATGAATAAATGTTTCTGTGTTTACACATCTCTAAGTAAAATAAAACGCATTCAGATGTTATAAGATGTATGCACTCATGGACAAAACTTAAGAAAGTTGCACCTTTTAGTGGGTATATCGGGATTCAGACAATAACTCTGAAAGATACACTCATGAACAAAATTTAAGGAAGTTGTATACCTTTTAACATGTATATCGGGATTGATACAATAACTCTGAAAGATACACTCATGAACAAAACTTAAGGAAGTTGTATCTTTTAGCATGTATATCGGGATTGAAACAATAACTCTGAAAGATACACTCATGAACAAAACTTAAGGAAGTTGTACCTTTTAGTATGTATATATAGGTATTGAGACAATAACTCTGAAAGATACACTTATGGATAAAACTTAAGGAAGTTGTACCTTTTAGTATGTATATATAGGTATTGAGACAATAACTCTGAAAGATACACTCATGAACAAAACTTAAGGAAGTTGTATCTATTAGCATGTATATCGGGATTGAGACAATAACTCTGAAAGATACACTCATGGACAAAACTTAAGGAAGTTGTACCTTTTAGTATGTATATCGGTATTTAGACAATAACTCTGAAAGATACACTCATGGATAAAACTTAAGGAAGTTGTACCTTTTAGTATGTATATATAGGTATTGAGACAATAACTCTAAAAGATACACTTATGGATAAAACTTAAGGAAGTTGTACCTTTTAGCATGTATATAGGGATTCAGACAATAACTCTGAAGGATACACTCATGGACAAAACTTAAGGAAGTTGTACCTTTTAGTATGTATATATAGGTATTGAGACAATAACTCTAAAAGATACACTTATGGATAAAACTTAAGGAAGTTGTACCTTTTAGTATGTATATCGGGATTCAGACAATAACTCTGAAGGATATTACAGTGACCTTTATTGAAGTTACACGAGATTACAAAATGTGAGCAAACTTTCCTTTGTCTCCTTTAAAAGAAAACAAAACTGTCATATGAAATAATTCTCACTTTCTCAAGTTTTGTCCATGATTGTATATATGGAACACAAACATATAGAGATGGTAAGATATACTATCATTGCGGGGATAAGAAACAACAACAAGTAAAGTCAATATTGTGATCTCATGCAATCACTCGCCGGTCTATAGAAACTCGGCCACAACGGCTTCATCTACTACGACATGAAATAATGATAAAAATCAACAACAACAAGCCTTTTATTGGAGACCTATGCCATACACAGAAATCGCCCAGGTACATAATTGCATATAAAAGATGAGTCAGTTATTTACAGGTGATCGTTCATTTACATATCCATTTACATACGGCTCTTTTTTTTATCAATGTTTACTCTCTTGTACAGCCCTGTAAAACTTGTACAGGACCAATGTATTGGATTTATTCTTTGTCGTCCTAGACAACAGAGCCTCCAGAGCAAGATGATTCTGTCTATATATAAATTTTAATTTTTGTTTGTATAATTGAGGTTTTATCAGGCCGTTGCTAGGTGAGGGTTGAGTTTATGTGATTTTAGATGCCCTTTGTATCGACTTCGAGTTTTACTTCCTTCCATGTTATGAGGCACAGAGATAATTTGATCCAATTTTATACAAAATAATCAGAATTATAATAATAATCTTGAAATGTATTTAATAAGAGCTTGTAAGCTGGCATTATTTCCCATATTGATTTTGTAGTAGATGTGATTTTGTTGTTAGGAAAGCCAACGTAGAGAGGAATAGAAAGTTTTCCAAAAAGTGGAAGGAAAGCCTGCAATAATGTTATTTTGAGACGGAGTTGTAAAAAAGGCGGAGGGGGGAAAACAAAGTTTGTCAAAGTTGAGACCAGTCGCCATCCATTAGTGCGACCAGGGCATTAACACAATTACCAGAAGTAAATTAGGTCCTGCGGCAATTACAGGATTACTTGCTTACAACCTCCTGCATACTACGCCGATATTCACTACCTAGTTACATACTGACGCCGCACCAACAAATATGCAAATTTTCATCATCACAAGATTGCAGATTTACGATAAATTACAGAAATATCATAAGAAAAGCAGCAACTATTTTCATTTTCTTGGTTTAAGAAGCTTTCGTCCAAGCTTTTCCTCATCTAAATAAAACGTTTTATGTTGAATAGTTTTGAAGACAACTCTCAGATTTATAAAATTAAACTTTAAACACATGTTTAGATATACGTAGATAGAGTTAATTACCTCGTATTTAAGGCAAGAAAAGAATAATCTAATTTACATACATCGTTCTAACCAGATTCAACTTGTGCAAATACAGACGACAAAGAAATAAATAAACAAATTAATAATAGAGGTTAAATTTCTATTTTTTACAAGCTTTCATACTCAAAGCTCAAACTTTTCTTGCTTCATTTTAGCAAGCTGAAGAAGGACATGCACGAAAACTACTTCAACCAAACAAATAGAAATAGTTTAAGCGTCTTAGGCCTTTTTGGAAATTGGTAACATATGCAAATATTTGTATATTTAAAATCTTCAGTACGATTGTACCTTCTTTCCATATTGATATATTTTCTGCTAACCTTACACATTTGGAGGGCCTGGCTCATCAGTACGGAACCCTACCAGAGGTTTCGCCAGTTTGATCTACCTGAGAGCTTTAATAATGATTTGTGTTTTTTTTTTATTAATGAAATTCTTAACTGTGTATTTAAAGAATCTATGAACATAAGCTTTAAAGCCGGTAGAAGTATATAAAGAATAGAACTATGTGGAACATGATTTTTTTACATGCCAAATAAACTTTCTGCTGTCCTTACTGCGATGATATAGTGGAAAAGCTTGGCTCATCAGAGAATAACACTTCCAGCGGTTTTGCCAGTTTAATTATCCAGATTAAGGTATAGTTATATTTAAATATTGCATCAAGCTTTACTTTTAATCTAATATTCCACAAATAATAAAGCTCTTCGGCCTCAATAAGAGAGGCAAATAAATATAGAAAGGTTTTATGGGTATTTCAACATTCCTATGTAAAAGGGAAGCTTTCGAGGCAGGTTTCTTCAACAGGTCTATTAGAATATTATATGGAATGGATATAATGTATTTTAAATTGTAATAAAAGATACTTTTTGCGGGTTAACTGGGTGAATTGCTAGAGATATATCTAGAAATTTGCAAGGAAACTTTCTGAATAACCTTCATCAATGTAGAAGACAATACAAAAATTGTTCAAATTCTAATAGTAGCGTTTAAATACACTTATGGGCAAAATTTATGGAAGTGGAAAGTCTTTGATATCGCCGTTCGTTTGTTTATTTTATTATTATTATATATATTTTTAAGGAGACAGAGGCAATTCTGTTAACACATGGTTATCTCGTGTGTTTTCAATAAAGGTCATTGTAATATCTTACAGAGTTATTGTATGAATCCCGATATACATGCTAAAAGGTATAACTTCCTTAAGTTTTGTCCATGAGGGTATCTTTCAGAGTTATTGTCTCAATCCCGATATACATGCTAAAAGGTACAACTTCCTTAAGTTTTGTCCATGAGTGTATCTTTCAGAGTTATTGTCTCAATTCCGATATACATGCTAAAAGATACAACTTCCTTAAGTTTTGTCCATGAGTGTATCTTTCAGAGTTATTGTCTGAATCCCGATATACATGCTAAAAGATACAACTTCCTTAAGTTTTGTCCATGAGTGTATATTTCAGAGTTATTGTCTGAATCCCGACATACATGCTAAAATGTACAACTTCCTTAAGTTTTGTCCATGAGTGTATCTTTCAGAGTTATTGTCTGAATCCCGATATGCATGCTAAAAGGTACAACTTCCTTAAGTTTTGTCCATGAGTGTATCTTTCAGAGTTATTGTCTGAATCCCGATATACATGCTAAAAGGTACAACTTCCTCAAGTTTTGTCCATGAGTGTATATTTCAGAGTTATTGTCTGAATCCCGATATACATGCTAAAAGGTACAACTTCCTTAAGTTTTGTCCATGAGTGTATCTTTCAGAGTTATTGTCTGAATCCCGATATACATGCTAAAAGGTACAACTTCCTTAAGTTTTGTCCATGAGTGTATCTTTCAGAGTTATTGTCTGAATCCCGATATACATGCTAAAAGGTACAACTTCCTCAAGTTTTGTCCATGAGTGTATCTTTCAGAGTTTTTGTCTGAATCCCGATATACATGCTGAAAGGTACAACTTTCTTAAGTGTTTTGTCCATGAGTGTATCTTTCAGAGTTATTGTCTCAATCCCGATATACATGCTAAAAGGTACAACTTCCTTAAGTGTTTTGTCCATGAGTGAGTGTATCTTTCAGAGTTATTGTCTCAATCCCGATATACATGCTAAAAGGTACAACTTCCTTAAGTGTTTTGTCCATGAGTGTATCTTTCAGAGTTATTGTCTGAATCCCGATATACATGCTGAAAGATACAACTTCCTTAAGTTTTGTCCATGAGTGTATCTTTCAGAGTTATTGTCTCAATCCCGATATACATGCTAAAAGGTACAACTTCCTTAAGTGTTTTGTCCATGAGTGAGTGTATCTTTCAGAGTTATTGTCTCAATCCCGATATACATGCTAAAAGGTACAACTTCCTTAAGTGTTTTGTCCATGAGTGTATCTTTCAGAGTTATTGTCTGAATCCCGATATACATGCTGAAAGATACAACTTCCTTAAGTTTTGTCCATGAGTGTATCTTTCAGAGTTATTGTCTCAATCCCGATATACATGCTAAAAGATACAACTTCCTTAAGTTTTGTCCATGAGTGTATCTTTCAGAGTTATTGTCTGAATCCCGATATACATGCTAAAAGGTACAACTTCCTTAAGTTTTGTCCATGAGTGTATCTTTCAGAGTTATTGTCTGAATCCCGATATACATGCTAAAAGGTACAACTTCCTCAAGTTTTGTCCATGAGTGTATCTTTCAGAGTTATTGTCTGAATCCCGATATACATGCTGAAAGATACAACTTCCTTAAGTTTTGTCCATGAGTGTATCTTTCAGAGTTATTGTCTCAATCCCGATATACATGCTAAAAGGTACAACTTCCTTAAGTGTTTTGTCCATGAGTGAGTGTATCTTTCAGAGTTATTGTCTCAATCCCGATATACATGCTAAAAGGTACAACTTCCTTAAGTGTTTTGTCCATGAGTGTATCTTTCAGAGTTATTGTCTGAATCCCGATATACATGCTGAAAGATACAACTTCCTTAAGTTTTGTCCATGAGTGTATCTTTCAGAGTTATTGTCTCAATCCCGATATACATGCTAAAAGATACAACTTCCTTAAGTTTTGTCCATGAGTGTATCTTTCAGAGTTATTGTCTGAATCCCGATATACATGCTAAAAGGTACAACTTCCTTAAGTTTTGTCCATGAGTGTATCTTTCAGAGTTATTGTCTGAATCCCGATATACATGCTAAAAGGTACAACTTCCTCAAGTTTTGTCCATGAGTGTATCTTTCAGAGTTATTGTCTGAATCCCGATATACATGCTAAAAGGTACAACTTCCTTAAGTTTTGTCCATGAGTGTATCTTTCAGAGATATTGTCTGAAACTGATGAATATGCTGAAAGGTACAAATTCCTATCTTTTGTCTATAAGTGAACTTTAATATTGACACTTCTGAATTTTTTTAGCAATCTATTTCTGATACACCTTTGCATATTTTCGCATATAGAATTAAAGATCGAATATGTTAATATGTTGAATGCAAACAAAACCTCTTTAAATATATATTTATATGTTATATTAAAATATTATTTTAATTTAAATTATAATTTCATAGATTCAAATACTCTGCTAAATCGACCGCCGGAGGTCACTCTTCCCCTATAAAAACTCGTTGTTGTTTTATCACATTGGCCTTCTGGAGCTCAAAAATCATTTATTTTGGTTAGCAGCCCCGTAAATAAAGATATTTTCTCTATCCCGATGGCCGGCTCAAAACTTTTGTACATTATGTAAATAAGCTTTTCATTTTTTATTATTCTCACGCCTTAAACCAGGCAGTACTTCCACCAAATTATGTATTTTATACATTCCTTAACTCAATTAAAGTAACCTCTGATCAAAACTATTTTTATTCTTTCAAGATTTTAACCACGACTGCATTAACATAGTATAATCCTCAAGATAATTAAATACAAGCAGAAAATCTCTTTTATTTATATAAGATACTAGATGAATGACCCGGGCAACGCCCGGGTTTACACGATTAAATGTATATTACATATGGAAGATGGACGTAGTTCTCGGAGGTCACCCCGCGAGGCTTTTTTCTGTGTCACCAACTCTGCCCCCGCGCGCCAGGACTTCTTGATCCCTCTGATTGGTCGGTGGGAACTTGGACTGTCCAACCGGCCGGCAGCCGGACGATTACATTTTCTCGGAGGGGGGGGGGGGGGCGGGGGCAGGGAAGTCACGTGCTCGCCGGCAGCCAATGGGCGCGCGCCGCCGTCAGATCGCCCGCGTTCTAGAGGGCGCTGCTCGTGAGATAAGTAGAATTATTTGAATATATAGTTTTAATAATTTATTTATATATTTTTTTAAATAGCCTATCGTCATCCCCGTTATTTTTTTACCTAAGTATGGAAATTTTGGTTTGAATTAGTGAACTACTGCGAATTTGTATACCATGCATACAGACCAACAGACAAACATACAAACATTCATTTTATAGATATAGATATATATTCATATAATCCATACTCTTTCTATTTTTTAAAAGATATAAACACCCATTCTAAAATTACGATGCAAAGTTTTGTATTCTTAAATTTAGTTCTGTAATATTTTTCTGAAATATACAACGTCTATGGAACTTTTATATTATACACAAATTGATAAAACTTTGTAAATGGAGAAATAGAAAAAAAGAGAGAGAATTTATTTGAAAAGTTCACGAGAAAGCAAAATCTGTGGAAAATTTTAAATGAAGAATCAGTAGCTTGAAGCTCCCCTTTGATGGAATAGAGAAAACAAAATTGCATAAAGTCTGGAAGAAATGAGAAGTGTTTGATTCAAGTATTTCAGAGCAAGTGGGGAACTGATGCAACCGGGTCTTCCATTCACTTTAAATAAATTACTTTTTAACTTTTCTCCTATTGGATTTTTTAATTTGAATATCTTTCAATGTGGTATTTGACTTCCGTTCGTTTCATTCTATCGCATTGTTGTAATTCTGAATCTCCATGTTGAAGGACATTTTAGCCCGACAACTAGAGAAATAAAAGAAATAAGAAACAAAACCTTCGTTTGCTTATTTATATATCAAAATCTACCGTATATAAGTTATATTGATGAAAATTTTGCCGGGAGGAAATTGATCCATAGAGGCATAGGGTGCCTCTCCCGTTAAAATAAACGTCAAAACCTGACGCCATCTATTGACCGTCGCCGCAAACTATACTAAACGTTATATATACATTTATTTAAAAAAATATCACTTTAATTCATATTTTAATTTTTGAGTTATTGAAGTAAGTCATCAATAGAATTCTTATGAATCAATTTTCTTATTTTTCATGAAATTTTCTAAAATATTTAATGTCTAATAAGGTATATAATTTATCAATATATATTATTAAAATTATTAAATATAGAAAAACTATTAAAATTATTTGGAACCGCTATCAAAATTTCGTTTCCCATTGTCCAACAAAGGGTAAGTTGGTTGGGAATTGAGGTGGAGGCGGGTCTATTTGAGACTCTGTCCGAATTTACTTGTTTCCTCAGATATTGAGGTCTTCCTCTCCCCCGACTCTTTCCCAATATAAACCCATTGTTGTTGTTGTTTCCTGTTTGCCGGCTCTTTCTGTAGATATGTAAATATGTAATATTTTATTTCCATTATTCATTACGCCTTAATTCAGGTATTTATTACTTAATTATGGCTATTATATAAGTATAATAAAAGTATAGAGATGTAAATACATGTAATATTTTATTTTTCTTTATTTTTAAATCGGTGTTTTCATCCTCGTTATTTTTATAAACCCAATTAAAGCAAATTGTGATTAACGCTGTTTTATTATCATTTACGCGACTGTAATATCATAATAATAATTTATCCAAAAAGCAAGCTAATAATTTCTTATCGAAATAATATTTATTATAACATATATATATGTGATGATTTAAGACCATGGAATTGTTGTAAATAGTCTAGATATCTCCTACCACATGTTCCACCCCATGACTGTATATAACTCCTTATGTACTGCACATAGAAAACCTCAACTAACATCAATCTGTACCGCGTAAGGATCTAATAAAGTATTGCAACTGCACAGATAGAAGGAATGGAGAGAGACAGGAGAAAGTTAAGGTTAAAACAAATCAGGCTTAGAGGATCGTAGAAGTCAAACCTAAGAGGTAGGCCTAGAAGAGAACATAATTATTAATAACGCCACAGTTAACCTTCTGACCCCGGACACCCTGCGAGCTAAGTTTAAACCAATATTTCCGGACAAGACAGGACGTATCTTGTGACCAGAAGTTATAAAAGTTTGAGAGACGCCCAATTTCCGGAACAAGACCGGACGTATTCTTCCGTCAAAGAGATAAGCCAGGCCCAATCAGAAGACAATGCCTAATTAGGTCAACCAATAGCCCACTACCACGTGAAAAAGTCCCACCAATTAGGAAAGAATCACCTAAATAGGTCAGCCAATTAAAAAGCAGCAAGGTCGTGGTGTTAAATCGAGGCCCTAGAATTGCCAGTCTACGCTTGGAGCTCACCGAGGTAACACTTGCTCTTAAGATCCCTCTCTCCTCATCCCATTCCTTCTTGACGTCAGACGCTTTTAGTGGAATCTCTGTTTGTTTATTTCACCTTTGGCCCAGCTGTGTCGCCTTCCACCACGACTGCACGGTAGAGTTGACATCGAGGTTCGTCTAGCATCAGGTAACACTGGTCCCAGAGGTCCCAAGATATCACAGACTCCCCCGTAACGAAGAGTCGACAGGATAGTGGACGCCAAGGTACAAGTAAGCAAATAGACCACTGTCTGTACAGAAAGATGGAACAGGGAAGAGAGGAGAATCCCAAGGAACCAATGGAGTCCGATCCCGACTCCGAAAGTGGCGGAAGCACCACTTTTCCAAAGAAAGAAAACGAAAACACTCTCGGTAGAACGGAGGAAATCGCCCCCGGCCAGGAAGACGTCACACCCCCGCCGCCGGTGTCAGATGTCCTGGGGAGTTTAGCCAGGACGATATATCAGCTCTCCTCGGCGACAGGACTCTCGCGAGATGTGGAGCTATCGCGTTACGATGGTTCGTACGAGGCGCAGAGCTTCTTCGACAACTACGACGCCCAAGCTGATCTGGCCCAACTACACTACACCGACAGACTGAGAAGGCTTCCCAACCTCCTACAAGGTAAGGCCCTGCACTACTTCCGCAGCCTAAAATTAGACAAATTATATTACGTTGACGCAAGGCAGGCCTTGATAGACCTCTTTCCTGAAACCACAAACGCGTCATTTGCCCAATTCTTGGCCATTAAGTTGACAGATCGCTCCTCGTTAGAGGAATATTATCAAAAAAAGACGGTGTGTGGCCTACAGCTGAACCTTCCCCACAAAATCCTTTTAGAATCCCTGACTGATGGGTTACCCGTCGCTGATCAGCGCATTGTCGCTGCCGTGCAACCGAACACCCTCCAAGCGTGGTATAGTGTAGTGTCGCGCGTAAGAGGAACCCACAGTGCGTCGCAAATGTGCCAACAGACGACCAGAACAACGCCCAACCCTTCCTTCGCACCGTCACCGAGGTACAGTGCTCCGCGACCATGGTCAACGCGACCCAACTACTCTACCAATCCACCCCCTTCATCCTGCAGGTATTGTGGCGCCATGCACTGGCACGCCCAGTGCCCCAAACGGCCTGCACAGAGCCGTCCAAGACCTGTGTACCGAGCCACAACTTATCCGCAGCACGACAGAACTGTGTTGTCCTCTCCCGCACCCTTCCAAGTTAACAACACGCGAGCGCATGTTACCCGCTCCCCTGATCCTCTCTACACCACGAGCCCAGCGCAAGCAGTGAACCCTAGCTGTCCCATAGGTACCTCGACCACGGCACCAAAACAGGCCTGTTCCGACGCCCAAGACAGCACAACAGTAGGTTCCTCCTCACATAACTTTCGTTGAACAATTGCTCGTTCGAGCTGAACTGCCCAATAATGTAAACCTTCCTCTACTACTTGATACAGGAGCATCTATCGATATAATTAGTCGGAATACTTTTAAAATAATAGAAACCAATTTGCAAAAGAAAATACCTGTTCACCCATTTAACTTAACTATTAATGCCATAGCTAACAATATTTTCACCATAGGTTATATCTTTTTAAACGTAAAAATAGGTAACATAACGCAGAACCTAAAATTCCATATTATAGATGCCCCCTTGCCTTTTGGCATATTATCCCTTAACTCCATAAAAAGATTTCTACTAATTATAAACTGTCCTCAGCTACTCCTGTATCAAGATAATGTACCTCTACCAACTACCTTATACAAATTCACCTCGTGCAAGCAACAAGTGTCCCATGGACAGGTTAATACAACTGTCCCAGTTACTAAATCTTCCCCTCCTGGAACGGGTTGCTCACACGTGGTGAACTCCAACACTCTTATTTGGCCTCAATGTAATGTTCCTGATCCTATTTTCAACGCCTCTATGTCCTCCTCTTGCATATCTTTGGACACAAGTAACCTAGGTCACTGTCCCTATAATTTACACAAGGTACTGCATCAATTTACACCCGTTTTCGCCGCCAATAAATACGACGTCCCTAAGCTTAAAATACCTCCCGTAAAAATCAATACTACTTCGGACAAGGTAATTGCCTTACGTCCTTATCGCGTACCCCTAAATGACCAACTTGAAATACAAACACAAATCGAACACATGCTTGAACACGGTATAATTACAACCTCAGTATCTCCCTATGCCAGTCCTATTACGCTTGTCACCAAACGTGACAAATCAAAACGCTTTTGTGTTGACTATCGTAGGATTAATGAAATCATTGCACCAGACGTCCATCCTCTCCCCTTGATAGAGAATATACTCGACAAACTCTCACGCGCCAAATATTTCTCCTCAGCCGACATATCTTCTGCCTACTGGCAGGTCGAAATAGATCCCAGTTCCCGTCACCTTTTAGCTTTCGTGACATTAGACGGGCAATACGAATTTTGTAGGCTTCCTTTTGGGATGCGCAACTCACCACAGATTTTTGAACGTGCAATAAACCAAATATTCCAAAAATATAAGTTAAACTTCATAGCCCACTATTTCGATGATTTTATTATCTTTTCGGATACCTTAGAAGAGCATATTCAACACGTAGAAAAATTCCTGGAGATCTGCCAACAGGAAAATATTAAACTAAACTATAAAAAATGTGAATTTTTGAAGACATCAATAGAATTTCTAGGATACACTGTTAAGAACGGAACTTACACACCGCAGACCCGTAACCTCGATATTATTAACGCTATCAAACCTCCCTTCAACCAAAAAACATTACAGTCCTTTTTAGGAGCCGTCAACGTATATAACAAGTTTATACCAAATTATGCCCGTCTCAGAACCCCACTCAACAATTTACTTAAAAAGGACACTAAATGGCAATGGGACGACAAATGTCAACAGGCATTCACGGCTCTCAAGGAGAGCTTAACACGTAAGCCCGTATTACATCTGTATCAGGATGGCTTACCCTGCCGCTTGTACTGTGACGCCTCCACCCAGGGAATCGCAGGAATTCTCAAACAAGTACATCCGGATGGAAAAGTTCATCCCACACAGTATTACAGTAGAGCATTACGCCCTCACGAACGCAACTATACCATTTCAGAGTTAGAATGCTTAGCGATCGTAGAAAGCATCGAAAAATTCCGCATCTATCTATCCGGTACCAAATTCACTGTCTACTCCGACCACCAAGCCCTACAATGGCTTAAAACTATTAAAAACCCGTCAGGACGACTTTTTAGGTGGAGTTTAAGACTATCCACTTACGACTATGAAATACAGTACCTCAAGGGAACCCAGCAACACGAGGCCGATTTGCTTTCTCGCAATCCATTTTGTGGATTTATCAGTGCCCGTACTATTAAGAAACACCAACCGAATATCACAGATACCAGTGTCGCTGTAGACGTCAACGGTCTACACACCATACGGCGTAAAGGTGTAAATCGAATAATAATACCCGAAGCTCTTCAACACTCGCTTATGAACCAGGTTCACAGCGAATACAACCATCCCGGTATCTCCCAAATGGCTCGCCTAATCTCTACTCAGTATTACTGGAAAGGTATGGCCAAGTCCATACAAAAATTTGTAAATTCCTGTCATACCTGCCAAATCATCAAAAGACCCAAAGGTAAGCCTTATGGCACCTTAGGACAAATTCCCCCACCACAACAGCCATTCGATTTAATATCAATAGATACAATAGCCGGATTTTCGAAATACGGACACTCCAAGACGTATCTCCATGTTATAGTGGATCACTTGACCAGATACGCTTGGGCATTCCCATCGAAATCTACAAGTACCTTAACGTACATCCAAACCCTAAAAAAGGTACTACAACAAGGGTCTCCAAAACGTCTACTTTCGGATAGAGCGCCCGCATTCACCTCCGAAAAATTCCGCAAATTTCTGCTATCTCGCGGGATACAACCACTGCTTACCACCAGTAACAATCCGCAAGCTAACGGATTGATAGAACGATTGAACGCCACCATCACTGGAAAACTAAGGTTACTTTATCTCGAAAACCCGAAGACATCTTGGACCAAACTAATTAAACAAGTTGTCCAAATCTATAATCAATCCCCGCACACCGTCACGGGTTTCCCACCGATCTTCTTGATGTTTAATAGCATCCCACCAGAACAAAAAAATCATTACAACCCGTTCCCCGACGTACAGAAGGCTAGGCAACTCGCCTCCAGCAGAACACAGCTTAAGCATGAAAGGGACAAACAAAGATATGATAAAGGTCATCAAGCCCCGCATTTCGAGATTGGTGACCTAGTCCTCGTAAAAAATTATAAACATCCCGATACGGGAAAATTGGCACCATACTTCACAGGTCCGTTTACAATTATAGAAATAATACCCCCAAACGTAGTCCGAATTAACAGACCCAATCGACCCCTAAATAAAGAAGATGATACAGTTCATGTGAACAAACTTAAATACTATACAGAAGATATCTTATTCCTCGCGCCCCAGCCTCTAATTCCAACACCTCGCGTAACACCTGATGTCCACTTGAAAGAATTCGGCCATTTATGTCCCACAATATTTGACGCGCAGAAATCCCGTCTTATACCCCCGACTTGCTCAGCGCCTTTTCTGCACCTTAATGCAGAGATCTTCCAATAAGTTGAAAGAAAGCAAGCAAGCCCCCTCGCTCCCCCCCTTGACCTACATCCGGAATCGCATTAAAAATAGCTTCGCTCCCCCTCGCCCCCCCGAGCAAACAAACAGCCGACATCTTGTTACATCCGTCACCACCCCGATGTCACTCTAATGGATTTTCGCTACCTATTAAATTAAATATTAGTGCGTGCCAAAGACAACACTTTACCTACAAAAATCACACACACCCACATAAGTTTAAAAAAACGACAACATTAGGACTCAGTGAGTTTCACAGTTAGAAACAATGTGATCCACGAGTCGCACCAAACTTAAAACAAATTCGATAAGTTAGAAAAACTTAGGCCAACAAGACCAAAGATATCAATCGAGGACAATTTAAAGCTCTTTCTACCATCCTAAAAAAACAGGAACATTCATTTGGCCTACAACTTTACATTCTTTCCCAATATATAATTTCTATTTATAATCTTACTTGCTCTTCTTTCTCGATGAACATATTTTAAAATTTTTCATTTTAATAATCTTGTATATAATCATTATATAGCTCTTATAATTGTTTTTTTTTACGTCAACCAATTAGTTTAGATCATTGTCTTTTTTTATTTTTCTTTACCAAAACTTATTTACTTTTGCTTTATGACTCTATTTTATAATCAACTTTATATTTTATCTTTCATATCATATCTAATAATCTCAAGTTTATATTTCATGTTTATATCACTAATTTGCATTTATCTTTTTATATTTTTTCTCATTTTATAAATTAGATGTTATTTACATTGTTTCACCTTCCGCTACCATGTCAATGCTATCGAGTATATTATTGCTCATTATTTTTTTTTTCATTTAATATTTTCACTTTCTATTACCCCTTATATACTGCTGTAGTGTGTTAATCTTTGTATCATATCATCACTATTTTTACTTTTTTTTTTAAGATTACTTTGCATTTAACTTCGCAATTCTATTTTCGATTTTTCAAATCCTTTAACGCTATATGCAAAGCCTTAATCTCGCAATTTTATATCTCAATTATATATTATTTTATAATCAAACTAAAAATCATGACCTAAAAACAGGGCAATCTTCAATAACCTCTTAAACAGCCACTTTAAAGGTTACTTCTTAAGAATTACTAACATTCCGTTTCCGCAGGAAATTTTAACTCCTTCGCAGGCTAGACTTGACCTACTTTGATTTCGTAATTAACAATCTTGACACATCGTCCCCCAGATTTACCTTCTCCCAACTTCTGGCTTGGATACGTGCAAATTGTATTTTTTTTTATTCCAGGGCACTCTCATGCCACACGCTGGCACATTTTTTTTTTATTTTACTCTTTTTCTCGCTAAGCCCCTGACGACTCTAATTAAAATTTTGATTTCTGGTCACTGATCTACGCCCTCATTTATCCTGCATGTGTACGTCTTAACGACTAATTACTAAAACCCATAACAATCCCCTTATCTTACTTTTCGATTGTGGTACTGTAACTTTATTCGGTCCTTAAATTTACATGTGAAACATGGCCTAGGTTTTCCGCGCCGTGCACATTAAATGGTTTGGGACTTGAGTCAAAGTGACATTGCCTCAACCAAGTAATAACTAACCCCTCAACCCTTTCTAACGCCCATCACGAAGAGATCATGATTTTCCCATCCAATCATTTATATTTTTACCAATAATCATTATATGTTCTCTATTAAATATTTTATTCATATTTTTATTTTTACTTGTATGTTTAATATTAGTTGTTTATGCTTTATTACCTCTTATTGATATACAGAAATCAACCCCATGTTATATACCAACTCATTTCAATTAATTTTTAAAAATTACTTCCTTAATCACAGTCTTCCTATTCCGCTCTCTTAAATCCCTCCATATGAACCCTCTCACATCCGGGGCCATCTGTGATGATTTAAGACCATGGAATTGTTGTAAATAGTCTAGATATCTCCTACCACATGTTCCACCCCATGACTGTATATAACTCCTTATGTACTGCACATAGAAAACCTCAACTAACATCAATCTGTACCGCGTAAGGATCTAATAAAGTATTGCAACTGCACAGATAGAAGGAATGGAGAGAGACAGGAGAAAGTTAAGGTTAAAACAAATCAGGCTTAGAGGATCGTAGAAGTCAAACCTAAGAGGTAGGCCTAGAAGAGAACATAATTATTAATAACGCCACAGTTAACCTTCTGACCCCGGACACCCTGCGAGCTAAGTTTAAACCAATATTTCCGGACAAGACAGGACGTATCTTGTGACCAGAAGTTATAAAAGTTTGAGAGACGCCCAATTTCCGGAACAAGACCGGACGTATTCTTCCGTCAAAGAGATAAGCCAGGCCCAATCAGAAGACAATGCCTAAGTAGGTCAACCAATAGCCCACTACCACGTGAAAAAGTCCCACCAATTAGGAAAGAATCACCTAAATAGGTCAGCCAATTAAAAAGCAGCAAGGTCGTGGTGTTAAATCGAGGCCCTAGAATTGCCAGTCTACGCTTGGAGCTCACCGAGGTAACACTTGCTCTTAAGATCCCTCTCTCCTCATCCCATTCCTTCTTGACGTCAGACGCTTTTAGTGGAATCTCTGTTTGTTTATTTCACCTTTGGCCCAGCTGTGTCGCCTTCCACCACGACTGCACGGTAGAGTTGACATCGAGGTTCGTCTAGCATCAGGCTCATCAGTGGTGAACCCTTCCAGCGGAATCGTCAATTTAATCTACCAGAACGCTTCTTTAGAGCTCTAATACTGTATTGGACGATTCTGCTTATATATGATACACTGAAAGTTCGAATCTTGGTTATGGTATATAAACAAACTATGGATATAAGCTTTCAGGACAGTAGAATTTCATATAAATATTTGCATCGAGTAATGCTCGATTAGATCCATTGTTACATATATAAGCAGAACCGTCCAATACAATATTAGAGCTCTAAGAAATGGTTTGGTGGATTGAATTGGCGAAACCGCTGGGAGGGTTTACCACTGATGAGCCAGGCCCTCTCAATATTGTATCATTGCAGTAAAGCCAGTAGGGATATATACTCATGGACAAAACTTAAGGAATTAGAAGGTCATTGATGTCGCTAATCGTCTTTTTTTTTTTAATGAGGAGACAGAGGCAATTTGTTCACACTTGGTTATCTTGTGTTTCTTCAATAAAGGTCACTATGTATCAAATATCTTTCAGAGTAAATTCTACAATGCCGCAGTCATTGTTCGGAGGAGATTAATAGAATCGTCGAATATTGTGGTCCATTTGGAATGTGTGGCCACTGGTCATGCGTCGGACCTGTAGGCTGTTGTTAGGTGCTGCGCTGCCTGGAGTATCTGAGCTCCATTTATGCTTCCTTTCTTCCTATGATGAATCTGTATAAGACCGGTGGTCTTTAAAAAACTCTATATATATCTTTCAGAGTTATTGTCTGAATCCCGATATACATGCTAAAAGGTACAACTTCTTTACGTTTTGTCCATGAGTGTATCTTTTAGAGTTATTGTCTAAATCCTGATATACATGCTGAAAGGTAAAACTTCATTAAGTTTTGTCCATGAGTGTATCTTTCAGAGTTATTGTCTGAATCCCAATATACATGCTGAAAGGTACAATTTACTTAATTTTTATCCATGAGTGTATCTTTTAGAGTTATTGTCTGAATCCCGATATACATGCTGAAAGGTACAACTTCCTGAAGTTTTGTCCATGAGTGTATCTTTCAGAGTTATTGTCTAAATACCGATATACATGCTGAAAGGTACAACTTCCTTAAGTTTTGTCCATGAGTGTATCTTTCAGAGTTATTGTTTGAATCCCGATATACATGCTGAAAGGTACAACATCCTTAAGTTTTGTCCATGAGTGTATCTTTCAGAGTTATTGTCTGAATCCCGATATACATGCTGAAAGGTACAACATCCTTAAGTTTTGTCCATGAGTCTATTTTATTTTACAAAATACTTAGCGACCTACGTGTAGTTTATAATTCCAAACTATGTTTGGCACGTGATGAACCAAACTACCTATTTGAAATGTAAGCTAGGGGATATATTTAAATTAAAAGTGATGTTTAAACAGTGGATTTTGTCGAGTTTCTAATTAGATATGGAGAATTGAGTGATCCATCTCTAGAAATGTAGATCTGGGAGGAAATCCCAAGATTGATTCAGGCTTTCAATTACATACCGTGTGCCTTAGCTGGGGAGAGGATATGGAATTACAATAATTAATTTCCTAGAATATATGGGACCTTCTAGCTATATTATATGTATATATTCATCCCTAGCTCTATTATATGAATATATTCATTTATATTTCACAAAACAACAATATCTCGACGTAGAAGACCATGATTAAGATATTTAATTTGTTATACTTCATACTACAGAGTAGGTGTGAACACGGAAAGAATATTATACACGGAAGATTGTTGGTTAGAGTGTATGAGTTATAGATAGATGAAATTCAATATGGAATATCTTCTTCCTTCATTGTTACCGGATTCAGGGATAAAGGCAAATATTTTTTTATCCCTTTTGTAGGGGTGGAGATGGAAGGTGTAAGTGACGAGCTGAAAATGTCAAACACATCCCTCCGCAGGTGGTGGAGGTCCCCTATCTGATTCTAAATTTTCTTTTCCCTCAATCTCTGTAAGTTACAGAGGTTTGAATAAAATTGTTGTTGTTGTTTAAAGACAAATATCTCCTGTGTCTCATGCCTATATATGTAAAAAGGTAAGGTATACAAGTTTTCTCTGATACTCTGATCGATGAGATCCAGAATGAGAACCAATGAAGCTGAGGATTTTGTTCAAAGATGTGAAAGAATATGACTAGAAGACACTCAGTTGCTGTTAAATCTCTCCATGAAGACTGTATATAACTGTGATTACCTAATTACATATTGGTTCTTTCTACTATTGTTTGTTTACTATCTTCTTTGAATCTGTCGAGTTGATGTATGACGAGACGTCTTAATGAGATATATTTTATTGTTGTGTGTGTATTACTGTATAAATATACACACCATATTATAATAAATATATATATATATGGGGTGTGTATTTATTATTACTGTATAAATACACACCCACCATATTATAATCAATATATATATATAATTTTATTTTATAATTGATTTATGATTTTATAACACTATACGGCGCTGAGTTTGTGTATACAAAAAATGTAATGCCTTGATAAAGGTTTGGCGTTCAGCCAACCGAAATATTGGCAAAATAAATCTTTTATTAAATCCAATATATGCCTTTTTTCTCATATATATATATTTAAAATACAATATAACGCGGCTGATTATTGTAAAACGAAAATTAAAATTAAACCGCGAATGTTTCTTTTTTATATATATTATATATATATATATGTGATGATTTAAGACCATGGAATTGTTGTAAATAGTCTAAATATCCACTACCACATGTTCCACCCCATGACTGTATATAACTTCTTATGTACTGCACATAGAAAACCTCAACTAACATCAATCTGTACCGCGTAAGGATCTAATAAAGTATTGCAACTGCACAGATAGAAGGAATGGAGAGAGACAGGAGAAAGTTAAGGTTAAAACAAATCAGGCTTAGAGGATCGTAGAAGTCAAACCTAAGAGGTAGGCCTAGAAGAGAACATAATTATTAATAACGCCACAGTTAACCTTCTGACCCCGGACACCCTGCGAGCTAAGTTTAAACCAATATTTCCGGACAAGACAGGACGTATCTTGTGACCAGAAGTTATAAAAGTTTGAGAGACGCCCAATTTCCGGAACAAGACCGGACGTATTCTTCCGTCAAAGAGATAAGCCAGGCCCAATCAGAAGACAAGACCTAAGTAGGTCAACCAATAGCCCACTACCACGTGAAAAAGTCCCACCAATTAGGAAAGAATCACCTAAATAGGTCAGCCAATTAAAAAGCAGCAAGGTCGTGGTGTTAAATCGAGGCCCTAGAATTGTCAGTCTACGCTTGGATCCCGAAGGTAACACTTGCTCAAAAGATCTCCCTCTCTCCTCATCCCATTCCTTCTTGACGTCAGACGCTTTTAGTGGAATCTCTGTTTGTTTATTTCACCTTTGGCCCAGCTGTGTCGCCTTCCACCACGACTGCACGGTAGAGTTGACATCGAGGTTCGTCTAGCATCAGGTAACACTGGTCCCAGAGGTCCCAAGATATCACAGACTCCCCCGTAACGAAGAGTCGACAGGATAGTGGACGCCAAGGTACAAGTAAGCAAATAGACCACTGTCTGTACAGAAAGATGGAACAGGGAAGAGAGGAGAATCCCAAGGAACCAATGGAGTCCGATCCCGACTCCGAAAGTGGCGGAAGCACCACTTTTCCAAAGAAAGAAAACGAAAACACTCTCGGTAGAACGGAGGAAATCGCCCCCGGCCAGGAAGACGTCACACCCCCGCCGCCGGTGTCAGATGTCCTGGGGAGGTTGACGACGACGCTACATCAGCTTTCTGCCGTGACCGGACATCGCGAGAGGTGGAATCGCTACGATGGTTCGTACGAGGCGCAGAGCTTCTTCACCAACTACGACGCCCAAGCAGATCGGGCCCAACTACCATTCTCTACAAGACTGAGAAAGCCACCAAATCTCCTGCAAGCACCCCTCCGAGTTACCAACACGCGAGCGTATGTTACCTGCTCACCCAACCATCTCTAAACCACGAGCCCAGCGCAAACAATGAACTCTGACTGTCCCAAAGATCCTCCAACCATGGCACAAGACCAGGACTGTCCCGACATACAAGACAGCACAACAGTAGGTTCCTCCATACATAACTTTTGTTGAACTATTGCTCGTTCGAGCTGAACACACTGTCCAATAATGTAAACCTACTCTACTACTTTATACAGGAGCATCTATCGCTATAATTAGGCAGAATACTTTTAAAATAATAGAAATCAGTTTGTAAAAGAAAAATACCTGTCCATCCATTTAACTTAACTATTAATGCCATAGCTAACAATATTTTCACCATAGATTATATCTTTTTGATCTTAAAAATAGGTAATATAACGCAGAATCTAAAATTCCATATCATCGATACACCCTTGCCTTTTATCATGTTATTCCTTAATTCCATAAAACGATTTCTACTAATTATAAACTGTTCTCAGCTACTCCTGTATCAATATAATGTACTTCTACCAACTACCTTGTACCAATTCACTTCGTGCAAGCAACACGTGTCCCATGGACAGGTTAATACAACTGTCCCATTTTCTAAATTTTCCCCTCCTGGAACGAGTTGCTCACACGTGGTGAACTCCAACACTCTTATTTAACCTCATTATAATGTTCCTAATCCCATTTTCAACGCCCCTATGTCCTTTTCTTTCATATCTTTGGACAGAAGTAACTTAAATCACAGCCTTCCAAAACTATTCCAATCGTTAAATTCCCACATAACTACACTCCCTCGTACCTTCCTTTTACACGCATAGTTAAATATCGACAAATCGCTCTCAACAAAATAAACAACACCCTATCACATAACTTTTTCCAATTGACGACAATTTTCAATGCGCGACTTCACACCCAAATCAAATTTCGAGCCACACAAGCTTTAGAACGTCGCCCTACTAAACACACACAATCTTTTTTTTTTTCTCACATTAAACGTGTCATATCCACTAATAATATAAAAATTCTAGATATGTTCGTACAACCAGCACCCATGACTTGAGTAAATTTGTTATTCTTAGTGTAACAGGTTAGATTTTGTACAAAACAGAGACTTCACGCGACACCTTTTCATTTACAATTTTTTCGCTTCGTGTCACAGCGCCACACCACTAAACTCTTTCAATTTTCAGGCCAAAGACGCCTTCACCACGCCTGTGACACATTTATTTAACCACACATTGTCCACGTAGATAGTCGCAATTTCATTCAATTCTAACCCGATATCCATGAATAACATTTTTACTAAGTCCGCAAAATATCGAAACACAACAACCAGTCGATTTAATATCAACAGATACAATCTCCGAATTTTCGAAATACAAACACAAATCGAACAAACGCTTGAACACAGGATAATTACAACCTCTGTATCTCCCTATATCAATCCCATAACGCTTTTCACCAAACGTGACAAATCAAAACGCTTTTGTGTTTACAATTTTAGAAATAATATCTCCGAACGTAGTTCGAATTAACTTCCAATAAGTTGGAAGAAGCAAGCAGCCCCACAAAAGGCCTCCCTGACCTACATCCGGAATCGCATTAAAAATAGCTTCGCTCCCCCTCGCCCCCCCCGAGCAAACAAACAGCCGACATCTTGTTACATCCGTCGCCACCCCGTGTTATCTAATGAACTTTCGCCACCTATTAAATTAAATATTAGTGCGTGCCAAAGACAACACTTTACCTACAAAAATCACACACACCCACATAAGTTTAAAAAAACGACAACATTAGGACTCAGTGAGTTTCACAGTTAGAAACAATGTGATCCACGAGTCGCACCAAACTTAAAACAAATTCGATAAGTTAGAAAAACTTAGGCCAACAAGACCAAAGATATCAATCGAGGACAATTTAAAGCTCTTTCTACCCATCCTAAAAAAACAGGAACATTCATTTGGCCTACAACTTTACATTCTTTCCCAATATATAATTTCTATTTATAATCTTACTTGCTCTTCTTTCTCGATGAACATTTTTTTTTTCATTTTAATATCTTGTATATAATCATTATATAGCTCTTATATTTTATTTACCTCACCAATCAGTTTAGATTAGTGTCATTTTATTTTATTTTTCTTTACCAAAACTTATTTACTTTTGCTTTATGACTCTATTCTATAATCAACTTTATATTTAATCTTTCGTATCTAATAATCTCAAGTTTATATTTCATGTTTATATCACTAATTTGCATTTATCATTTTATATTTTTTCTCACTTTATAAATTAGATATTATTTACATTGTTTCACCTTCCGCTACCATGTCAATGCTATCGAGTATATTATTGCTCATTATTTTTTTTTCCATTTAATATTTTCACTTTCTATTACCCCTTATATACTGCTGTAGTGTGTAAATCTTTGTATCATATCATCACTATTTTTTTTTTTTTTTTAAGATTACTTTGCATTTAACTTCGCAATTCTATTTTCGATTTTTCAAATCCTTAAACGCTATATGCAAAGCCTTAATTTCGCAATTTCATATCTCAATGATATATTCTTTTATAATCAAACTAAAACTCATGATCTAAAAACAGGGCAATCTTCAATAACCTCTTAAACAACCACTTTAAAGGTCACTTCTTAAGAATTACTAACATTCCTTTTCCGCAGGAACTTTTAACTCCTTCGCAGGCTAGACTTGACCTCCTTTGATTTCGTAATTAACAATCTTGACACATCGTCCCCCAGATTTACCTTCTCCCAACTTCTGGCTTGGATACGTGCAAATTGTATTTTTTTTTATTCCAGGGCACTCTCATGCCACACGCTGGCACATTTTTTTTTTATTTTTCTCTTTTTCTCGCTAAGCCCCTGACGACTCTAATTAAAACTTTGATTTCTGGTCACTGATCTTCGCCCTCTTTATCCTGCATGCGTACGTCTTAACGACTAATTACTAAAACCCATAACAATCCCCTTATCTTACTTTTCGATTGTGGTACTGTAACTTTATTAGGTCCTTAAATTTACATGTGAAACATGGCCTAGGTTTTCCGCGCCGTGCACATTAAATGGTTTGGGACTTGAGTCAAAGTGACATTGCCTCAACCAAGTAATAACTAACCACTCAACCCTTTCTAACGCCCATCACGAAGAGATCATGATTTTCCCATCCAATCGTTTTTATTTTTACCTATCATCATTATATGTTCTCTATTAAATATTTTATTCATATTTTTATTTTTACTTGTATGTTTAATATTAGTTGTTTATGCTTTATTATCTCTTATGGATATACAGAAATTAACCCCATGTTATATAACAACTCACTTTAATTAATTTTTTTAAAATTACTTCCTTAATAACAGTCTTCCTATTCCGCTCTCTTAAATCCCTCCATATGAACCCTCTCACATCCGGGGCCATCTGTGATGATTTAAGACCATGGAATTGTTGTAAATAGTCTAAATATCCACTACCACATGTTCCACCCCATGACTGTATATAACTTCTTATGTACTGCACATAGAAAACCTCAACTAACATCAATCTGTACCGCGTAAGGATCTAATAAAGTATTGCAACTGCACAGATAGAAGGAATGGAGAGAGACAGGAGAAAGTTAAGGTTAAAACAAATCAGGCTTAGAGGATCGTAGAAGTCAAACCTAAGAGGTAGGCCTAGAAGAGAACATAATTATTAATAACGCCACAGTTAACCTTCTGACCCCGGACACCCTGCGAGCTAAGTTTAAACCAATATTTCCGGACAAGACAGGACGTATCTTGTGACCAGAAGTTATAAAAGTTTGAGAGACGCCCAATTTCCGGAACAAGACCGGACGTATTCTTCCGTCAAAGAGATAAGCCAGGCCCAATCAGAAGACAAGACCTAAGTAGGTCAACCAATAGCCCACTACCACGTGAAAAAGTCCCACCAATTAGGAAAGAATCACCTAAATAGGTCAGCCAATTAAAAAGCAGCAAGGTCGTGGTGTTAAATCGAGGCCCTAGAATTGTCAGTCTACGCTTGGATCCCGAAGGTAACACTTGCTCAAAAGATCTCCCTCTCTCCTCATCCCATTCCTTCTTGACGTCAGACGCTTTTAGTGGAATCTCTGTTTGTTTATTTCACCTTTGGCCCAGCTGTGTCGCCTTCCACCACGACTGCACGGTAGAGTTGACATCGAGGTTCGTCTAGCATCAGGTAACACTGGTCCCAGAGGTCCCAAGATATCACAGACTCCCCCGTAACGAAGAGTCGACAGGATAGTGGACGCCAAGGTACAAGTAAGCAAATAGACCACTGTCTGTACAGAAAGATGGAACAGGGAAGAGAGGAGAATCCCAAGGAACCAATGGAGTCCGATCCCGACTCCGAAAGTGGCGGAAGCACCACTTTTCCAAAGAAAGAAAACGAAAACACTCTCGGTAGAACGGAGGAAATCGCCCCCGGCCAGGAAGACGTCACACCCCCGCCGCCGGTGTCAGATGTCCTGGGGAGGTTGACGACGACGCTACATCAGCTTTCTGCCGTGACCGGACATCGCGAGAGGTGGAATCGCTACGATGGTTCGTACGAGGCGCAGAGCTTCTTCACCAACTACGACGCCCAAGCAGATCGGGCCCAACTACCATTCTCTACAAGACTGAGAAAGCCACCAAATCTCCTGCAAGCACCCCTCCGAGTTACCAACACGCGAGCGTATGTTACCTGCTCACCCAACCATCTCTAAACCACGAGCCCAGCGCAAACAATGAACTCTGACTGTCCCAAAGATCCTCCAACCATGGCACAAGACCAGGACTGTCCCGACATACAAGACAGCACAACAGTAGGTTCCTCCATACATAACTTTTGTTGAACTATTGCTCGTTCGAGCTGAACACACTGTCCAATAATGTAAACCTACTCTACTACTTTATACAGGAGCATCTATCGCTATAATTAGGCAGAATACTTTTAAAATAATAGAAATCAGTTTGTAAAAGAAAAATACCTGTCCATCCATTTAACTTAACTATTAATGCCATAGCTAACAATATTTTCACCATAGATTATATCTTTTTGATCTTAAAAATAGGTAATATAACGCAGAATCTAAAATTCCATATCATCGATACACCCTTGCCTTTTATCATGTTATTCCTTAATTCCATAAAACGATTTCTACTAATTATAAACTGTTCTCAGCTACTCCTGTATCAATATAATGTACTTCTACCAACTACCTTGTACCAATTCACTTCGTGCAAGCAACACGTGTCCCATGGACAGGTTAATACAACTGTCCCATTTTCTAAATTTTCCCCTCCTGGAACGAGTTGCTCACACGTGGTGAACTCCAACACTCTTATTTAACCTCATTATAATGTTCCTAATCCCATTTTCAACGCCCCTATGTCCTTTTCTTTCATATCTTTGGACAGAAGTAACTTAAATCACAGCCTTCCAAAACTATTCCAATCGTTAAATTCCCACATAACTACACTCCCTCGTACCTTCCTTTTACACGCATAGTTAAATATCGACAAATCGCTCTCAACAAAATAAACAACACCCTATCACATAACTTTTTCCAATTGACGACAATTTTCAATGCGCGACTTCACACCCAAATCAAATTTCGAGCCACACAAGCTTTAGAACGTCGCCCTACTAAACACACACAATCTTTTTTTTTTTCTCACATTAAACGTGTCATATCCACTAATAATATAAAAATTCTAGATATGTTCGTACAACCAGCACCCATGACTTGAGTAAATTTGTTATTCTTAGTGTAACAGGTTAGATTTTGTACAAAACAGAGACTTCACGCGACACCTTTTCATTTACAATTTTTTCGCTTCGTGTCACAGCGCCACACCACTAAACTCTTTCAATTTTCAGGCCAAAGACGCCTTCACCACGCCTGTGACACATTTATTTAACCACACATTGTCCACGTAGATAGTCGCAATTTCATTCAATTCTAACCCGATATCCATGAATAACATTTTTACTAAGTCCGCAAAATATCGAAACACAACAACCAGTCGATTTAATATCAACAGATACAATCTCCGAATTTTCGAAATACAAACACAAATCGAACAAACGCTTGAACACAGGATAATTACAACCTCTGTATCTCCCTATATCAATCCCATAACGCTTTTCACCAAACGTGACAAATCAAAACGCTTTTGTGTTTACAATTTTAGAAATAATATCTCCGAACGTAGTTCGAATTAACTTCCAATAAGTTGGAAGAAGCAAGCAGCCCCACAAAAGGCCTCCCTGACCTACATCCGGAATCGCATTAAAAATAGCTTCGCTCCCCCTCGCCCCCCCCGAGCAAACAAACAGCCGACATCTTGTTACATCCGTCGCCACCCCGTGTTATCTAATGAACTTTCGCCACCTATTAAATTAAATATTAGTGCGTGCCAAAGACAACACTTTACCTACAAAAATCACACACACCCACATAAGTTTAAAAAAACGACAACATTAGGACTCAGTGAGTTTCACAGTTAGAAACAATGTGATCCACGAGTCGCACCAAACTTAAAACAAATTCGATAAGTTAGAAAAACTTAGGCCAACAAGACCAAAGATATCAATCGAGGACAATTTAAAGCTCTTTCTACCCATCCTAAAAAAACAGGAACATTCATTTGGCCTACAACTTTACATTCTTTCCCAATATATAATTTCTATTTATAATCTTACTTGCTCTTCTTTCTCGATGAACATTTTTTTTTTCATTTTAATATCTTGTATATAATCATTATATAGCTCTTATATTTTATTTACCTCACCAATCAGTTTAGATTAGTGTCATTTTATTTTATTTTTCTTTACCAAAACTTATTTACTTTTGCTTTATGACTCTATTCTATAATCAACTTTATATTTAATCTTTCGTATCTAATAATCTCAAGTTTATATTTCATGTTTATATCACTAATTTGCATTTATCATTTTATATTTTTTCTCACTTTATAAATTAGATATTATTTACATTGTTTCACCTTCCGCTACCATGTCAATGCTATCGAGTATATTATTGCTCATTATTTTTTTTTCCATTTAATATTTTCACTTTCTATTACCCCTTATATACTGCTGTAGTGTGTAAATCTTTGTATCATATCATCACTATTTTTTTTTTTTTTTAAGATTACTTTGCATTTAACTTCGCAATTCTATTTTCGATTTTTCAAATCCTTAAACGCTATATGCAAAGCCTTAATTTCGCAATTTCATATCTCAATGATATATTCTTTTATAATCAAACTAAAACTCATGATCTAAAAACAGGGCAATCTTCAATAACCTCTTAAACAACCACTTTAAAGGTCACTTCTTAAGAATTACTAACATTCCTTTTCCGCAGGAACTTTTAACTCCTTCGCAGGCTAGACTTGACCTCCTTTGATTTCGTAATTAACAATCTTGACACATCGTCCCCCAGATTTACCTTCTCCCAACTTCTGGCTTGGATACGTGCAAATTGTATTTTTTTTTATTCCAGGGCACTCTCATGCCACACGCTGGCACATTTTTTTTTTATTTTTCTCTTTTTCTCGCTAAGCCCCTGACGACTCTAATTAAAACTTTGATTTCTGGTCACTGATCTTCGCCCTCTTTATCCTGCATGCGTACGTCTTAACGACTAATTACTAAAACCCATAACAATCCCCTTATCTTACTTTTCGATTGTGGTACTGTAACTTTATTAGGTCCTTAAATTTACATGTGAAACATGGCCTAGGTTTTCCGCGCCGTGCACATTAAATGGTTTGGGACTTGAGTCAAAGTGACATTGCCTCAACCAAGTAATAACTAACCACTCAACCCTTTCTAACGCCCATCACGAAGAGATCATGATTTTCCCATCCAATCGTTTTTATTTTTACCTATCATCATTATATGTTCTCTATTAAATATTTTATTCATATTTTTATTTTTACTTGTATGTTTAATATTAGTTGTTTATGCTTTATTATCTCTTATGGATATACAGAAATTAACCCCATGTTATATAACAACTCACTTTAATTAATTTTTTTAAAATTACTTCCTTAATAACAGTCTTCCTATTCCGCTCTCTTAAATCCCTCCATATGAACCCTCTCACATCCGGGGCCATCTGTGATGATTTAAGACCATGGAATTGTTGTAAATAGTCTAAATATCCACTACCACATGTTCCACCCCATGACTGTATATAACTTCTTATGTACTGCACATAGAAAACCTCAACTAACATCAATCTGTACCGCGTAAGGATCTAATAAAGTATTGCAACTGCACAGATAGAAGGAATGGAGAGAGACAGGAGAAAGTTAAGGTTAAAACAAATCAGGCTTAGAGGATCGTAGAAGTCAAACCTAAGAGGTAGGCCTAGAAGAGAACATAATTATTAATAACGCCACAGTTAACCTTCTGACCCCGGACACCCTGCGAGCTAAGTTTAAACCAATATTTCCGGACAAGACAGGACGTATCTTGTGACCAGAAGTTATAAAAGTTTGAGAGACGCCCAATTTCCGGAACAAGACCGGACGTATTCTTCCGTCAAAGAGATAAGCCAGGCCCAATCAGAAGACAAGACCTAAGTAGGTCAACCAATAGCCCACTACCACGTGAAAAAGTCCCACCAATTAGGAAAGAATCACCTAAATAGGTCAGCCAATTAAAAAGCAGCAAGGTCGTGGTGTTAAATCGAGGCCCTAGAATTGTCAGTCTACGCTTGGATCCCGAAGGTAACACTTGCTCAAAAGATCTCCCTCTCTCCTCATCCCATTCCTTCTTGACGTCAGACGCTTTTAGTGGAATCTCTGTTTGTTTATTTCACCTTTGGCCCAGCTGTGTCGCCTTCCACCACGACTGCACGGTAGAGTTGACATCGAGGTTCGTCTAGCATCAGGTAACACTGGTCCCAGAGGTCCCAAGATATCACATATATATATATATGGTGTGTGTATTTATACATTAATACACGCACAGCAACAAAAAATCTCTTATTAAGACGTCTCGTCTTACATCAACTCGACAGACTCAAAGAAGATAAAAAGCAAACAATAGTAGAAAAAGTGTGTGTACCAATATGTAAAGAGGTAATATATCAATATATATATAGGTATATACCTGACTGTTTAATAAACATTTTAGATCACAAACCGCCATCTATCGCAATAAATAGTAACTAGAAGTTGCGCCTTAGGTTTATTCCATACAGGATATTGGCTAAACTATTTACTTGACAAATTGACTGAAGCCAATATCCTGGGAAAGACTTAACGTGTAGTTAATATTTATTGCAATAGATGGCGCTGTGTCTTCTAAAAACATAGCTGACCTTCTTGTCTTTCTTATCTTTTTAGATTCTTCTTAAATTCTTTAGATTTGCACTTTCATTTGGTAGTTAAACCTCCTCTTTCACCTATTACCCTTCCTCCTCTTAAAAAATTAAGACGAAATCAAAAATCACAATAATTTGTAAATTTATATCACCAGTATTGTTGGACAATAATAGAAAATGTGGTTTGAACCATAGTACATTCTTTTTAAAACTCACAATCAACAATATTTTAACAATAAATATATATTTTCATAAATTTTTATATTATAAAATAAAGCTTATTTTAAGTTTAATCAAATCTTTAAACCATTTTATCCAAAATTTCTCATGAAATTTGAATACACAAATAGAATATACTAAAAATTGGAGATATTTCCAGAAATACATTTTTATTTTACATTTTAGTCTTGATGGTTAGCTTTAGAAAAAGTGTACAGTAGACTCTCCTATAACGCGAGTTTTTACAACACGGTAAAAAAATTGCGACAAATTAATTTATACAACGCGAATTTTCGTATAACGCGTTATAAAATAAAATGCGGAAATTTCCATATTGACAACTGTACAATACATTTAATTTTTATGCACACGCGTTTTTCAATGTTTTTGTTTTTGAACGAAGTAGTGTTGTATACTTTGTCAATTTAATTGCACATGTGTTTCTGTAAGTAATTTTTTTTAAATACGTAGTGTTAAATTGAGTTTTAGAGCTTAAAATAATATTTTTAACGCATATAAGGTATTAAATTAGAATTTACATGTAAATATTTTGCAAATATAAAAAATTACGAAACTTTCTCCCCAGGCATGATGAATAAAGTTGTAAAAAAAGAAAAATTGAAAAGGAGATATACTGTATCATGTAAAAATGTATTTTATAAAATGATGTATATAGGAAAAATAATTATATACTAAAACAAAACTAAATGTTATATTATTTTATATGCAAATGTATATAAAAAAAACAAATTACGTAGTGAATAAACTTTAATTCCTATAACGCGATTTCAAACAACACGGAACACATGAATCGCGTTATAGGAGAGTTTACTGTATATACATTAATATATGTTGTAATATATTCCAATATATACCTATATATCCGATATCCCCATGTGTTGTATGGTATAATGTAATTGCCAAATTGACAGAAATAAAATTTCGAGTGAGTAACAGTCGGCGCCAGTGGAGGAAAAAGGTCCGAAAAACAAGTCGCGTCCCCAGGTGTGCCCCCTTCTTGCTAAAACAGATTAGTCCGCTTTGAGATAAGAAGATTGACAGACCCCTCTAGACAGATCTCCCCTGACCGGTGTCGGCTTCACTAACTCTCTCGCCTTCTCTATGGTGACATTCAACATGCCTCGTTCTTTGGTACAATACATTCACGCCTGAACCCACTCTAACATTGAGGCCACAACGACTGCATTTAACCAACACACTATAGTCATCCTACAGGTTCGACTGACTACCTTACAACATATATATACATATATACCATAATAAAGGGCGAGGTACCTCTTTAGTTGCATATTTACCATATTGTTACATATGTAAATAGGAAATCTAACTAAATAAGAATAGAATACTTAAAAAGGGGCTCAATTTGATCTGTATGTTAAAAAATGAATTTAAAATGTTCTTGGGCTTTTCTCTGCCACAAAATTTGGAACAATTCTTCGAAATATTTTAAAATTACCATATTTTTCTTACACACTCACAGGTCAAGTTTTTTTACAATTATCCCTATATTAAATTACTCACCAATTTAATACTAACGTTTAAACAGAATAAAATAATAATAGTTGCAGCGGTCTGGTAAATAAGGCTAGGGAAAATTTCTGGAGGGGTTCATCATTGATGAGCTGGGCTCTCTCAATTTTTATTCCATTTTAATAGAAACCACAGTGAATATTCCTGTAAAAAATAGTCAATTGTTTTATTAAGCCCGTTTAAGAGCAATTATCGCTTGTAAGCTTGCAATTTGGAATCAAAAAGGAACTCCTTGTGAGAAAAAATTTGGTATTTTTAAAACCAGTAAATGGTTTATAAATAACCAAGTGTATTATTTAACATAAAGCAATAACGCGCCATCTATACATATAAAATGAAAGGACTTAAAAGCACGAATGTTTCTTTTATACATAATACAAACTTCTACTGCCCTTACTGCGTGAAAAAATATTTTGGGAGGGCTTGGCTCATCAGTGGTGAACCCTCCCAGCAGTTTCGCCAATTTAATCCACCAGACCGCTTCTCAGAGTAGTTTGTGGAAGAGCATTGCTCGATGCAAATATTTGAATGTAATTCTACTGCCCTATAAGCTTATGTCCATCGTTTTCTTGAAAACCATTTCTGAGATTCCATCCTTCAGTGCAGCGTATATAGGCAGAATCGTCCAATACAGTATTAGAGCTCTGAGAAGCGGTCTGGTGGATTAAATTGGCGAAACCGCTGGGAGGGTTCACCACTGATGAGCCAAGCCCTCCCAATATATTTTTTCATCACAGTAAGGACAGTAGAAGTTTGTATTATGTATAAAAGAAACATTCGTAATTTTAAGTCCTTTCATTTACAAGTGTATTATGGTATTAATATAACATCATGTATAGCTCAGTGTTAGGTTATAAGAAAACAATGGCCGCTATAGATAAACAATAGGTAAGTTTCAGTATAGATAGAAAATCAACACAGCTCAATACAATATTACAGCGGTATGGTAGATTAAACTGGCGAAACCGCTGTGAGGGTTTACCACTGATGAGCCAGGTCTTCCTATTAATTTATCATTACAGTAAAGGGGCAGTAGAAACTTGTTTTAACATTAATTGATTCAAATCTACTGGACATTAATTGAATAATTATCAATTTTTCTGGAGATGTGTTTATTTCTATTTTATTAAAACTGTCTCAAGTTTTCAGACATCTCTGCCCTTCTAAGGGAGAACAAATATAAGGAATATAACGCCTCTTGATTCCAAACTATTTGTTAAACTAATGTTTGGCATCAAGCGGCGTTTTATTCATTGTATATGTTCTACAAAATAAGAAAAGATCAAATATGTGAAATAAACTCAGAGAGAAAACTGACAAAAACTATAACAAGACTTAGAGCAAAACACTATAAAGGAATGGTAATACATCCAGATGGCACAAGAACTTATAAAGCATGCAACAACTGTCCTGGTGTGGAACTAACACCTACTCACATATTCTCATGTCCAGCAATGGACGCAGCCTTGCAGAAAATTGACATAGACCCAGAGCAGCAGCTTTACACACCCAAGATAGTGGATATTGCTGCTGCTGTGATGGAGTTGCATGGAGACATCTGAGACTCTTCATTGGACACGACAACAACAACTGTCCTGGTGTGGAACTAACACCTACTCACATATTCTCATGTCCAGCAATGGCCGCAGCCTTGCAGAAAATTGACATAGACCCAGAGCAGCAGCTTTACACACCCAAGATATTGGATATTGCTACTTCTGTGATAGAGATGTATGGAGACATCTGAGACTCTTCTTTGGACACGACAACAACAACAACAACTGTTCTACTGTGGAAAGACAGAGATACCCGAAATCTTGTGACAGTTTTAATAAAAAGAAACTCATCTCCGAAAACCTTTAAAATTGTTTAAGAAAATTATGTTGTTTAAAAAGAGAATTATAAGTGTCAAAAGTAGTTTAACTTTCTGATAAAAAAGGAATATTCGTAACTTTTATAGACTTGTATGATTCTTTTGAAAACTACACATACACCTCTATCAAAATTCGAAACTTTTTTTAAAGGCGTAAGATTCTTTTTAAAATTAAACAATTTCTACTGCCCTTACTGCAATGGAAAAATTAAAGGGAGAGCCCCTGGCTCATCAGTGGTGAACCCTCCCAGCGGTTTCGCCAGTTTAATCTACCATACCGCTGTTATATTGCATTTTTGGAACTTCCTTTCATAGTGATACTGTTGGTAGACTCTTGGAATGGGTATTTTAGAAGAACTATGGACATAAGCTTTGAGGAGAGTAGAATTACATACATTTATAATTCAAAGCAATAACGCGCCATCTATACATATAAAATAAAAGGATTTAAAAGCGCGAATGTTTCTTTTATACATAAAACGAACTTCTACTGTCCTTACTGCGATGAAAAAATATATTGGGAGGGCTTGGCTCATCAGTGATGAACCCTCCCAGCGGTTTCGCCAATTTAATCCACCAGACCGCTTCTCAGAGCTCTAATACTGTATTGGATCATTCTGCTTTTATATGCTACACTGAAGGATGGAATCTTAGAAATGGTTTTCAAGTAAACTATGGATATAAGCTTATAGGACAGTAGAATTACATTCACATATTTGCTTCGAGCAATGCTCTTCAGCAAACTATTAAGACAAGATCATTAGGAATAAATTAACACAAAGCAATAACGCGCCATCTATACACATCTATACAGAAGTTCGTTTTATGTATGAAAGAAACATTCGCCCTTTTAAATCCTTTTATTTTACATTTATAATTATACTAGACGAATAGCCCGGGCAACGCCCGGGCTTTACCCGAGTGCGTATATATTTTAAAAATGTTTTAAATAAAATACTATTCGTTACAATTATAAATTGGCGCCGTGAATGTCTCTCTTGTGAAACGTCCCGCCCCAAACTGTGTGTGTCTTGAAAATATAAAAATAAAAATGTGAACGGAAAAATATGTCCAGGGTAGCCTAGTGGTCATGGCATCTGCCCGGTAAGCGGAAGGTCGTGGGTTCGATTCTTATCCCTTGACACATTTTTTATTTTATCCATTCTGACCAAAATCTATCCGTGAACTTCACACAGTGAACTTCACACAGAGAGAATAAGGCAATTACATAAGTAGATAATCCAAATTGTGCCTTATCACACACTATTTTTTATTTGGCCTTATTACCTTGTGTTTATAATCTATGACGTAATGCCGGCGGCGCGCGCCCGTTGGCTGCCGGCGAGCACGTGACCCCCCTGTGCGCGCGCATCCGTGACAGAACCGGCCGGCCCATGACGGTCGTGACTATATATATAATGGATGGATAATAATAACAATAT
Organism: Cordylochernes scorpioides; assembly: GCA_030710605.1. NCBI lineage: Eukaryota > Metazoa > Arthropoda > Arachnida > Pseudoscorpiones > Chernetidae > Cordylochernes > Cordylochernes scorpioides. The sequence goes on from CP092872.1 coordinate 11,175,943, forward strand.
AATAATAATAATTATTATTATTATTATTATTATCATTAGATAATGATAATTATCATAATGATGATGCGCGCGCACCCGTGACAGAACCGGCCGGCCGGCCCATGACGGTCGTGACTATATATGTTGATATTAGATATAACTTTTGATAACAGATGGCGCGCTAGTGCATCATACATGTCTATATTATCGTAAAGATAGATGCTGCCTGGCCGGCATTCATATTTATAGTGTTCTTGGACTTTCTTTGTTTTTGCCACAAACTTTGGAACAATTTCTTTAAAATATTTTTAAACTAGCGGATGTGCCCAGCTTCGCCCGGGTTTTACCCGAGTAAAGGTTTGTATAACGAACATTTGTTAAAACAATTCTCTATAATTGATGATTTGAAACTCGTAAATTTGAATCTCTCGATAAAGTGATCATTTTTTTCCCGGTCCCTTGTGCCGTGTCATCCTGAATTTTGTATTTCCTAATTTTCTATATTACAAAATAATCGTTTTATCTAGTGAACATATTTTCCCGGTCCCTTGAAAAATACTCGATAAGTTGAATAAAATCATGGTCGTGAATCTCTCGATAAAGTGATCATTTTTTCCCGGTCCCTGTGTGCCGTGTCATCCTGAATTTTGTCTTTCCTAATTCTATACATTACAAAATCATCGACACGGGATATCATTTAATGTTGTCTAAAGGGGGTTAAGAGAGCAGTCTCTTTCAAATGAAAATGCTTTAATTAAGCAGATGTTTAAAGTATAATATATGAGAGAGGCAATCTTACAGGTTGTCGACGCTGTAAAATCCCCAGAGAGAGTGTTTTTGTAGCATCATGCTGTGACTCACACGATGACCCAAGGTCATCAGGAGCAGCAAACTAAGCCTATCTCCGTCTCAATGGTGGCGCTGCTTGCGAGTTAAATATACAAATCTGCAAATAACTCTAAGGATATTCAAGATATTCAAGAAATTATTTTTCGTAAACCTTTCCGGGGATACACCTAATAATATCCCAAAATTTCACGGCGATTAGATGTACGGTTTTTGAATCTATAGAGTACACACAGACAAACAAACAGACAGACAGACAGACATTCAATTTTATATATATAGATTACTCTTCTTTCACACACATAAATCCAGCTTCTTTACAACTATTCCAAAATCAAATTACTCACCAATTTAATACTACCGTTTAAACAGAATAAAATAATAAAATAGTTGCAAGGTGTGGTAGATAAGACTAGCGAAAATTACTGAAAGGGTTCATTCATTAATGAGCTAATCTCTCCCAATTTTCATTCCATTGTAATAGAAACCACAGTAAATATTCCTGGCCGAAGTGTCTATATTTTATATAAATACGTCTATAATAGTTTCGAATTTTGATAACAGATGGCGCGCTGATGCATCATAAAAAAGAAAAAGTATTTATTTACTAAGGATATACAGTACTATAGCGATGGAATGGACTCAGTTGTTGCAGCGTACACCAGGAATGCATGTATCCATTCGCGTTGGTTATACAGCTGAGATAATGTGGCACTATTTCCTGTCGTGGAGCCACATAAAGCCGAGGGGACAGATAAATGAATATTCCACCAGTCGAATTATCGACATAATAACCTTTCTCAGTCTTTATATCTTTGTTTGTCTCTCAGTGGCCGCTCCAGACAGCTATTGGTCGTCTATATACCCAACACAGGGTATCGTGGTGATAATATGCAAATAAAATACCAAATTTCCAGTTATGCAACACTCCTTTAGTGTACAATATAATGCGGCTTATGATTGTAAAACGACATTTAAAAATTATCCCGCATGTGTTTCTTTTAAACGAAAAATCGAAATTTATTTTTAAAGAGAAATAACGAAGGTTGGAAATAATCGTTATTTCTTCTTTAAAATAAATTTCGATTATATAAACACATGCTGGATAATTTTCAAATGTCGTTTTACACTCCTTTAGTGTCTTGAATATAGACAGGTTTTAACTATTTAATAACCATCCTTGTTGTCAAACACAAAGTTTAAGAGAGAATGAGAAAAACCTTTTTTTTTATTTAGACAAGAGTTAAAACACGATGTTTTTTCTTCAAACCTCTTGATTTTTCTTTAGGTGTTGTATCTCTAGTGAACATTATAAGAAAGAAGATAGAATAAGAAAATAGTACAAAAGTATTATTGTACAGGGAACAAGTGGATAAATTAAGAAAATTCATCTTCAGATCGTTAAACTAAAAATTGCTGATGTCTTGATACAACAGTTGGTATAAACATAAACTAATATTTGTTGTTGTTCATTGGAAAAAGGGTGCCGTTGCCACGTTGGTCACCTTGGAAACGAATCAGAATTTGGTTGAATATTCCAAGGGTCCAGGGGGGACCGCAGGGAGGTGTGGTCGAACTTCTTCCCTCCCAAACTAATATTTGATATTATATATAACGATTAAAAGATTACACGAGGAGCTTCTTTTTAGATTTATTGCGAGCTTTCGAACCTTTCGGTTCTTTCACTGGCATGGATAGCATGGATATACTAACTATAAATCTTGTTAGTATATCCATGCTATCCACGCCTGTTGAAGAACCGGAAGGTTCGAAAGCTCGCAATAAATCTAAAAAGAAGCTCCTCATGTAATCTTTTAATCCTTATATATTTAAACTAAATTCTACTGAGTTCATGTAGCCGAAATATTTGATATTTTTAATTATTCCAGAATTGGCCAAATACCCATTATGTTTCAATCAAGGAAAACAAACCAAGTACGCGTTGCGGAGTATTGGTCCTCATCAGATCCAGGTGTGCTTTCTTTACTTTTTATAAAAAATGGAAAAAGCTGTTGATTTTAGACAGCAACGTTCTGGGTTCGTATTCCACATTGATATTTTTTTCTGTAAAATAATGGCTCTATAATGACTTCCGATTATGAATGCAAGTAACCAAACAGGGCTTTCTGGAACACTTTTAAGTGCAAGAATAGAAAATGTTTATATATGTGTATATATCTGATGCAATATAAGTGAATCAATCGCTAATATGCAACAATGATTATCATGTGAATAATAGTACAATAGTTAAATTGTAATGGGATCAGGTTGATAATTTATTTAAAATTGAAGACGTTGAATAAGCCTACTTCTGCCGGGGAGGATTTACTCACCACTACGTCACGGCCAGCCAATCACAGTGCTGCCCAGGGGGCAGCCCATCCTCCCTCCTCCATTAGTCTAAAATAAAGGAGCTTAACACTTGCCTGTTGTTCGCGTCGACTCCGCGTGCTTCTAAATCTATCCATTTCAATCGACAGATGTAGTGGGATAATTGACTACTTCCTTCCATTATTATATCATCTAGTCCAGCTTCAACTTATAGCCCAACAGAAAGGAATCTCATGACCGTGCAACTAAAATTTGCTGATGGTTTGCGTCTTCTTTCAGAATAAAGTTGCACGATCAGAAAAAAGTTTTCTTAACCCTAACTGGACGGGTTGGGTAGATTCCGCCCATGCATAAACTTAATATAGGAAAAATATATATTTTTTTGTTTACTGAGAGCTAACAGCTTTGGTGTATTCTAATTTTACAGTGATACAAACAATTTCCATTCATCGTTTAATTTGTCGACCTGATTCCAGTACAATTTCTTTTTATTAGTTGATATTAATTCCGATAGATGGCGCAAGCCATCAGCAACTTTTAGTTTCACGATCACAAGATGTCTTTTTCTTAATGATTATCATGGTATGTATTACGTTATACTTGGGATAATCAAAAATATTTCGAACTGCTGCTATTTCATGGGGTTTTCTAATATTTCATCTTATTAGGAAATGTGTGATTAAATGTGTCAAGGAAGAATGTCCCCAGATGTTGTCTATCCAAGGGAGGAAGCTGTTGTCTCACCAGACAATGCCCCCGACAATCTATATTTACTCCAGAGGTACTTGGACTTGTCGAAAGTGGAATTTAAATGAGCGTGTCTTCCCCTATTTATGGGAGCAGTTCATTGGTTCCGGCGAGGAGTCCCAAATGATGGAACTTTATTTCGGTCGTTCAGTGTCTACATGGTCCGTTACATCTCATGGAGACATTATCTACCCAGTGTCTACATGGTCCGTTACATCATGGAGACATTATCTACCCAGTGTCTACATGGTCCGTTACATCATGGAGACATTATCTACCCAGTGTCTACATGGTCCGTTACATCATGGAGACATTATCTACCCAGTGTCTACATGGTCCGCTACATCATGGCCATGTTATCTACACACAGTGTCTACATGGTCCGTTACATCATGGAGACATTATCTACCCAGTGTCTACATGGTCCGTTACATCATGGAGACATTATCTACCCAGTGTCTACATGGTCCGTTACATCATGGAGACATTATCTACCCAGTGTCTACATGGTCCGTTACATCATGGAGAAATTATCTACCCAGTGTCTACATGGTCCGTTACATCATAGAGACATTATCTACCCAGTGTCTACATGGTCCGTTACATCATGGAGACATTATCTACACAGTTCCTACATGGTCCGTTACATCATGGAGACATTATCTACCCAGTGTCTACATGGTCCGTTACATCATGGCCATGTTATCTTCACACAGTGTCTACATGGTCCGTTACATCATGGAGACATTATCTACCCAGTGTCTACATGGTCCGTTACATCATGGAGACATTATCTACCCAGTGTCTACATGGTCCGTTACATCATGGAGACATTATCTACCCAGTGTCTACATGGTCCGTTACATCATGGAGACATTATCTACCCAGTGTCTACATGGTCCGTTACATCATGGAGACATTATCTACACAGTGTCTACATGGTCCGTTACATCATGGCCATGTTATCTACACACAGTGTCTACATGGTCCGTTATATCATGGAGAAATTATCTACCCAGTGTCTACATGGTCCGTTATATCATGGAGAAATTATCTACCCAGTGTCTACATGGTCCGTTACATCATGGCCAGGTTATCTACACAGTGTCTACATGGTCCGTTACATCATGGAGAAATTATCTACCCAGTGTCTACATGGTCCGTTACATCATGGCCATGTTATCTACACACAGTGTCTACATGGTCCGTTACATCATGGAGAAATTATCTACCCAGTGTCTACATGGTCCGTTACATCATAGCCATGTTATCTACACACAGTGTCTACATGGTCCGTTACATCATAGCCATGTTATCTACACACAGTGTCTACATGGTCCGTTACATCATAGCCATGTTATCTACACACAGTGTCTACATGGTCCGTTACATCATAGCCATGTTATCTACACACAGTGTCTACATGGTCCGTTACATCATAGCCATGTTATCTACACACAGTGTCTACATGGTCCGTTACATCATGGCCATGTTATCTACACACAGTGTCTACATGGTCCGTTACATCATAGCCATGTTATCTACACACAGTGTCTACATGGTCCGTTACATCATAGCCATGTTATCTACACACAGTGTCTACATGGTCCGTTACATCATAGCCATGTTATCTACACACAGTGTCTACATGGTCCGTTACATCATAGCCATGTTATCTACACACAGTGTCTACATGGTCCGTTACATCATAGCCATGTTATCTACACACAGTGTCTACATGGTCCGTTACATCATGGAGACATTATCTACCCAGTGTCTACATGGTCCGTTACATCATGGCCATGTTATCTACACACAGTGTCTACAGACAATCTCCGCTGGTTCACACTGGAATATTTACATTTGGTGCTGGCATACAGACGTCTACAAAGGATCCAAAAAGCCACAAATCGGTTATCAATTGATGTGTTTGTCGCAAAATAGAATAATCACTTCCAATTGATTTCACATCTTGTTATGGGAATCTTGATATTTCCATAACCTAATTTTTACAAATATTAAGTATAGATAGAATATATATATATTTAAATATATCCCAAGTAAACGTGGTACAGGCCATTAAATCATGGTCAGTAAGTAGTAGGCGACTACTTTTACCGTAAGTGCAAAATAAATGTGTAGAAACCTGTTCGAATCTTGAACTTACATGTGTATCAGAGCCCCGTTTGGTTACTTGCACGTGTTAAAGCAAAATGCATGATAATCATAATGGGTCATTAACGACCGGTTTTACTTTAAGTACACCAAATGTCTACATATTGAGAGAAAGTAGTTCGAAATCAGCACTTACAAGTGTGACATAGCCCCGTTTGGTTTACACTCACTGGTTGGTTTAGAATTTTACAACATTAGTTGATATTAAAAAACGAAAGAAAAAAAAAAGAAGATAAAAAGATCAGGTGTTAAAATCAATATTAAAAATGGCATATCCTGACCAGGAGCACATGTGCTTTACAGAAGGCAGAGCGCCATCTGGTGGAACAGAAATCAACTAAACATTGATTAAGCCGGTTCCCTGATATTTGGCCAACCCAATTTCTTGAAAAATCAAGAAAGGCCATCCACGAATTAGTTGATATATCTTCACCAGCCCCTTTAGTTCGTAATAATAGGAATAATAAAGAAACAATAACATGGATCTGATGAGGGCCAACATTCCGAAACGTGTACGTAATTAGTTTACCTTGATTGAAACATAATAGGTATTTGACCAAATCTGGAATAATTAAAATATCATCGATTGGTTGATAATTATTACGACAGATGGCGCAAACTATCAGGAACTTTTATGTGCACAATCAGGAGATTCCATATTTGAATTTATTCACCTAATCCCAGTACAATGTCAATTTTGTGATATTTTTTCACATCGATATCTATATATATAAAAATCAATGTTTGTATGTTTGTTTGTTTGTATGTCCGGTATACAAATTCGCAGTAGTTCATTAATTCAAACCAAAATTTCCATACATAGGTAGAAAAATACGGGGAAGACGATAGGCTATTTTAAAAATATATAAATCAATTATTAAAACTATATATTCAACTCACGAACAGCGCCCTCTATCAAAGATTAGATTAAATTATGCTGATGCAAACAAATATATAATGCTAATAACAAACAATTATAAAAAAATCTTATCTAAATATATATCACTCGAGTAGATATGCACACGGCTCAATCCCGGGGCGAAGCCCGGGTCACCCGTCTAGTTGCCTATATACTGAATACGTACAAACTCACTCGCTACCTAGAGCTAAACCTGACCAAGCCGCTAAGAGAATTCACCAATGATGACATAAACTTAATCCATATTTTTCTTCTACATTCTACTTAGAACAATCGATAATTATCGATCCAACTACACATAAACACTCTTTATTGTTGTTGTTGTCGTGTCCAAAGAAGAGTCTCAGATGTCTCCATACATCTCTATCACAGCAGCAGCAATATCCACTATCTTGGGTGTGTAAAGCTGCTGCTCTGGGTCTAAGTCAATTTTCTGCAAGGCTGCGGCCATTTCTGGGCATGAGAATATGTGAGTAGGTGTTAGTTCCACACCAGGACAGTTGTTTCATGTCCTATAGGTTCTTGTGCTATCTGGATGTATTGCCATTCCTTTATAGTGTTTTGTTCTAAGTCTTGTTATAGTTTTTGTCAGTTTTCTCTCAGAGTTTATTTCACATATTTGGAGGTATTTCACACTCTTCATTAATATTCTTTTAATGAGACACACATGAGATATACAATCAAAACAGCAAAATAAACTGTAAATTAAGAAAAAAGGCATTTCCCGATTGTGCAAATAAAAGTTTCTGATAGCTTGCGCTATCTATGGGAATTTATATCAACTAACCGTTGATTTTCTGGAATAAAAAAAAAACCAACGATTAGTTAATAATTATTCCGATAGATGGCGCAATCCATCAGCAATCTTTAGTTGCACGATCAGGAAATGCCTTTTTTTCTTAATTTATACACCTGATCCAAGTACAATTCACTTTTGTATTATTTTTTCACATGAACAATAAAATTTCACATGATAAAACACTCAAAAACTTCAATGTTTTTCATCTCTCCTTGAAGAGATCGCCTATTGGTGAATGGATTCGATAATTTCAAATTATTTTTAATTTTTTTAAATGGTCTCTTATAGAAGAAACAACGATTATTTCTAACCTGATGGATGAGGTATGAAAGGATTAATTGTTTTTTTTTTTTTGCTTATCCCTAGTACCTGTGGTACAGGCCATGATAATCATGGTGGGTAGTTAGCGACTGCTTTTACTGTAAGCGCACCACATGTCTACACATGTGAAAAGCAGTTCGACTTTGCACTTACTAATGCCAGAGCCCCGTTTGGTTACTTGCACTCGCTGGTGAGGTTGGACTTTTGCAAGAATCGGGGGCCATTGGAGCATTTTTTTCCTTTAAACAGAAAAAGTGTCCAACGCGGGAATCGAACCCGGGTCCTAGTGGTCGAAAACCAAACGGTTTAACCAGCCTGAATTGTGAAGAGTAATAATAAACGGAAAAATAAAAGTGTCCAGGGATGGAAATCGAACCCACAGTGTTCCGCTTACCGGGCAGATGCCATGTACACTAGGCTACCCTGGACGGTCTCTTATAGGACGATTTGATGTCCCTGCATTTCCTCAAACAGGTTGAGTGTGAGACGCGCGACGGCAACAACGCTCCAGTTTCAGTCTAGCACGACCCGGGAAGGTCTGATCGCGGACCCCACGAGGGAGCCCGCTATTCGCACCGCGAAATAACGGGGACACGTCAGTATCGTTGCAATCCATAGGCGGGATTCCGACTTAGAGCGTTCAGTCGTAATCCCTCGGATGGTAGCTTTGCGCCATTGGCCGTTCGACCAAGCGCACGTACCAAATGTCCGTACCCTGCGGTTCCTCTCGTACTGAGAAGGAATACTTACGGCAACGACCCGCATCAGTAGGGTAAAACTAACCTGTCACACGACTGTCTTATAGGAGGTGATGGTTCTTCAGCCGGTCGCTGATGTGAAGGGTTTATGCTGGAAATAGAGGTGAACACAATGGAAGAGAAGGCGAGAAATGTTATCGGAGTTTTCCATATGCAACTAGGATTATCCAGCTGCTCCGTCAATTTGCACGGAGGACTCGAGAAGGAAGGATTTGAAAGGAATTGTCCCGGACTTACAATTGCCTCGTTTTTATCCTTTAGGGCGCAACATTGTCACCATTATTGCATCTCTCCATATTTGAATATAGTTTATTTTGTGGGGTCTATTCAACTAGTTACGGACGGGGATTGGTTGTTATAGCTCTCTCTGAATACCTGGATAGCCAGCGTTCTATTCAATCTTGGGGGAAACTCTCTTTTTCTCGCTAGGTTTAGTTTTCTCTTTAAAATATACAATTATTTATATATATATTTGAATATACGCTGTGGTGTTAATGAGGACTCCAAAGAAATATTTCAGTAATAAACTGTATTTTTTCACAATATATATGTTATATTGAAATATTATTTCATTTAAAAATATATTTTATAGATTCAAATATTCTGTTTAAATCAACCGCCAGAGGTCACGCTTTCTCTATAAATACTCATTGTTTTTCTATCCCGTTGGCCGGCTCAAAACTTTTGTACATTATGTAAATAATCTTTTGTTTTGCTTATTCTACTCGCCTTAAGCCAGGCATTACTTTTATCTAATTATGTTTTTCATATATATTTCTTAGCTCAATTAAAGCAACCTCTGATCAAAACCATTCTTATTATTATTCTTTCAAGATTTTAACCACGACTGCATTACCATAATCCTCAACATGATCTAAATTCAAGCAGAAAATCTCTATTTATTCTTATTTATAACATATATATATATATTATGAAAATATTAGAGATTTTCTGTTGTATTTTTGATCATGTTGAGGATTATGCTATGGAGTTATTTGTTGGTTCTTTTTAGTACTAAATGGTATTGATGATGCAGTCGTGGTTAAAATCTTGAGAGAATAATAATAAAAATGGTTTTGATCAGATATTGCTTTAATTGAACTTATGGAATATATATAAAAGACATAATTTGATAAAAGTACTGCCTGGCTTAATGCGAGTAGAACAAGGAAAAACAAAATATTATTTACATAATGTACAAAAGATTTGAGCTGGCCAGCGGGATACAACAACAATGAGTTTTTATAGGGGAAGCGTGACCTCTAGCAGTCGATATATCAGAGTATTGAATAAGAATAAAGAAACTTATCCTTTTTAAATCTATTCGTTATTATAGATATATCAGAGTATTTGAATCTATGAAATTATAATTTTAAATTAAATAAAATATTAATATAACATATATATATATATATACAGAAGACAAATTAATATATATAAATTATATTAATTAAAAGGTGAAAACATCATAGGTGTCCAGGATTAAGATTAAAAATCTTTTTGAAAGATTTGAATTCAAATTTTAAGCTTTTTCGGGATTGATAAGCCCTTCTATTGGTGAAGTATTCATGCTCGAAAATTAGAGATTTGAATTTAAACATTTTCAAAAGAGAAACTTCTCCCAGGAATCCTGATGTTTTCTCACCTTAATATCGATACAGAGGTTTATTTTGTTAATATAAAGTAAGCTAATTTACTAAAAGGCCTTTCGGTTAGTTATTTATGGTCTTAATCAGTAGAGTATCACCCTATCAACGTATTTCCCAGAAATATGTCCATATCTCCCGCAACGAGCTATTCAGTCAAGAAGACGTGGTAACAATGTTTTCTGTCATAGTTGAGAAGAAGGAATGCTGAAACATGGTGGCGTTACAAAAGGCAACTGTCAGAATGCAGCGGGCGGTGTATAAATAAGTACAGTGGGACGGACCTACCACGTTGTCCTGGACTATTTATGTCCTGATGGAGGGAATCCGACACTTCTGTCACTGATCCTTCCAGTGATGTTTGTAGACAACCTTGGTGGTCTGTGTCTTTTTTTAATTTGGTTGACACCTTTGATAATGAAAGTATTTAGCGAAATGTGTTTTATTCTTTTAATTAACACAACCTCTAGCTGTTTCTTTACTGGAATAGTTAGATTTTTGAAGGGCCTATCTCATCAGTGGTGAACCCACTCAGCGGTTTTGCAGTTTAATTCAGTATATCACTTTACTATCGTATTATGTGGGCCTGGATATCTTTTCTAATTTGGATGACACCTTTGATAATGAAAGTATTTAGCGAAATGTCTTTTATCTTTTGAATAAGACAACCTCCAGGTGTGTCTTTACTGGAATGGTTAGATTTTTGAAGAGACACCACCATAGTAAAAAGAACTTTCCCAATGAGATGATAAAGAATGAGCCATAAAACACCAGTTTTGGCAAATTCAGACAGAAGGCCAACTTGTATACCATCATTTCGGGCTTATATAAAAGTTAATTATACAATATAATATAAATGCGGCTTGTGATTGTAAAACGACATTTTAAAATTCTTCCGCACGTGTTTCTTTTCGACGAAAAATCTAAATTTATTTCAAGGAGAAATAACGATTATTTCTAACCTTTAGGAGGAGGTATGAAAGGGTGAATTGTGAAGAGTAATGATAACGGAAAAATAAAAGTGTCCAGGGATGGGAATCGAACCCACACGGTTCCGCTTACAAGGCAGATGCCATGTCCATTAGGCTATCCAGGACATATTTTTCCGTTCGTATATTATATATAAACACGATTTTTATTTCAGTAAAATTAACTTTCAACTGTTCTTATTACGTTGAAAAATATTGAGAGGAATCATCAGTACCGAAACCTCTCAGCAGTTTCGCCAATATAATCCATCAGACCATTTTATAAAGAACTAATATTGTTTTGGATGATTCTGCATATATAGTCTACACTGTATCTCCCAATATAGTAATAGGCCTGGATAGAGTCACTGTAATGGTTTTGACACATGGCAGAATATGTTTTTAAGCTTGTGATAACAGATTGATCTGCATTTTTTTTTGGGGGTCTGGTTCAAATCACATTAATAGGTACCGCTCAGTAAGAGCAACCTAGTTCATGATAATTGAAACAATGAATAATATGTGAAGGTTATTCACATATTAAACAATTTTCAACGCGGGATACAATCCCGGTTCATGACTGTCGGGAATCGAGCGTGTTACCCTCTCATCCACCGACTTTTTTTTGGGGGGGGGGGGGGTTAAATATAAAGCTAATAATATTATTACAGTTAAACCTGTCAATAAAACCCCCTTTAAATAGCGTCTTCTCTTCCTACAGGACAGCTGAAAGTTTGTTTTTATGTGGAAAGGAGAATAATTCATTCTATATAGTTTTATTTTATGATAAACAGCGATATGCAAATATTGTATTGACATGTGCAACAATGGGCTAATTTGCATAACTCAAGTGAGAAAGATTTGAAGTCAGTGAAAGTTATTTAAGTTAAGGAGGAAGCCATGTCAAATATTCATTCCACCCGAATTGCCTCCAATACCCACCCTTCAGAGTTTTGTAGCTCGGGGATTTGTTTGTAAATTTGGTCATATTTCCTCAGGAAGTTTTATTTATGGCCTCTTTATCTTCTTTTAAACCCTGAGCGTCAAATTGTGCGATGGAAATATGGAGTCCTCTTGCTGTCGTCTCGTTTATGCCCATGGCTTTCTCTGTTTATTGGGAGAACTACTTTCTGTGGACTTGTTTTAGAGTAGAGTTGTTTCTAGAATCTTATCTTTTATTTGCTTACACTCATGGACAAAACTAAAAGAAGTGGAATGTATTTAATGTCGCCGGTTGTCTGTATTTTTTAAAGGATATTTGCAGATGGTTGCAGAGGCAAAATTGTTCGCATTTAGTTATCTCGTGTGTCTTCAATAAACGTCACTATAATATCTTTCAGAGTTATTGTCTGAATCCTGATATATATGCTGAAAGGTATAATATCCTTAAGTTTTGTCCATGAGTGTATCGTTCAGAGTTATTGTCTGAATCCTGATATACATGTTAAAAGGTACAACTTCCTTAAGTTTTGTTCATGAGTGTATCTTTCAAAGTTATTGTCTGAATCCCGATATAAATGTTAAAAGTACAACTTCCTTAAGTTTCATCCAAGAGCGTATCTTTCAGAGTTATTGTCTCAATCCCGATGTACATGGTGATAGGTAAAACTTCCTCAAATTTTGTCCATGAGTGTATCTTTCAGAGTTATTGTCTCAATTCCGATGTACATGGTGATAGGTAAAACTTCCTTAAGTTTTGTCCATGAGTGTATCTTTCAGAGTTATTGTCTCAATTCTGATGTACATGGTGATAGGTAAAACTTTCTTAAGTTTTGTCTATCAGTATAATGTCTGACATGTTCTGACGTAGCCCCACTGATGGACCTACGTCTTAAATATACTAAGAGTATGCTGGGATAAAGAGAGAAGTCTTTTTTATTTCAAGAAAAAGGCATCTGCTGATTATGTAACTGAAGGTTGCTGAGGGCTTTGTCAGTTTCACAATTAGGAAATGACTTTTACTTAATATCATATCCTAATTCCTGTCAATTTCACCTTTGCTATTTCGTTTGTGCTTATTTTAAGTATCTCCTCTCACCGCACAGGTTTCTAAGCTGGATGAACTTATACATAGTTACGCGAATCTTTTAAATAAAGTTTATTTTTAGAAATTTATTTTCACTTATTGCGCCTTGACTTTTAACCCAACCAACAATAATTATTGGTGATATTTTGAAGATAAATTATTTTTCACGCTTCAAAATAGTTTCAAAAGCGTTTACAACAAAGTGGAGAACAAGAAATGACCACGAATAAATATAGGACAAGAAACGTCAGTACGTGTAGAACAAACGTCAGTAGATATGGAACAACCTAGCACACAGAACACGACGTTCCCAAATAAAAGAAAGAAGGTGTAGACCAGCCACGTCGACAGGCCATGACAGAATGTCCCCCAAGGCTCTCCATATTTCCCTAATCAGATTCCTTCCTCCATTGATCCACGCTGGAGGACATCGAGGAAATGTTGGGGAAATATTCCGGAAACATCCGGTGCCCAATAAAGTTTAAAATACACCTTCCTCTATCTCCTATACACATCCCAATTATCCAGAGTCAATCCGTGCCGTGTATTCCCATCATAATTCCTCTAGATAATATGTTATTCTAATACAATATATATATCGTTATTTAAACAATGTGATATGTTAGTAATAAAGTATGACGTCTTTTCTAGTCGTCTCAAAGTGACACCAGCTTGCCACTGGACACCCGGGGGATCCAGAAAGGGACAAAGAAGGGGCGTTGGTCCGGATGTTGACAGTTAGTTAGGTTACAGTGGATATTTTCGGGCAGTGCCCGCTCAGTACTAGGTTCGTTGTCATCTCACGGCGGCCCTCGTGGCCGCCGTTTTGGCTCCTCTCGGCCTCCGCGGCTTCAGGCAGGACGCCGAGCTTTCCTCAGTTAATCCTCAACTTTCCCCTGGTTATGGTGCCACGTGAGACGTACTAGGAGAGCGTCCTTTGATCCCAAACTTTGTCCTTACTGTCCCGTGCGGACTTCCCACTCTGCACGCCTTGCCACTCAACCCCGACTGCTTCCAACTCACTTGTTGGCTTACCCGGGTTTACGACATATATATGTGATGATTTAAGACCATGGAATTGTTGTAAATAGTCTAGATATCTACTACCACATGTTCCACCCCATGACTGTATATAACTTCTTATGTACTGCACATAGAAAGCCTCAACTAACATCAATCTGTACCGCGTAAGAATCTAATAAAGTATCGCAACTGTACAGATAGAAGGAATGGAGACTAACAGGAGAAGATTAAGGTTAAAACTAATCAGGCTTAGGTGAGAGTAGAAGTCAAACCTAAGAAGTAGGCCTAGAAGAGAGCCCGACTATTAATAAAGTCACAGTTAACCTTCTGACCCCGGAAACCCTGCGAGCTAAGTTTAAGCCAATATTTCCTGACAGGACCGGTGGTATCTGGTGACCGCAAAAGCTATAAAAGTAGAGAGACGCCCAATATTTCCGGAACAAGACCGGACGTATCTTCCATCAAAGAAAGCCGCAAGGCCAATTAGAGAAGACCATACCTAAGTAGGTCAACCAATAGCCAGCGGCCACGTGGCATGGTCCCGCCAATTGGGAAAGAATCACCTAAATAGGTCAACCAATTAGAAAGAAGACAGGTCTTGGTGTTAAATCGAGAAGCAAGAATAGTTAGTATACGCTTGGCTCTCAACAAGGTAACACTTGCTCTAAAGATCTCCCTCTCTCCTCATCCCATTCCTTCTTGACGTCAGACGCTTTTAGTGGAATCTCTGTTTGTTTATTTCACCTTTGGCCCAGCTGTGTCGCCTTCCACCACGACTGCACGGTATAGTTGACATCGAGGTTCGTCTAGCATCAGGTAACACTGGTCCCAGAGGTCCCAAGATATCACATATATATATATATATATATATATATATATAAAAGATAAAAAGATCAGGTGTTGAAATCAATATTAAAAATGGCATATCCTGACCAGGAGCACATGTGCTTTACAGAAGGCAGAGCGCCATCTGGTGGAACAGAAATCAACTAAACATTGATGGCTTTTCTTGATTTATCAAGAAATTGGGTTGGCCAAATTTCAGGGAACAGGCTAAATCAATGTTTAGTTGATTTCTGTTCCACCAGATGGCGCTCTGCCTTCTGTAAAGCACATGTGCTCCTGGTCAGGATATGCCATTTTTAATATATATATATATATATATATATATTTATTTTTTTTATCACTAGTACACGTGGTACAGGCCATGAAAATCATGCTGGGTAGAAATTGGCAACTGCTTTTACTGTAAGTGCACCACATGTCTACACACGTGAAAAGAAATTCGACTTTGCACTTACAAATGTTCCAGAGGCCCGTTTGGATACTTGCACTCGCTGGTGGGGTTTGGACTTTTGTAAGAAATGGGGGCTATTGGATCATTTTTTAAATAATAAAAAGTGCCCAATGCGGGAATCGAACCCAGGTCGTAGCGCTCGAAAAACAACAGTTTAGATCATCCTTACACTGACCCCTAATACAATATATAATACAATATAATACGGCATGATTATAGAATGACGTTTAACAAGTTTTTCCGCTTGTTTCTTTTTACAGAACGAAAAATCGTAATTTATATTATTTTAAGGAGAAATAACGACTATTTCTATCCTTAGGAATGAAGTATGAAAAGATGAATTGTGAAGAGTAATGATGAACGTAAAAATAAAAGTTTCCAGGGATGGGAATCGAACTCACAGTGTTCCGTTAACCGGACAGATGTCATGTCCACTAGGCTACCCCGGACGTATTTTTCCGTTCGTAAATATTATATAAAGTTTGTTCGCCAATCTTCTTTCTGGCTGGTTCGTCTTGTTCACTTTTCACTCTTCCGCCCAGAGGTACAGTCAGCGCCAAGATCTTCCTATAAATAACGCGGGCTCTAAGATCTAATCTACGGTGAAGACACCACTCTCACACAGTTCCAAGTCAACATACACTTTATTCTCAAACACACTATTTATACAATAAATTCATACACACGTGACCAGGCACTCGTGGTCAAATCTAATAAAACATATATATACACAGAGTTATAATAAATTAAACTCTAACATTCCTCCCCCCGTTGATGGGTACCATCAAGATCCGGAGGGGCTACCGGCAGCAGCACCAGCTTCACTAAGGGTCTTCGGAGCACTCCAACTGGTGTTCGCACCGATACAACCCGCACCAGGCCGTCCTTCCCAAGATGGGTCTCCACCACTCTGCCCATCAGCCACCTTGCAGGGGGCATTCTTTCCTCTTTTATCAATACTAACGTATTGACGTCGTCATTGGGAAAGATGGTCTTCCACTTAGTTCCATCATTAGCTAACACGGCAGCCAGTTCTCTTAATTGATCCTGAACCAGATAGAAACCTGAACGTAACTGTCGTGCAGCTCCTACAAACTTGTTCCTTCATCACTATATAGCCGAGTGCAGTGCCCTCTTCGCGCTACAACTCGCTTAAAAGCCGTCATGATGGTGGGTGTAGAGGCATCTGGGAACAATTCAAGATGTACGGCTCGGGTCACATAGCACACAACTAGACAGATGTAGCTCTTTTCCGTCTTTCGACCTCTACCCTTGGACATTCGAAGGTTCACAGGTCCAGCACAATCTTCACCACTTCTTGAGAAAGGGTTTACTCGGTGTTAATCTCTCCTTGGGCAAATCATTCATTAGCTGGCCTGGAGTGACGCGATTGTATCGACAACATGTCACGCACTCTCGAATGCATCTCTTCACTTGATCTTTTGTTCTCAGCATCCAATACTTCTGTCCCCATGTGGACAGCATCAGGTGCATACTTCCGTGCATAGTCCGCATATGAACTGCTCGATCAATCATCTGAGCTACCTTTCCTGATGAAGGCAATAGCGCAGGATGTTTTTGTTCATATGCCATAGATGGAGCCCATTTCAATCTACCGCCGACTCCAAGGATTCCTAGATCGTCGAGGATCGGCGCTAAACCATAAATCTTGCTCGTGCGCTTCATTGCTCCTAAAGTGGACAAACTTCTCACATCTTCCCTGAAATGCTGGCACTGAATTACCCGAAGTCTTCTCCGACGAGCATTTCTCAGTTCAGCTGTGCCCAAGTGCGACTGATATCGCTCCGCTCTGTAGCGGCAGTTATGGCAAAAACGCAATATCAGGCCACCTTTCGTATATATCCATTAAAGGTCGAGCTCATCTCTCCGATGGCCACCAAGAAAGGTGTTTCACCGATGGCATGAACACCCAGGAGCTCAGTTTGACTCTGGTGCTCAAACATAGGAGGCATTTTAGGACATTCTGTGGATTCCGCTGACAACCAGGCAGGCCCTGTCCACCAGATGGAAGACTATTTCAGCTCGGACCCAGAATTCCCCGCGAGGCAATATCCGCTGTATTATTTCCTGTAGGAACACAGCGCCACTCCCTTATTTGTGGACAACTCAATCTCCGCCACACGTTTGCCGATGAAAGTGGGGAGATCTCCAAACATAGTTCTCAACCAATTCAAGACCATGGTAGAATCGGACCAACAGGTATCACTCTCCAGTTGGATATTCAATTCCTCCATTATATTTTTTCATTAGTCTGGTCAGTAGAAGAGCGCGCACAATTCCAAGCGTGGAATTGACATCTTCCGCATGGGAGCCAACTTAGTCCTTGATGCCAACAGTTTTACACCGACTCCATCATCAGTGGGAATTCCAATGTAAACAGCCGCCGCATAGGCGTCCTCATAGGCATCACCGAATCCATGCCATTTTACTCCCTGGGTATTCCTTCCGAGACCCAACCATCGTGTATTCTCAATCTTCCTAGGAAATTTAACTCCCTTCTTAAAGTAGTCCATGTTTCAATCCATGATTCATCCATCGGATCATCCCAATGTAATTCCGTTATCCAAAACCTTGAACCATTATTTTTCCTGTTACAAGGACAGGTGCCAACCATCTTAAGGGATCCTCTAACTTGGCGATGAAGGAAGGCATTTCGCTCGTGGTAGTCGCCGATGTCCTTTCCAACGACTGAACTCCATATTAGAAACAGTCCTCACCTTGGATCCATCCCAAACCCAATGTCCTTATAACATTGGACTGTTCAAATGCAATCCCTTTTGCGCAATGTTCTCTCGCAAAGTTGCCCAAAATCGTCAGATCAACTTCTTTAGAATCTGTGGTCTCTAGGGCTTTGAAGGTGATTGAGGCTGGAGAGGGTTCGTTTCTTCCAATGTCTTCCTCTTCCAAGTCTATGCTGGATTCTTCTTTCTTCATGCAAGGTATTTTGGAAGATATGGCCTTAGGGCTCCTTGTTTGAGCTCTTACCTCTACATCGCTTGAAGCCTCCACTCCAGAACCCTCCGCATCAAGAGGCTCTGAAGGTTGAGAATCCTCAATTGCAGACCTTTCGTCAGAATCCTCCACTGCAATCCCTGGAACCTCTTGAGAACCTTGAGCTTTACCTTCTGAAGAATCAGGATCTGATGCTAAGGCATCGTCTGCAGGCTCAGAGGTATCGTCTGAAGGCTCAGAGGTATCGTCTGCAGGCTTAGAGCTGTCATAGGACTCTGAAATCTTCTTTAGAGATCTCAAACCGCTCAATATAATAGTCCTATAATCTACAAGATTCGCAATCCTTTCCAGTCTAGCACCTTTACCAGACTTTTCTGGAGACTTGTCTCCCAAATTAAGACCTTTCGCTGGAGTAGGCACTTGCTCCTTTGGAGAACTGGCCGGAGTATAACATTGGCGTTATAACAGCTCCAGAAACAGTTTCCTTCGATACAAGTTGCATCTTATTGTTTGGAAGATATTTGCCAATTGAACCTTTTTCTATTGGTTCTCTCTTCACATAGGTGATCTGGATGGTACAACCCTGTTTAGAAAGCGCCTCACTTTCTCCAACCTTTGCATCATTGCACCATCAGTTGTCCATCCTTTTCTTCCAAAGAAATCTAAGGTAGTCCCAATCACTTTCCTTAATGGCGATCATCCGAAAATATCTTTTCAGGTCGGCTACAACTCCGAACTTATTCTTCCGAAGTTTTATCCCTATCTCAGGGATTCCTCTCAATAGACTGGGTCTCCTGGTCAAATATCGCTTCAACGAGAATCCGTTTCGTCCTCGACAGGAAGCGTCGTCAAATACTGGCCGTTTAGGCGTCGCTCTGGACCCACACTCAAATACAGGGCGATCAGGCAAATAGTATCCTGTTACCTTAAATTCCGCATCTCCAGTTTGTCCCGCTTCCACCAATTTCCTCGATGGTGGAACTCTGACAACTCTTTCCTCAATATCATCAATGGACTCAGCTTTACCATCTGAAATCTCCACTTGATCATCGCCGTCAGCTACTGCTTTAGAATTGCTCACCGATTCATAACCTTTAACAGCAGTCTCAGAATCCCCTACTTCATTGTCCTTGGTTTCAGCTTCTGAGTCTTTCTCATTCTCTAAATCTGCGTCTTGCCTTTCCGCCACCTTTGAATCGGTACCTTGTTCTGCATCTAATTTTTCTGCTACCTTTGAATCGGTACCTTGTTCTGCATCTAACTTTTCTGCTACCTTTGAATCGGTACCTTGTTCTGCATCTAGCTTTTCTGCTACCTTTGAATCGATATCTTGTTTTGCATCTAACTTGTCTGCTACCTTTGAATCGGTGCCTTGTTCTGCATCTAGCCTTTCTGCTATCTTTGAATCAGTACCTTGTTCTGCATATAGCAGCTCCACTTCTTCAGTGTTCTTTGAATCCATTCCTGGTTCCACATCCAGCCCTTTCTCCTCATCTGCTTCAACGGATTTTTTCTCAATTTCAGCCCTATTACTTTCATCAACTTCTACAACAGACTTCTTCTTAACTTGAGCATTTTTACTTTTTTCAGCCAACTGCCTTTTCTCAACTTGAGCCCTATGACTTTCCTCAACGGAAATCTGCGTGTATGTCTCTTCTACCATTTGCTCGGATGATACCATAATCCCAGCATCTTCCTTAATAAAAGCTGGATCAACTCCTTTCATCAGGGTAACTCCGACAACACTTGGCTTCTCACTCATCCCACCTTCTAAACTGCTTCCATCGCAGATCTTCAAATCCAAGTTGGGCAATCGGCATACTCTGGTTCCAGGCTGCGAGCCCTTTTTCGAACTAGCACCATGGAGGGCTTCCGTATCCTTCATCAGAGAGCTGAGGAAATTATTTATCTTAATCTCAAGACCCATCCACTTCTGATCATACTGGATCACTGTGTCCTTCTCTTCCTCTCGTACCTTGTAATCAATTTCCTTATCTTCTAGCATCAACTTCCAGATCAACTTATCTTCATCCTGAAGATTTGCCATATACTTTTCGATGAGTTTATAGCTCGTTCTTATCGTAATTTCAGAAGGAGTTTCTTCATCCAACTCCGCTTCTGCCCTTTTAATCAACTTGGATATAATCGTTCTTTGAGCGGCTCTACTTCTTAATGCTCGCTTCATTCTAGCCTTTTGATCTTAACTTGACCTTTTGCTTAACGCGCTATACCTCGGCCTTATCCTTTTTTAATCCAATTTACAAAACTTTCCTAAAAACCTTTTTTGCATAACCTTTTTTGCAAAACTTTATTTGCATAAATTCTTCTTTTTCTAGACTTGCCTAAATTTGTATAGGCCTTTTTCTCTTGATTCTTTCTTAAATCTCTAACCTTCTTCTATTCCAAAACTTCTTTAAACTTCTTAAACCTTTTAACCTCCTTAGGTTTCTTAAACTTCTTTAAACCTCTTAGGTTTCTTAAACTTCTTTAAAACCTCTTAGGTTTCTTAAACTTCTTTAAACCTCTTAGGTTTCTTAAACTTCTTTAAACCTCTTAGGTTTCTTAAACTTCTTTAAACCTCTTAGGTTTCTTAAACTTCTTTAAACTTGAACCTAGCCTATATCCGGATGTAGAGGGACCAAATTGTTCGCCAATCTTCTTTCTGGCTGGTTCGTCTTGTTCACTTTTCACTCTTCCGCCCAGAGGTACAGTCAGCGCCAAGATCTTCCTATAAATAACGCGGGCTCTAAGATCTAATCTACGGTGAAGACACCACTCTCACACAGTTCCAAGTCAACATACACTTTATTCTCAAACACACTATTTATACAATAAATTCATACACACGTGACCAGGCACTCGTGGTCAAATCTAATAAAACATATATATACACAGAGTTATAATAAATTAAACTCTAACAAGTTAATATATAATACAATATAATGTGGCTTATGATTATAGAACGACGTTTAAAAAGTTTTACTGCAAATGTTTATTTTTACAGAAAGAAAAATCGTAATTTGATTCTTCTGTTGTATAGTGTAGGTATATATATATGACTTAAACAATACCACAGTTTTCTGGAGATGAGTTTCTTTTCATTTTATGAACGTAGTCTCAAGTTTTCAGGCATCTCTGCCCTTCTACAGAAGTACATGAATAAACGAATAAAACGCCTCCTAATTCTAAACTATTACAAAAATCTAGATATATATGTAATGTATATTCACATATATACCAACTATGATTCCTTTTTTTCCAAGCACTTCTCCCTATTTTATATATATTGCCACGTGGAGAATCAGGGAAGACCAACTTTGGGATGAGACAACAATTTATTTCAGGCAAGAACAAACTATGAGTGATAAAACAAAAGATAAGCAAACGAGAGAAATGTACAGAGTATAGCAAAATATAATAATATAATAAAATAATAAATACTTTGTTACAATATTGTTGTACAAATTGTGAAGAAACATTTTTTTTTTCATTATTCCTAGTGCACATGTTATAGGTAATGGTAATCATGGTGGGTAGAAGTTGGCGACTTCTTTTTACTCTAAGTCACCACATGTGTACACATGTGAAAAGCACATTACGACTTTTGAACTTACAAGTGTACACGTTTTAATAGAATGATGGTTGTATTATTCATTTCATACAATCTATTGTGTCCTTTTAAATATATATTAAAATAAAGGCATATCTTGGATCAATATAATTTATTAACATATTTCCGAAATTTCGATGTGGCTGTTCGCCTATCTTCCTTTAGGAATTCAAACTCTTTCTAAGCCCTTAGAAGGAGTTTATATTCCTAGAGGAAGATAGGCGAACAGCTTCATCGAAATATCGAAAATATTATAATAAATTATATTTATCCAAGATATTCTTTTATTTTAATGTTATTAAAATGGATTGCTCAATTTTAAACAATTAATATATATATATATATTGTTGCATCATGATTAATGCGCGTATTTTTAAAATTATTTATAATATTATTTTTAATATATTTAAAATTTAAATTATACATTTTTTTTTATAAAACAGATTATTACTATAAAATATTATGTACTATAAAACATTTGTATTTTGATACACTAAAATACCCCACCTGCTTTAAACTTTGATGTGATAAATAAAGAGATATTCTAGGTGCTACCTAAATATATAGTTGTCTTATTATTGACTGGTTTAACCTTGTAGGATGGTTGAGACACGTTTTGGAAAGATGCAAGACACGTCTGAGAAGAGACTCAAGACTGAAGAATCTGCCAAACCGCAGCCCAGTGCAACAATATAGATATTTTTAAAGATAAAATGCTATAAAGTGTAAAAATATATATATAAACAGTAGTAATGACTTTCTTCATTCATGCAAATTACCAGCTTTCCGATCTTTATAATCCTTCCACAGACATATCTATAAGTTGAAAGAACGATCTTTATTTACATATCCTCATTGTCTCAACTTATAGCTATGTCTGTAGAAGGATTATACAGATCCGAAAGCTAGTATTTTGCACGAATAAAAAAACGCATTGCTATGGTTTATTTTTTATATATTTATACGAAAATACTTTTCCCCATAGATATATATGAACCCGGTAATATATATAGCCTAGTAAAACATTCATATAAAATGCTTCACTACTTCTTATCAAAAGAATAAAGATTATCGATCAAAGTGGAAAATTTCTTCACCATGGTTTAAAGTCAACTCTGGTAATCCTACCAAACGACTGATACTGTATTGGGTATATATATATATATCGTATAAACCAATAAATGGCTGAGAAATGAGTCACGCGCCGTAAAGAGAAACCTAGTCAGAAGATAGTTTTAAAAAGACCAAACGATAAAAAAAAAAAGAAGAAAGTTCCCGCCAAAAAAAAAAAAAAAAAAAAAAGCCGTCATCCACCTGGATAATAAAAGTCTGGCACCACTCCAAGCACTGAATGGTTTTTAAAAAGTTGAAAACAACCACACGACGTGGGCGGAATTCCCGACCGTTGGACATATTATCTTATGCTCGAAAAAACAACTCGATCGTTTGCTTGGAATTTGAAGTTTGTTTCTGCCTCCATGTTGTTAGCGAATAATATACACTCTAATATACGTCGCCCTTCCGTATAAATATGAATAAATAATTTACCTTCCCCTTGTATATCTATAGAGTATAGAGAAATCTTATTTGCATATATCCTTTTATACCTCACAGAGGAGAACAAAGTATTGTCGTTAATTTACTCTTTCCTTATTAATTAAGAATTGTTTCTCAAGAAAGAGGGTATTAGCATCGCGGATATACTTTGTTTAGTTTATGCAAATATTTGCACATACTCTATATACATATTGTATATTATAAATTAATTGGAGAAAGTGTGTGTGTGTGTTGGGTGATAGGGATTTATATTAGCATATATGCATATTATCATAAAACTTTCAGGAATATTTATATTTAAAAATCACTGCTTACATTAACTATTATGACCGCATGTTGTAATTGTGACGAAAAATCAATTTTTTTTTAAATTTAATAACTTATTTTATTATTTCATTAATCAATGAAACTCAGCCATTGCCGGTCCCAAGCCCAGATGAAAAAGGAAGAGGGGGAGCAGTAACAAGCTAACTAAAAAACCTGGGCTCAGCTGGCCCGGCTGATAGTATCATGTAAGGGCTCCTAATCCAGGGATACAGGATGAGTCTGTACTCCATGTTAGGAGTCGTTGTACATGGAATCTGTCCCTTATGTCAGAGGCGGCCATTACATATTGGAGCTATGTCGGTCTGCCACTGAGTTGTGCTCCCAGTCTTAATGACAAGGTAGACGAATTCTACTTCACCCAGAATCATGGTTGGTTGAAAAATCTGATATGATTGAGTGGAGATAAGAAAGAAGAAGATAATCAATGAAAATACGCAGCATAGAATATATAACTCTGTATTTATTGATATCATCATATATGTTCCATTGTTTGGTTGTTTCTTTTCTTATCCCTAGTACACGTGGTACAGGCCATGATAATCATGGTGGATAGTTAGCGACTGATTTTACTGTAAGTGCACCACATGTCTACACATGTGAAAAGTAGCTCGACTTTGCACTTACAAATGTGCCAGAGCCCTGTTTGGTTACTTGCACTCGTTGGTGGGGTTGGACTTTTGCAAGAATCAGGGGCCATTGGAGCATTTGTTGTGTTGGAGCATGGTTGTTTAATAATCTATAGTTGTATATAATATGTTAGGTTTAATTATAGTCGCATTGTCATGTGCTGATGTGATAAATAAATAATCTTAAGCATTATCAATAATATCTGTCGAGTTATTTATTGCTATGCTACAATATTAAATAACTATGTTTTATATATGTTCATTAAGTATTTTTAATTAGCGTTATTATTATCCCTAGTATATACGTGAAAAGGCCATAATGATAATAATGTTTGGTAAAGGTTAGCGACAGCTTCTAGTGCCAAGTGCGCTACATGTCTAAACATACAGCTACATCAATCATTTATTTATTTAAATCTCGACATTTCAGTGATTCTCTGTCATTCTCCTCAGGAGAAATTTGGTTATTGCAGATTATTGATTTGGAGATAAATGGCTGATGTAGATATATTTTTTCCAAACTAACTTCCATCCAACAAATGATACTCAAAATTTCCAAACATGTGGTAGCAGTTCGAATTTAAAATTTTACAAATATACCAGAGAAAGTCTCCCGTATAGTTATTTATTTATTACCAGTTGCAAACAAGACACGCTGCATCCGATCTGGATAATTGTGCGTAAACTATTTAAAATAATTCATATTGTAGTAGAGTAGGTAACAGAATTATCAAAAAGAAAATAAACAATTAAGAGAATTAAATAAACATTTACATTAAACAAATAAGCAACAACATAAGCAGATAGAAGAATCCCGTTTAGTTACTTTTTCTTACTGGTGAGGTTGCACTTTTGTAAGAATCGGGGATCAATGAAAAATATTTTGAATAGAAAAACAAATGTCCTATGAATCTAAACTGAGTCGTGGCTGTTGGACACCGGCGGTTTGAACCACTCGTTCCCACTGACACTGGTTGATTAAGTTAGAACAAGGGGTGATGGGAAGATCCAAGACTTGATGATGGTGAAAGATGGCGAGGAAGAAATAGCACCATCTGCAGAAGTGGAGAACTTACTTTGAAATCACGGGCTTATTTATGTAATCAGAATAAAGAACGATATTTGAAAATTATCCCGCATGTGTTTCTTTTGAACGAAAAATCGAAAAATTATTTAAAAGGGAAATAAGGATTATTTCTAACCTTAGGGATGAAGTATGAAAGGATTAATTGTGAAGAGTAATGAGATAAACGGAAAATAAAGAGAAAAAAAATATTTTTCCGTTTATCATTACTCCTCTTTATTTTTCCGTTTATCATTACTCTTCACAATTCATCCTTTCATACTTCATCCCTAAGGTTAGAAATAATCGTTATTTCTCCTTAAAATAAATTTCGATTTTTCGTTCAAAAGAAACACATGCGGGATAATTTTCAAATGTTGTTCTACAATCATAAGCCGCATTATATTGTATTATAAATCAAGATAAAGCTGAATAAATAAATGGATATACAGTTCCAAATGTACAATACTCTATCAGAAATCTCATACAACGTGTATAATAACGGCATTTATAACATTGTCCTGTTTGTCAATATACAATCCTATATTTAAGACCAATGCTCTAATGAAATATTTATCAATCAATTTCGTCTTTTTAGGTGGTATTTTTGTGTATAGTTCTTGAAGAGATGAAAGTTGGTCTAAATCTTGATGTTATTAATCTAGTTATTTCTTGGTCCTCTTCGTTGTCCTGAGCTTAAACACCCGAAGATCTGCTAGGAAAGAGATCCATCCACATTACCTAGCCTTTGTTTTCTTCAGATTCTTGAAAAATATGTTTTAAAACGTAACTATAACAAAGAAATAACAAACTTCTTCAACTCAGTTCTGGTAGAGCTTCAATTAAGAGTAATTAGTAGCGGTTACAAAAACCTTATTAGATACAACTAGTCAAAAAGAAATTGCTGATTCAAGGTTTTGGGCAACTCAAGTTTCTCAAATTTTCTAACAAGACATTCCACACTTGTACTAAGTGTGGAAAAACAGCAAATTCGGTCTTCAGCATTTCCTTGATTGGATTCAAACCACCAAACATGATATTTGAGACAATCCATGAGGAATCATTAAACTTCTGAGACATCATCAATATATGGAGTTAGTCTGAGATACTCCATCAGATTGTTGGAATAAGAACAATTCACAATATTGTTAACAGATAAGAATTAGAGCATGATTCCTATCTGATATATATTGTAACAAAGTATTTATTATTTTATAAACAGAGTATCATTTTTTATTTTTATATTTTGCTACTCTTTAAAATTCCCTCATTGCTTATCTTTTGTTTATCCTTCATAGTTTGTTCCTTCCTAAAATAAATTGCTGTGTCATCCTGAAGTTTGTCATCCCTAATTTTCCACATTGTAATATAGTTGTGAACATATTTCTCTGAATAATTTTGAAAATAGAGCAATTCATACTTAAATGATTATAAATAAAAATGCATATATTGGATTAAATAAAAAGATTTATTTGCCAATATTTCGGTTGGATGAACGCCAAACTTTGTCATAATATTACATGCAGCGCTGAGTTTGTTTATACAAAATGTAATGCCTTGACAAAGGTTAGAGTACATTCCAAACTATATATTATTGGGAAATAAATATTAAAATCCAATATATGCCTTTTTATTATCTAATTTCTCTAAATGTTGCATTATTACTAATGTGTTATTTTATTCAATATTTTGATAACAAACCGGTTTAAATATTTCTCTTTTCTTACTTCTTGGAAAACATACATACTTAAATCATGTTTGTTCAACATGGCGTGTTTAAGCATCAATAATGAATGGAAAACTCGAAGCGAAAGAGAGTGCAAACTTCTTCAATCACATCTAACACCAGAATTAGAATGGATATTCTTAAAATCCTTAGAATTCATTGGAGGGAAGCGCTATCGATAGAATGCTGGGGAAGATGCGGTAGATTTGTGGTAAGATCCACTTGGCTAAGACAGCAGGCGCTAATGCAAATATTGATGAATCGAGTGGCGAGAACTCCATCAAAGTCAAGAAACTTTTTAAGGAAACAATCAAAGTTCCGAGGAAAAATGGATTGCGAAATCCTCTCATTAGATTCCAGGTTAATTAATTGAGAGTTCCTCCCTCACAATTACCTCGAGAGGATTAATTGGGGTCCTTGGGGACGAGATTATTGGGTTGGGGCTCCTCGGGATTGACTTCTGGGCAGAAGCTGGGTGCTTCTTGTCTTGTACGCTGGCTTCTTGTCTTGTACGCTGGCTTCTTGTCTGGTACGCTGGCTTCTTGTCTGGTACGCTGGCTTCTTTTCTTGTACGCTGGCTTCTTGTCCGGTACGCTGGCTTCTTTTCCGGTACGCTGGCTTCTTTTCTTGTACGCTGGTTTCTTGTCTGGTACGCTGGCTTCTTTTCTTGTACGCTGGCTTCTTGTCCGGTACGCTGGCTTCTTTTCTTGTACGCTGGCTTCTTGTCCGGTACGCTGGCTTCTTTTCTTGTACGCTGGCTTCTTGTCTGGGACGCTGGCTTCTTTTCTTGTACGCTGGCTTCTTGTCTGGTACGCTGGCTTCTTGTCTTGTACGCTGGCTTCTTGTCTGGTACACTGGCTTCATGGTGATTGTTTCTTGTCTTGTACTCTAACTTCTTAGTGAGTGTTTCTTGCCTTATACTCTGGCTTCTTGGTGAGTCTTTCTTGTCTTATATTCTGTTTTTTTGGTGAGTGCTACATGTCTTATTAATAATAATATTTCTATCAGCAAAAATTAAATCACTTACCTGTTCAATATTGCGATCCGTTGTTAACGTGAATGGCCGACCTGACTTCGAATCATCTGCGATGTTCTTACGACCATCTTTAAAACGTTTATACCAGAAATAAACTTGCGTTCGTGACAATTTTTCGTCTTCATAAGCTTCATTCATTAATGCTAATGTCTCTGTGAATTTTTTTTTTATTTTACACAAAATTTAATATTTGCCCATTGCTCAAATAATGACATTGCATGAACCGACGCGAGCTAAATACTTACAACAAAAATATGCCTAAAATTAAAACTACGCATGCGCATTTACTGACGTTGCTAAATTAAATTATAGTTTTGGCTTTGTTCTTTAAAGTAAAATTGATTTTGTATTTTTCAAAAGTTGTTTATATTTTATTTTATTTTTTAAATTCGGAAACATTTACCGGTTGGCTGAACACCAAACTTTGTCAAGGCATATCAACATACTTATTTTGTAGATATTTACAGATATCGTCATGTTAAAATTCCTCCATAAGATTAAATAATAATCTAATTTCTCCAATCAAAGATAGAATGAGCCTATTGATTACTAAGCATCCCATTAACAATGGGCCATTGGTATAGCAGGAAACCATCATTCCAATCATTTTACATATTCTTCCACAAACTTCAAACACAGCGATAACTTAGATGAACTTGGTATAAACGGCTTTATTTATAAGATAGTTGGCGTTGGAGAAAGTTGAGGGAAAAGAAATTTTATGCAGCTGAGCTATTTTTTTGCCGGGTAATTGATTCCTGCCAGACAATCCTGGGTTAATTTGATAGATTTCTGGCTTAGTTGGCATCTCCTGGGGTTGCATGAAAGTTTCAAATTAAACTTCGCATTTTATGGTGCGAGGATCAGCGGGTTCCCTATTTCTTTCTTCAAATCCTTCATTAGATATTTTATATACTATTTTATCTATATTTATTGGCATACTATTTAATTATATGTCTTTTTAATATTGAAGAAGGATGATATTCAAGGATGGACACATCTGTCTTTAAATATATATATATAGATGGAAAATTTGCCGGGAGGAAATTGATCCATGAAAGCACAGGGCGCCTCTCCCGTCAAAATAAACGTCTAAACTTCTATGTGCTTCTATTGATCAATTTTCTATCGGCAAGTTTTCTATCTATATATATATATGTTATATAAAAGTATTGTTTTATTTTAAAATATACAGTATTTCATAAGTAAAAATACTGCTAAATCGACCGCCAGAGGTCATGCTTCCCATATAAAAACTCGTTGTTTATCTTCCCCGTTGGCCGGTTCAAATATTTGTACATTATGTAAATAATCTTTTGTTTTCCTTGTTCTATTCGCCTTAAGCCAGGCGGTACTTTTACAAAATTATGTTTATCCTGAAGCTCAATTAAAGCAATCTCTTATCAAAACTATTTTTATTATTTTACTTTCAAGATTTTTAACTACGACTGCATTACCATACCATAATCCTCAACAATCAAGATATAACAGAAAATCTCTTTTCTTTATATAACATATATATTCTCCTAAAACAATTATTTATTTGGTAATCTCTGTGCGCAGAATGTTCAATTTGAGAGTAATAAATACAATCATTAACAAAAAAACACTTAAGAAGGCTGTTATTAATTAGTATGTACATATATCGGGATTCAGAGAATAACTATGAAAGATATTACAGTGAACTTTATTTGAAGACACACGATATATTTATGTCGAAATCCTCAACACAGTCATCGAGCATGCTGGGGACAAGGATTCCATTATCCTCAACGGACTGTCCGAACTCAAGGCGGCTTTAAGCTCCTGATGAAATCCAGACGTCCCTCCGTCTGTTGTATATATTTCTCCCTATTTTAAAAATGGCTGTAAACCTTCTCCCTACTGTTGACTAGATTTCAATACACTCTTTTTAATTGTCAATTGTCACACGAGATAATTAAGTGTTAACAAAATTTCCTTTGTCTCCTTTAAAAAAATAGACGACCTTATACTTCCTTAAGCTTTGCCTATGAGTATATCAGCATTAGTTCAGGAAAATTCGAGCAAAAGCTAGCACTCTATATATCATGATTTCGTGCAATTGTCCTCATCAGTACTGCTATAACTACATTAGCTACCATGGTTTACATTTAGCTGGTGTTGCGAAATGTCCAGCAATTTGACTCTGCGTACAAATAATTACATAATTTTATTAGTAAATTAAATTTAATTGCCATCTATCGTTAAAATTTTACACATATAAATTTATTGGAAATGCGCTTCTTTTAAATATCATCAGATATTATCTCTACAGACCTTACTGCAATGATATGAGTTATTGAATGAAAGGGCTTGGCTCATCAGTAGTGAACCCTCTCAGCGGTTTCGCCAAATTAATCTCTAGACCGCTCTACTATTGTATTGGATTGGTTTGGAATATACACTGTATTTTCTATGGAAGGCAGCTTAGGGGTGTTTAGTGAACTATGGACATAAGCTTATAGGTCTGTAGAGGTACATACATATAATTTCAAGGTATTGCATCGAGCAAAGCTCTTCCGCAAAATATGTTTTCATAACAAATATTTATTAGTAAATTGAATTTTATTGCCATCTATCGTTAAAATTTTACACAAATAAATTTACTGGCAATGCGTTTCTTTTAAATATCATCAAATATGATCTCTACAGACCTTACTGCAATGATATGAGTTATTGAATGATTATAAATTTATTATTTTAATGGATTTATTGAGTGTCGGAAGTACCTTACGTGCATAATTAAAAGTGTCTTCATGTTTTATTTGTTATTAGAAATTCAATATTAAAAGAATCTAGCTTTAAATTAAATTTCCTGAGAATTCCTGGGGTCACGTACAAATGGTGATAACAATCGGCTTGACTGTAAATTCTTACACTTCTGGCTTTATTTTTATACTAGATAAAGGAATGAGTTTCATTTGAATATATGGAGTAAACGGAATATGCAAATTAGCGAAATAATTTGCATATAGTTGCATCACAGAATTGAGATGCGCTTATATATATTAGATAATAAAAAGGCATATATTGAATTTGATAGAAGATTTATTTGCCAATATTTCGGCTGGCTGAACGCCAACCTTTATCGATAATGCCTCGATAAAGGTTGGCGTTCAGCCAGCCGAAATATTGGCAAATAAATCTTCTATTAAATTCAATATATGCCTTTTTATTATCTAATGAAATAAATATGGATGGCTCTATTTTCAAAACAATATATATATATATAATTTGAAGAATATTATTTTAAAAATATTATAAACAAATATTTTGGATTATATATTTATTTTTTTAATGAAAAAGATTATATATTATAAAAAGCATTTTTATATTTTACAAAATATTGTGACTACACACCTCTTTATATATTGATATACATTGTATATGGGATACATAAATTTATTATTAGCTCTGAGAGCTACACCTAAAATATTTAGTTGTCTCATTATTCACTTATGTTACCTTGTAGTATGATTGAAACATGCTGTAGAAAGATCCAGGGCATGTGTGAGGAGAAGTTAAGAGTGACAAATCTGCCAGACCACAACCTGATTCAACAATATTCAGCGGTTGAAACTTTGACTCCTTCTGACCTCTGATTTTATAACGCATTAAATTCTGATAGAGAAACTATCAGTCTACAAACGGAATTTGTAAATAGGCCTACTATTGGACTGATTTGCATATTCTAGGGTCATTATAAACTATTACAGTGAACTCCTTCCACACGTATTTATAGATAGTGTTAATGTTTGACTGAGATAGATTAATTGCTGTGGATGTGTATGCGGAACCAACATATACACAGACCTTTCTTCTTTATTTTTACAAGTAAATAGTATCTTCAGGTAGATTTATACTCATGGACAGAACTTAAGGATGTTGTACCTTTTGCCATGTATATCGGGATTCAGACAATAACTCTGAAATATACACTCATGGACAAAACTTAAGGTAGTTGTACCTTTTGCCATGTATATCGGGATTGAGACAATAACTCTGAAAGATACACTCATGGACAAAACTTAAGGAAGTTGTACCTTTTATCATGTATATCGGGATTCAGACAATAATTCTGAAAGATACACTCATGGACAAAACTTGAGGTAGTTGTACCTTTTGCCATGTATATCGGGATTGAGACAATAACTCTGAAAGATACACTCATGGACAAAACTTGAGGTAGTTGTACCTTTTGCCATGTATATCGGGATTGAGGCAATAACTCTGAAAGATATACTCATGAACAAAACTTAAGGAGGTGGTATCTTTTAACATGTATATCGGGATTCAGACAATAACTCTGAAAGATACACTCATGGACAAAACTTAAGGAAGTTGTACCTTTCAGCATGTATATCGGGATTGAGACAATAACTCTGAAAGATACACTCATGGACAAAACTAAAGGAAGTTGTACCTTTCAGCATGTATATCGGTATTCAGATAATAACTCTGAAAGATACACTCATGGACAAAACTTAAGGAAGTTGTACCTTTTAACATGTATATCGATTTTCATAAGGTGACATCAAAGATATTCCACTTCCTTAAATTCGTCCAAGAGTGTAGCTATGCTAATCATAGAAGGTATAAGGTTGTGAAATTGCTCATCCTATAAATACCCCACATGCCTTCCTATACATGAAGAAAATTGCACCTATCACCTACCATCTACCAGAGGGCCGTTCGACTGATCACTTGCATTCACCGATAGAGCTGAGTTGTGATATCACCTTTTCTTTATAAATCCCGATTACAGATCCTGATTGTCTAAAATCGACAGTTAAACCTCCAATAAGAGACTTATCCATTGTGCGAACAGTTTCCTGAGCGTCCACCTTTGTTAAACGAAACTATTTCAAATTTGAATAAATCCATTTTTACATTAAGGAACCATCTCCATTAGAAACCAGGAGTTTTTATGTTTTTTGAACCGTTTGTCATAGGATGTTCAACTGTGTCATTAACCTCGACATTCCACGAATAGGTAGATTTATAGATAGATGGAGAAGAGAGAAATTACTATATGCTTGCTGAGTTCACGACTTTAGAACAACTTCCAGTTAGGAGGTGTGGGCAACTATCGGAGGCTAGTGTGATTCCAACGGCCATCCAATCACAGCCAAGTTGATCAAACTCAGCCAATCAGCGGGAGTTGACATCTCGATCAGCCAATGGGCCATTCCCAGAATGGTGGTAGCTGAAATTGACCCATTCCCCTCAACGTGCTCCAGCACGGCTCAATTATCAATCAATCAAAGTGGAAGTTCCCTGAAGTCCATCTAGCAACCTACCAGATTTGGTGCTGAGATAGCAAGCTGCCCTGGCCAAACTTACATTACATTTTATTGTTTTCGTATGAGAATTACATTTAACAGTTGAATAGATATAGGAGCACAACTTTCCATTTAAACGAATTCATTGTACGATAACATTGTCTGAGTAGAATACTCAGATTCAGATCAATAAGAAAGCTTCTACTGTCTTCAAAGCTTATGTCCATAGTTCATCTAAAATACCCATTCAAGAGTCTATCAACAGTATCGCTATAAAAGGAAGTTCCAAAAATGCAATATAACAGCGGTATGGTAGATTAAACTGGCGAAACCGCTGGGAGGGTTCACCACTGATAAGCCAGGCTCTCCCATTAATTTTTCCCTTTGCAGTAAGGGCAGTAGAAATTGTTTAATTTCAAAAATAATCTTACGCCTTTAAAATAGTTTCGAATTTCAATAAGAAGCCACAACACCTGTTTTGACAAATTCATACCTCGATTCTGTGGTTTCAGGCTAATTGCCTTATCAGTACAAGGGTATCTTTGAATCGATCGTTTTTACAATAAATATCATCCAGTAGTGTAAACAAAGTTTTTAGGAAACAATTATATAATTCTACTTTTTATCTATATCGTTCTGAACAAGGGTCTATAGCGAAGAAATTGATTTTACTTCTTATATATTGCCACGTGGAAAATTAGGGAAGACAAAAACTTCAGGAGGAAACAAAATTTATTTCAGGGAAGGACAAAACTAAGAACGGTAAACAAAAGATAAGCCACGAGGGAAATTTACAGAGTCGCAAGATATAAAACATAAAAATGACCACTCTGTTAAATAAAAAAATAATAAAATTAAGAAATACTATGTTACATAAATTAAATTAATACATACTATGTTTCATAGCTTCTTCCCTATGGGAGCTGTGACCCACAGCTAGCAATTATTGTAGATACTGACGTGGTTTTGACGTGCTTCTGCCAAGGATTCCATCGAAGTCTTGGAACTTTGTCCCTAGTACCTTTGCATCCTTTTTCTGGCGGCGTGAAGAGCGGCTTTGTCGTCGTATCGTCTATAGGGACATCGTCATCTTCGAGGGAAGTCTTGGCTTTAGCACGGCAGGGGAATCCTGGAGTCAGTCTCCGAAAATGTAGATCACAGCACCCATGGCTTCAAGGTCTTCTCGGCGATCTTCAGTTTGTCTTCCCTAACTTACCCAGCATCTCCACCAAAATGCCACGTGGAAAATTAGGGAAGAGGAAAACTTCAGGAGGAAACAAAATTTATTTCAGGGAAGGACAAAACTAAGAACGGTAAACAAAAGATAAGCCACGAGGGTAATTTACAGAGTCGCAAGATATAAAACATAAAAATGACCAATCTGTTAAATAAAAAAATAATAAAATTAAGAAATACTAGGTTACATAAATTAAATTAATACATACTATGTTTCAATATAATTACGTTTAGTAACTCAGAAGTCTATGAATATGTTGACAAAATCATCATATAGTCATGTGACTAACTACCCATTGCTACTATTGACACTGCCGTCTCTATAAAATTTTAACTACATTACTGCAATGATAAAATAAAAGGAAGGCCTGACTCATCAATGGTGAACCCTCCTAGCGATTTTGCCAGTTCAATCTACCAGCCTACTAATATATTGGACTACTCTGCTTATATATAAATCACTAGAAAATAATTCCTGTAATTATATTTTCTGAATGGACAGTAGAAGTACACTTATAGGAACAAAACTTAAGGAAGTTATACTTTTTAGCATGTATATCGGGATTCAGACAATAACTCTGAAAGATACACTCATGGACAAAACTTAAGGAAGTTGTACCTTTTAGCATGTATATCGGGATTCATACAATAACTCTGAAAGATACACTCATGGACAAAACTTAAAGAAGTTGTACCTTTTAGCATGTATATTGGGATTCAGACAATAACTCTGAAAGATACATTCATGGACAAAACTTGTGGAAGTTGTACCTTTTAGCATGTATATTGGGATTCAGACAATAACTCTGAAAGATACACTCATGGACAAAACTTAAGGAAGTTGTACCTTTTAGCATGTATATTGGGATTCAGACAATAACTCTGAAAGATACACTCATGGACAAAACTTAAGGAAGTTGCAACCTTTTAGCATGTATATTGGGATTCAGACAATAACTCTGAAAGATACATTCATGGACAAAACTTGTGGAAGTTGTACCTTTTAGCATGTATATTGGGATTCAGACAATAACTCTGAAATATACACTCATGGACAAAACTTAAGGAAGTTGTACCTTTCAACATGTATATCGGGATTCATACAATAACTCTGAAAGATATTACAGTGACCTTTATTGAAGATATACGAGATAACTAAGTGTGAAAAATATTGCCACTGTCTTCTTCTTCTTAAAAAAAAAACAGACGATCTGTGACATTAAAATATGAAACTTCCTTAAGCTTTTCCATGTGTGTATATAAACGAATATATATAAAATGAAATAAAAAATATTGGATTGAAAAAAAAAAGATTTATATTTCCAATATTTCGGTTCGTTGAACGCGAACTTTGTCAAGGCAAAACAACGTTCGATTGTATTTATTCTGTATAAATAAATACTCAGCGCTACATACACTTGTATGTGTATCAAGCATTGCCTTTCAGAAAAATATTTACCGATTAACTATCATTATTTTTTCATCATAGTAATGACAGTAAACAGGTTTATTTTTTATTTAAAAAAAGAAAGAATCGCGCTAAAATGTTTCCTTTATTTGTATTTAGATATCGCGGTAATACGTTGTTTGAAATTTGAAAGTAATAATTACAATTTCCGTTTATCATTACTCTTCACAATTCATCCTATCATACTTCATCCTTAAAGTTAGAAATAATCGTTATTTTTCCTTAAGATAAATTTCGGTTTTTCGTTTAAAAGAAACATTTGCTGTATAATTGTCCAATTTCGTTTTCCAATCATATAAGCCACATTATATTGTATTATAAATTACAAAGTATAAATTTGACTTTCTTCGGATATTTTACCATTTAATTCTCGCCTTAATATAAGAACCAATATACGAACATATTTACGATTGTCTTTCTTGGTCAATCATATGGACTCCAGCACAAGATTCCATATAGAAATGATAGTTAGACACTCATGGACAAAACTTAAGTATGTTTAAAGTTTTTTTTTATATCCCCGGTCGTCTATCTTCTTTTTTTTTGTAATAATTAATTGGAGTAATTGCTATATAATTAACTATTCATCTATTATCGTAAAGATAGAGGCTGCCTGGCCAGGATTCATATTTATATGAAAAATAGAAACTGCGGCCAGTTAGAGTTTTTATACTAACTGGCCGAAGTGTCTATTTTTCATATAAATATTCATCTATTAACTTAGGGATACCGAGCTTGTACTGTAGGTACACCACTCGTCTTAAAGCCACAAAGCCTCATGCCTTTACATAACCTCTCAAATAGGAGAGGACTTCAGAAAGGCTCAAACTAGTACTAATTTCTCAACTGAAAATCATAGAATAATCCATTTCCGAATGTTCTAAGATGAAACATATACAAATAAGCAAACGTAATGGTGTTTATTGTTTTCTGTTTTGTAGAGAATTCTATATTTACATTCTTGGACAGAACTAAATGAAGTGGAAAGTCTTTAATATCGCCATTCGTCTGTATATTTGAAGGAGACAGAGGCACAATTTTGTTCACCCTTTGTTATCTCGTGTGTTTACAATAAAGGTCACTGTAATATATTTCAGAATAATTGTCTAAATCCCGATATACATGCTAAAAGGTACAACTTCCTTGAGTTTTGTCCATGGGTGTATCTTTCAGAGTTATTGTCTGAATCCCGATATACATGCTAAAAGGTACAGCTTTCTTAAGTTTTGTCCATGAGTGTATCTAGCTTGACCATTACAGAATCGAGTGAAGAAGACATTACAGAGACAAAAGGTTCTCTTCCACTTAGCGCTTCAGATTCACCCCAGGCCTATCTAAAAATTACCATATCTGTCTCTTCAAAAAAATTGCGTATCCGGCAATTCTGAGGGAAATTCCATCCGAGCTATTAAATCCGAATTATAAGTAAAACCAATTTGTGGAGCTGCAGCAGATTTTTCCCCCGGCTGCCTTCATTACCCTCAAACATTCCGTTTTAAATTGAAACTCATTCATCCGCCTAAAAAGTAATAAATCCAAGATATAATTACATAAGCAGTCAGCCGATGTTAGGACAACGGTTGGGAAATGGTTTTGCCAATTGATATCACTGTCAATTTGCATATACCTTGGATATATTTTCAGAGTAAAATCACAAACAAAACAATAACACTTATAAAAGTCAAAAGAAAGACATCTCCTGATCGTGCAACTAAAATTTGCTGATGCCATGCCCCATCTATCGGTAAAAATATAAACTAATCGTTGATTTCTTTTGATTATTCCAGAATTCGTCGATTACCCTTTCTTGTTTAATCAAGTAAGGCTAACGTAAGCGTTTAACTCTTTAAGCGTGGTCCGAGCTGTACCTCAATAATCAAAATAAAAGTTGGTCTTTATAGTATCTGAAATATCATTAAACGAGTATGTATAGGCGGAAGGGTGTGAGAACACCAAACTATGTGTGTAAATAGTAAAAAAGTTGAAATTGTAAAATCTTCAGAATTTTCTTGATTAATCTAGAAAGTGTATTTTGCCAATTATGAATATAATTAAAGATCAACGATTAATTAATATTTATTATGACAGATAACGTAAGCCATTAGCAACCTTTAGTTTCACGGTCAGTAGATACCTTATGATCCCCTCTTTCTAAACCTTTCTCTACATTTATCCCAGTACAATTTTACTTTTGTATTATTGTGTAACTCATAAAGATGTTGATGATATCCGTTTATGGACTTTTGATATATCGCGCCACTTCTATCTATCTACGCCCTCTAAAACCTTTAAAAAGCTACAGATTCGAAGTGTGATATAAAATGCTTAATCAGATGTCCTTCACAACATAATACAAGACAATTAATTCTGATTAATTAATTCTTCAATACAATCAATCCATAGTTGTCAACTGGTGACTTGGTTGTCTTGGTCTTTTTCTGTAGTTGGTTTACCAATTGTAGTAGGTCATCTTGTTCTAATGATTGTCTTCAATGTGTCCTTCAACCCATCCTTCAGTAGGCTATCATGTTTTGGCCTATCCAATTCAGTTTCTGTTTTCTTATCATTTCAACATGCCCTCTGTTATCTCTAGCTAGTACTAACAATCTCCTTCTTCTCTGTCTACACTATCTGAACTGTTACTTAAAATATCTGTATATTCAAACTGTGATATAAAATACCGAGTCAGATGTCTTTCAAAACATAATACAATTATTTCATTCTGATGAACCACAGATACTTCTGTTTTGACATGTAGTTTCGAGTATGATTGTGTTTTATTCCAGGCGTGCATCAGCTGTCTGAATGTTATATCTCCTCAATAAATCCCTCCAAGATGATCGGTCCATAGGTTCCATAGTTTTCCAAGTGTGCTAAGACAATACTACAAATGTTTCTCTTGCTATTTAGTTAGCCGATCTGGTAGGAAGACGTTATTCTGATTGCTGCTTTCAATGTCTCTTTCCATCAATCTATTAAACAGACTATCTGCGCACTTTACATCGTTACATATTCATCCCCGAATTATAAAATCAACAAGAAATCCAGGATTAAGTTTATTCAATTATTTGTATTTCTATAACCTTCTAGCTAACATGTCCTTCAACAGGAGCAACTAAAACTTTAAAATGAAAACAATTTCTAGCCGTCTTTTATTTTGAAGAACTTTGAATGCCGGATAGGTAACCTTTATCTTTAAGGATAACTAGAAATATAACTTCCAGCTAACTATACCTATAGTTAACTAGAAGTCATATTCATAGTTCTTCTGTTGAAAGGCATGTTGGTCTGAAGGATATAGAAATAAAATTACACAAGAAACTTAACCCTGGATTCTTTATTGATTTTATTAAATTATGAGTCGTTACATTTTACATTTTATTAATCAACCAGACGCGATTTAGGAAACAATCAAAATAACAAACAAATTAGAACTTTGAATTAACTATTTACAAATTTACATGTATTATTCGACAGAGTTTATAAAATTTCATGGGAAGAACCTTCATTTAAAATGATAACTATTTTTATGCGCGGCTGTTTCTTTTAGACACTAAACGATTCCTTTATAGTAAGAATATGTTATTTAGACAGCCTGGCTCATCAGTGGTAAACCCTCCCAGAGATTTCCCTTAGTTTTAAATATACCATAACTCCCTAATATTATAGTCAGTGTTTATGTTTATCAGTAAGTAAGTGCAACAGTTGTTAAACAGATATAATCTTAAATTATATACAACAAAATTATTAACAAGGTATATAATACATCAGTGAGGAAAACTCAATTCAGTGTAAAATTAATGTTTTTAATTAGAAATAATTTATTATTTTTATATAATTTTGTTCGAAAATCAATTGACTAGGTACCGCTCAGAAAGAGAAACCTAATTTATGATATTCACAACAATGAATAATATATGTGAAGGTTATTGACATATTAAAACAAAGTGTCCAATGAGGGAATCGATCCCGGTTCATGACTGTCGGGAATCGAGGGTTTTACCCACAGGTCCACCGACTCTTTTAATATATATATAATTTGTGTTCACTGATAATATATATTTAAAATTCAATTTTCGCCTCTTTGGGAGTTTTTTTAAATATATCTCTATATATCAACCGTTCATCATTATTTACTTCATCAGGTTTCGAAGTCCCTGTTATTCCCTCTAAGTATAAAATGATTTATGTAGATTTACACTCATGGACTAAATTTAAGGAATATGAAAAAATAGCACAAATATGATATTATACTGGGATAAGGTGCATACATTTGTACTATTGTACTATTTTTTTCACATTGTGTAGCGTTCTCACGCAATTCAGGCCTTTAATACCTGTTTCATGATTTTTCCGTATATCTGAATGACCAGTTTTTTGGTCGTTGAGGTACAGCTTGCACCACGCTGATGAGGTCCAACAGCCCGAAACGCGTACGTGGTTAGCTTTTCTTGATTAATAAAGAATGGGTATTTGGTCAATTCTGGAATAATTATAAATCAATGAATTGTTGATATTTATTCCGATAGATGGCGCAAGCCATCAGCAACTTTCAGTTGCAAGATAAGAAGATTCCCACTTTTATTTTTCAAAACTTAAGGAAGTTGTACCATTTACCATGTATATCGGGATTCAGACAATAACTCTGAAAGATATCACAGTGACCTTTATTGTAGACACACGAGATAACCATATGTGAACATAATTGCTTCTGTCTCCTTCAGATAAAAAAAAAGACAACTGATGAGATATCAAAGACTTCCCACTTTATTCAATTTTTCCTATGAGTGTAAATGAATGTCAATATTAATAAATAATTCCACAATTAGAGTCAATGCTTACAATATATATATATAAGGTTGACCCAAAAGTTCGTAACCATACTATAATTATGATTTATGTTTTTCAAATGTTTACGAACTTTTGGAACAGCCTTGTAATTCTGAAACTTGACCCACATGCTGATTGACCACCCTTTATATAGATAATCAAAGATTTATTCATTCTTCTCTAAGAATTCTGTTATCATATTTCCAAGTTTACCAAAATTACCAAGGCTGTCCCAAAAGTTCGTAAACACGTGCAATATATAAATAATAATATGTTTATGAACTTTCGGGACAGCCTTATATAAATTGAAGATATCTCAACATATATTTATTTATTTATTATCATTTACAAAGCACGCGATATCCGTCTTGGATATTTGCATGCATACACAAGTTTGGGAGCTTATTTACAGTAATTATTAATATGAAATTTATTATAAAAGAAATTATTAACATATTTGTCAGTTAGTTAACGATTTAATTACCCTATAATGAATATTACTGAACATCACATAAGAACAGAAATTTAGAGCTATTTACAGCATATAACTATATATCAGTTATTACAGCCCAGGCTATCTATTACTAAAAACATTCTACAAAATCTATTAAAATTTATATACATATATCTATTATTAACTATTTGATTTAGACAATTTATATTTATTTGATTTTTGACTCTCAAGTCCTCTACAAGTCGACAGTCCGTTAAAATATGTACAGGATTTTCTTCTTCTGCACCACATGAGCATTTAGGCGAATCCGTCTTTCTGACTTTGTACAAATATGATCTAAAGTTACCGTGTCCAGTAAAAAATTGGACATTGTAAAAATTTGGCTTGACATATTTGGGTATTTGGGAATCAGTGAAGAAGGACTTGAAAATGGTATTAGTCTTCTCATAGTATTTCTGCAATTTTTCCCTGATGTAATTAGAAATTATATTCCTACTTGAAGAGTCAAATCGGTTGTAATTTATTTCGGTTTTCAACATGTTAGATTCAATATATTCAGTAAGTTTGGGGACTTGTGCAAGTATATGTGTACAATCCGATGATGTTGTACTGTAGGCCTGTATACAATGTTTTAATATACTATATTGAAGAGAATTAAGTTTGTCTTTAGACTTTTTGTTTATGAATGGATACCATATTGGATAACCATAAGTAATTGTACTTCGATATAATGTCTTATACAATATCAGTCTTCGTCTAAAGTCCAGACCCCATGCTTTCTTTGTCAGGCCAAATAGGTATCCACTAGCTCTAGTTACCTTTATGATCATTTCATTAACGTGAGGCGTAAAGTCCAGTTTGCTTCTGACTCGGTGATTTTTAATAGTCACTCCTAGAATCTTAAGTTCTTCAACCGGTTTAATTAACTTGCTACCTGAGACTATTATATCGCTATTGCATTTATATAAATATAATATTTTTGTTTTTTCATCTGACAATTTTAATTTACGACTTTCACACCACTTATTGATTTTTCTTAATACATTATCTATTGTCTTTCTTAGTTGTTCAGAAGTTTTATTCCAACATATTAACGTAATATCATCTGCATATCCTATTGTTTCACAATTATCATCCAGATTATTATTCAGTATCTCATTAATAAGAATATTCCATAATGTGGGATATATAAAACTCCGAGTATTAGCTAACGCTAGCTCGCCACGAGAGCTGCAGAGACTTGGGTTGCCATAGATGGCGGCCACCACGGCCTTGTGAGGAACTCGTTACCGCCATTCACCGTGCCGCAGGCCTCTCACGTCCCTGGACCTCTTCGGAATGGCAAGTAGTGCGTCGATCAATTAGTTCGGACTTCCGCTCGACACCTCCGGCCACAAGAGTCCTTACAAGGTCCTACACATTCTGTAGGTCCCCTCTTCACACCTCCAGCTACAAGGTCCTACACATTCTGTAGGTCCCCACTCCACACCTCCAGCTGCAAGGTCCTTACAAGGTCCTACACATTCTGTAGGTCCATTCTTCACACCTCCAGCTACAAGGTCCTACACATTCTGTAGGTCCCCACTCCACACCTCCAGCTGCAAGGTCCTTACAAGGTCCTACACATTCTGTAGGTCCATTCTTCACACCTCCAGCTACAAGGTCCTACACATTCTGTAGGCCCCCACTCCACACCTCCAGCTACAAGAGGTCTTTACAAGGTCCTACACATTCTGTAGGTCCATTCTTCACACCTACAGCTACGAGGTCCTACACATTCTGTAAGACCCCACTCCACACCTCCAGCTACAAGAGGTCTTTACAAGGTCCTACACATTCTGTAGGTCGCTTCTTCACACCTCCAGCTACAAGGTCCTACACATTCTGTAGGTCCCCATTCCACACCTCCAGCTACAAGGTCCTACACATTCTGTAGGTCCCCATTCCACACCTCCAGCTACAAGAGGTCTTTACAAGGTCCTACACATTCTGTAGGTCCCTTCTTCACACCTACAGCTACGAGGTCCTACACATTCTGTAAGACCCCATTCCACACCTCCAGCTACAAGAGGTCTTTACAAGGTCCTACACA
This sequence comes from Cordylochernes scorpioides, assembly GCA_030710605.1. NCBI lineage: Eukaryota > Metazoa > Arthropoda > Arachnida > Pseudoscorpiones > Chernetidae > Cordylochernes > Cordylochernes scorpioides. The sequence continues at coordinate 11,220,079 of CP092872.1, forward strand.
TTCTGTAGGTCCCTTCTTCACACCTACAGCTACGAGGTCCTACACATTCTGTAAGACCCCACTCCACACCTCCAGCTACAAGAGGTCTTTACAAGGTCCTACACATTCTGTAGGTCGCTTCTTCACACCTACAGCTACGAGGTCCTACACATTCTGTAAGACCCCACTCCACACCTCCAGCTACAAGAGGTCTTTACAAGGTCCTACACATTCTGTAGGTCGCTTCTTCACACCTACAGCTACGAGGGCCTACACATTCTGTAAGACCCCACTCCACACCTCCAGCTACAAGAGGTCTTTACAAGGTCCTACACATTCTGTAGGTCCCTTCTTCACACCTACAGCTACAAGGTCCTACACATTCTGTAGGTCCCCACCCCACACCTCCAGCTACAAGGTCCTACACATTCTGTAGGTACCCACTTCACACCTCCAGCTACAAGGTCCTACACATTCTGTAGGTCCCTACTCCACACCTCCAGCTACAAGGTCCTACACATTCTGTAGGTCCCCACTTCACACCTCCAGCTACAAGGTCCTACACATTCTGTAGGTCCCCACTCCACACCTCCAGCTACAAGGTCCTACACATTCTGTAGGTCCCCACTCCACAACTCCAGCTACAAGGTCCTACACATTCTGTAGGTCCCTTCTTCACACCTACAGCTACAAGGTCCTACACATTCTGTAGGGCACCACTCCACACCTCCAGCTACAAGGTCCTTACAAGGTCCTACACATTCTGTAGGTTTCCAAGCTTAATTTAGATATCAATAACTACAGAATTTCAATGCGTATTTTTCCATTCTATGATTATCTTTTACACTCACCGGTGTGGTTGTATTGGGAAGGCATTGAAAATAGAAGAAAAATATTTCCCAATTCGAGATTCGATCCAGGGTTGTTACATTCTAAAATCGTCCTTTTATACCCTCCCTCCACCACCATTCTCCATCGTAGAACAGTAAGTCCATAGTGAGTTTTTCCATCCCAACCAGTAATTGTTTAATTGCTAGCCATTTGTACAAGACCTTCTCATTAATGTTGATGTTAAATTTATTCAAATTGCAGCAATAAAGTTTAGAGGATTACTGTTTTTAAATTGTTGTGAGTCTTAATTCTACTTTTTTTGTTTCCAGTTAGAGTTTTATGGCTGTTAAATGAGAAATAGACAAGTATCTTTGAGAAGTCGCTTCCAATCTTCGTTTATAATATCTTCTACTATATTATTATTATAATCCCTAGTACACGTGGTACAGGCCATGATAATCATTGTGGGTAAAGTTGTCGACTGCTTTTACTGTAAGTGCACCACATGTCTAAACATGTGAAAAGCAGTTCGGGCTTTTGCACTTACAAATTTCCATAGTCCCGTTTAGTTACTTGCACTCGCTGTTGGGGTTGGACTTTTGCAAGAATCGAGGGGAATCGGAGCATTTTTTTTAAATAAGAAAGAGTGTCCAATGCGGGATCCCGGAACGTAGCGGTCGAAAACCAACATTTTAGACGACTCCTTAACTATATTAAAAGAAGAAGGAAATATCAGAAAAAAAAAAAGATATTTAAGAATGTGGATTTATTTCTATTTGATTTCTAAAAGAGAGTCTAAGATAATATTCCGTCCATCCACTTGTTAGATAAAATGGTTTAAATCGAGTCTTCTCTATTAGAGGCCGTCTATAAGCATGGATGCCTCTGATCTTTCCTAGAGGAAGTTTTTCAATTCGACAATTGACAATTGAAATAATTTTATTGACATCTTGTCAATACATGCAAAGTACACAACTATTTAAAAAAAAAGATAATATGGATTATATGCACTATGTACAATGAATATGGCGCCTCTGCCAGCGCTGCAGAGTTTGGTGGAGAATCACCAGTGGGTCTCCAGCGACAGTGTTTCAATAGAGGTTTGGATATTTTATTTCAAATCATTTCCATTTTAAATAAGTGATAGAACCAAAAAAAAAAAAATAAAATAAAAAAATAAATAAAAGACATTTCCCAATCGTTCAGCTAAAATTTGCTGATGGCTTGTGTCGACAGAGGGCACCGAATGATCCCTGTATAATTTCACTTTTGCGCTATTTTTCCTAAAATAAAAGGAAATGTTTACACAGATTTCTCTAAAGAGATTCCAGATTAGTGATGATTTAGCTTTGAAAAGTTGTTATCTGATTCTAACAAGGGTATTTTACATTGCAGTATATTACATTACAAAGTCTTCACTGTAATTTGAAAAAAGTCGGTGGACGAGTGGGTAACGCCCTCGATTCCCGACAGTCATGAACCGGGATTGAATCCCGCGTTAACATTTTGTTTAATATGTGAATAACCTTCATATATTATTCAGTGTTTCAACTATCATGAACTAGGTTGCTCTTGCTGAGCGGTACCTATTAATGTGATTTTGAACCGGACTGTAATTTGGACATCATTCAATAAACAGAAAAAGGCACAATATTTAATATCAAACTAGAAAAATAATCCAATTAAGGTTTTTTTCTTTCTACCGATATACTCTTAGCACAGCGATCCTGCTAGTTTTCACCAATCTTATGGCCTTCCATATTTCTTTTTCTCCACCTACACTCATGGACAAAACTTAAGAAAGTAGAAATTCTTTTATGTCGTTGGTCGTATATTTTTTTAAAGAAGATAGAGACAATGTAGTTCACACTTGGTTATCTCGTGTGTCTTCAATAAAGGTCACTGTAATATCTTTTAGAGTTATCGATTAAGAGAATTTTATTTTAGAGATATTCACAAACACAGCTTTATTAAGACCACCGGTCTTATACAGGTTCATCACAGGAAATAAGGAAGCTTAAATGTAGCCCCTATACTCCAGGCAGCGTAGAATCCAACGATATATATGCTGAAAGGTACAACTTACTTAAGTTTTGTTCATCGGTTTACTTAAACAAGTGGTTCACTAATCAAATGATATTATCCTATATGTTTTAACAGACGAAATACCCTTAGATATTTAATTAATTCGAAAATAAATTCAGCGAACTTCCACAAGTCCATAATATCATTAAAACAAATTAGTCCCAAATATATCGATCATAAATCAAATAGACAGATAAATATTGTTGCACCAAGTTGAAGCTTTGCAGGGTCATCGACCTTGGGTTTTTCCTTCTTGGTGTTATACACGTTTCCCGAGAGGGTTTCCATATTCAAATGAAATAAATAAAAGTAAATAAAAATAAATTACCTTTTAAAGTTATTGTGTTTATTTATTCGTTGTCTTCCTCGTAGGTCCTGATCCGCAGTCTTCTTCTAGGTCCTCTCTCGCTCCAATAACCAATCAAGATATATGTACAAATATTACAAAAGGAATGAGACTATAAAAGGGAATGATGATAATCTAAATATTCTGTTTTAAATAAATATTAAATATCATAGAGTATTTTGAATAAATGTAGGGCGCATTAAAATTGATGCAACGATATAAAGTCAGAAAGCCATTATAACATTAAAGCATGCCTTAGTAAGAATTCTATAATGTCTACATGTAGTCTTGTGTGGCGTTGATATTTGAAAGGCTCTGGGTGTAGACATATGGAGAGAATATGCTGTGACTCCCCGGTCAATAGGAAGGTCGAAGGAAGAGAGAGAGAGGGAGTGAGATCCCAGAGGAATGGATGTATGATTGCTAATTGACGGAAGCGGAGAGGAAAGCAATTCTCTTGGAGTTGGTAAATGAGACGGCCACTTTTTCAACAGAAGTACCCCATATATATATGTGATGTATATAGCAGAATTATATTTATATATATTGTTTTGAAAATAGAGCAATCCATATTTAAATTAATAGATAATGAAAAGGCATATATTGGATGTAATAAAAGATTTATTTTGCCAATATTTCGGCTGGCTGAACGCCAACCTTTATAGAGGCATTACATTTATGTATACAGAAAATCAGCGCCGCATACTGTTATAATATTCAGTTAAGGTTGGCGTTCAGCCAGCCGAAATATTGGCAAAATAAATATTTTATTACATCCAATATATGCCTTTTTATTATCTAATTTATATATATATATATCTATAAATAAATTTAAAGCATATATTGGATCTGAATTTATTAAACGGCCGATATTTCTAGGGGCAACACGCCTCTCTTTATCAAGGCTTTTGATTTAAACTAAATCACGTGGGCATGTGATCCACTCATGCTATACAAGATCAAAGTAAGAGAAACCATCTGATGAAAATTTCACAATATATAAGATATATGTACACAATGGTTATATTTAACAATAATTAAAAGAGTATACAATTAAATAACCATTTGATTAAATAAATGAAAAGATTGATAAATATTAGAAAATAAAAATGAGTAGGGATTATGCTTCAATATGTTGTGTTGATGAATATAAATAAAAATATATTACAAGTATAAATATATGCAAAAATAATAAATTGGAGAAACCAGCAAAGCATTGAAAGAACGCATTAACCAGCACAAAGCAGCTCTACGTATCTATAAACCATTATCTATCCTAGTAGACCATGCGCTAAACAATAGTCATATACCCGATTTTGACAAAGCGTCAATTTTATACCAGAATATTAAAGAAAAACATTGCAGGTTATTTTTAGAAAGCTGGGCCTCTATAAAAGATACAGAAAGCATAAATAGAAAAATCGACCTACCAGAAATTTATAGAGAATTTATATCTTCCTAAATTATTTAATTATTATTTTTATTTTTTTATTTTTATTATTTTTGCATATATTTATACTTGTAATATATTTTTATTTATATTCATCAACACAACATATTGAAGCATAATCCCTACTCATTTTTATTTTCTAATATTTATCAATCTTTTCATTTATTTAATCAAATGGTTATTTAATTGTATACTCTTTTAATTATTGTTAAATATAACCATTGTGTACATATATCTTATATATTGTGAAATTTTCATCAGATGGTTTCTCTTACTTTGATCTTGTATAGCATGAGTGGATCACATGCCCACGTGATATTGTTTAAATCAAAAGCCTTGATAAAGAGAGGCGTGTTGCCCCTAGAAATATTGGCCGTTTAATAAATTCAGATCCAATATATGCTTTAAATTTATTTATAGATATTATTATGGATTGCTCAATCTTTAAAATATATATATATATATATATATATATATAAATTAAATTGTGTCATCTATCGATAAAATTTGTAATTATTTTTTTTTACAATGTTCTGCCTGGAGTATAGGAGCTCCATCTATGCTTCCTTTCTGTGGTGAATCTGTATAAGACTGGTGGTCTCAATAAAGCTGTATGTGTGTGTGTGTATATATATAAATATTAAAAAAATTATTTATTTAATATACAGTAGAAATATATATATGAAAATTGGAAACTATTTTATATAGTTTATAATATAAACAGTAGCAATGCGTTTCTTTATTCGTGAAAAATACAAGCTTTCGGATCTTTTTAATCCTTCCACGGGCATAGCTATAAGTTGAAAAACGATCTTCAATTTACGTATATCCTCATTGTCTCAACTTATAGCTATGTCTGTAGAATGATTATAAATATACGAAAGCTTTTATTTTTCACGAATAAAGAAACACATTGCTACTGTTCATATTCTTATTTTATACTTTATAGAAAATTTATCTTCTAATATATTCAGATACTATTTTACATAATTTCATACAAGTGTGGAATAAAATAAATTTTCAATATATATATATTACAAATAAAGGAAGAATATCCTGACCACGAGCACATGTGATTTTTAGATGGCAGAGCGCCATCTAGTGGAGCAAAAATAAACTAAACGTTTATTTAACTTGCTCCGTGATATTTGGCCAACCCAATTTCTTGATAAATCAAGTAAAGCCATCCACACAAAAAGCACATGTACTCGTGGTCAGGATATGCTTCCTTTATTTTTAATATCAACACCTCACCCACTTATTATTTTTTAAAAATTGTTTTTTTCATATATATGTTATATTAAAGTAATATTTTATTTAAAATTATATATCATCGATTCAAATACTCTGTTAAATTGACCGCCAGAGGTCACGCTTTCCCTATTAATACACATTGTTGTTGTTCCCCGTTGGCTAGCAAGGTTCTTGATTAGCAGCCCCGTAAAATAAAGATATTTTCTCTTCCCCGTTGGCTGGCTCAAAACTTTTGTACATTATGTAAATAATCTTTTGTTTTCCTTATTCTACTCGCCTTAAGCCAGGCATTACTTTTATCAAATTATATTTTTCATATATATATATATCCCTTAGCTCAAATAAAATAATCTCTGATCAAGACTTTATATTTTCAAGATTATTATTTCAACCACGACTGCATCACTATTACCATAATCCTCAACAATCAAAATACAACAGAAAATCTCATTCATTTCTATTTTGTTTTTATAACATATATATATATGGCAGCATAAAATGAAATTTATTTTTGGAAGTCTGATATTTTCACTTTAATATTGAAACAAAGGAATTATTTTATTGAATTTTAAAATCCCAAGTTTAAATATAACAAGCTCTTCCCTACTGTAACAGAGGATCAGCAGGAATGGCAGAAACTACGAGAAGGAGATCAACACAGACGACCTCCATAGCTTGTAATATCATAACATCCCCCTGTGGAATCCTGGAGACATATTGAAAATTCTTGGGGTAATTCAATATGGCACATTTTTTGTTTTCTAGGAGATTCTCAGCCAGGTTTATTTAATACGATCTCCTATCTATCAGGATCACTGTAGATATCTCCTGTAAGGTAGACACAGTATTGTAAATGGCCTGTTTAAATTGGTGACAAATATTTGCGACAATCTTCTTGAGACAGGTTATTAAAAACTTCCTTTTTCTTCAGATTTTTCTGAAATTAATCGCGTCCCTCTCTTACTTTACGATTTTCTGATGAAAACGTGTATGGGTAATAAAAATATCATATATTGGATTTAATAAAAAGATTTATTTTCCAATATTTCGGTTGGATGAACGCCAAACCTTTGTCAAGACAACAACGTTGGGGAGTAGAGATTGTTTAATTTTTAAATGAATTATACCCGTCTATAATAGATTTGAATTTCCATATCAAATAGTGCTCTAATGCCTCATAACATAACAACGTATTTATGTTGTATATTTTGTATATACATGGACAAAAACTTGAGGAAGTTGTAACTTTTAGCATGTATATCGGGTTTTAGTGACCTTTATTGAAGACACTCGAAATAACCAAGTGTAAACAAAATTGTCTTTGTCTCCTTAAAAAAAAACGATGACCGGCTACATCAAAGACTTTCCCCTTCATTAAGTTTTGTCCATGAGTGTAATTCGAGTCAGATTACACCCCTTCCCCCTCACAATCTCCTCTTGTACTCTTGACAGTGCAGACTGTTCACTTTTACATGTAAAATAATTAAAATTATGTTAATGATCAATTGTCTTGTCTAAGTCTCCTTTTCATCCTTTTTTATTTTTTTTTTATTTAAAAATTCTATTACATTTGCAACCCTAGTTTATTTATATTTAGATTAGTTACAGATTAGCTATTTTATAGTAATACCAACCCTTTTTTTCTGAAAAATTAAGTAAAGGCCAATTAGCATCAATATTTCCAAAGGGTCAAATGTCTATCCATCTTATCGTGTATTTCATTGAATTCTCAAATCTCGACATTATTCTAACCTCTGCCTACGATGTGAGTTAACATAGGAAGGTTAAAAGATGCTTAATAAAGTTACCAAAGAAGTTCTAGATAGCTCTAGAATTTTTCTAGAAGAATTGATCAGAATTTCGACAATCTTCTAAATTCTGCCCACGATGTGAGTTGATACAGTAAGGCGAAAAGAATGTTTAACAAAAGGTACCAAAGCATTTCTAAATAGCTCAAGCTTAAGTAAAGGCCAATTAGCATCAATATTTCCAAAGGGTCAAATGTCTATCCAGCTTATCGTGTATTTCATTCCATTCTCAAATTTATACATTATTCTAACCTCTGCCTACGATGTGAGTTAACATAGGAAGGTTAAAAGATGTTTAATTAACGGTACCAAAGCATTTCTAGATAGCTCAAGATATTTTATAGAAGAATTGATCAGAATTTCGACAATCTTCTAAATTCTGTCCACGATGTAAGTTGAGACAGTAAGGTTAAAAGATGCTTAATAAAAGGTACCAAAGAAGTTATAGATAGCTCAAGAAATTTTCTAGAAGAATTGATCGGAATTTCGACAATCTTCTAAATTCTGCCCACTATGTGAGTTGAGACAGTAAATCGGATGTTTAACAAAACTACCATAGATAGCTCAATAATTTTCTAGAATAATTGATCAGAATTCCGACAATCTTATAAATTCTGCCCACGATGGGAGTTGAGACAGTAAGGCGAAAAGAATGTTTAACAAAAGCTACCATGGATAGCTCAAGAAATGTTCTAGAAGAATCGATCATAAATCCGTCAATCTTCTAAATTCTGCCCACGATGTGAGTAGAGACAGTAAGGCGAAAAGAATGTTTAACAAAAGGTACCATGGATAGCTCAAGAAATTATCTAGAAGAATTGATCAGAATTCCGATAGAATATAGGCTAACCATTCATATTGACTATCAGTTCTGTTGT